>JBAIZL010000003.1:68321119-68776119 GCA_036971475.1 Prosapia bicincta
ACACACATATGCACTTGTAAATACAGTACCAAGAAATTTCATGTCATTAGTGATCTATTTTATTGTAACTGTACAAGCATTTTAATAATCAGCCTTCTCAAATACCTGACCTAATTAATAAGAAATATATTACACACAAAATTCGTTTACAAAAGTTGATTTTTCTGTTAAAGCCTCCTCGAAGACCCCCTCCCGGATTCACGGAGAATGACAAAAACTCCATTCGTTCATATCCTAGCATAAACTATAATGGGCTATCTTCGTTCAACTATGACATGATGGGATTGGTTCATCAAAATGAATGTAACCCTTTGGTAAGTTAATAACCCAGAAATTACTTTTAATACTATTTAATGAATGAATTATTTGTGTACCCTTAAATTTTGCTAGTGTTTAGCTATTAAAGAAGCTATCGTGTTTACCTATTTCAAGCTATAGCTATAGCTATTTCAATTTAAATTAAAAATTTGTGTTGTGGATAATGGAAAATGGATTTTTATAATTTGAGAGAAAAAAAATAACAGTAAAATTTATTAGTGTGAACAGTCTTGTTTATAGCTCACAGCATTGAACAATGCATTAACACATTTGTTACCACAATGTAACCAAAATCACTATTGGTATAGATTGGCTGACTCACATATGCGCCATACGGTCTCTCTTCCTGGCCTGACGTACCATTATACGCCGCTCAGGGTAGTTGAAATGGACGGACAGCTCATATGTGAAACACTGTTTGCGTGTTACTTTTATTCTTCTGTCAAATCGGTGATTTACTTTAATAGCTTGATATATTCATATATATCTGTAGACATTTGATCTCTCAGTAAAGTCAATGTTATCAAAATGACAACCTTGTTTATTCCTTCGTGCCACTGAGGCAGTTTTTGTTCTGAATGATGACATTTTACTAGGTTTACTCTAAATGATATTCATCACAAAAGATGTAAACGTGTCACAAGTGATGGGTGTGTTTGTAAATATTCTGTACTGTGTATGGAACTCAAATGAAAACATATTTTGTGTCTGTTACAATAATATTTATATTGTATGTATTTTTTTTCGATATATAAGCATGGCTAGCCAAGATGAGTTAAATTGGTGTTTGTTGACATAAGCCTTTGTAGAGGCTCTTATGTAGGACGCTCAGTCTATGATAGGATTTTCATGTTATAGACCGACTGGCTTACATATGTGCCATCAGAAAAAAGACTAGAAACAGCAAAAACAAAAATATACATTCAACAAACATACTTCTAGGGGTTTTATGTAGTATAATAACTTATTACAACAACATTCCACATTTGGTCTGTAAGGAAGGTTGGACCAACAGTACATTAACGCAATCTGTGTGGAAAGATCAAATTCCTACCGCCAGGCTGTATAGAGAAACCAGACGGCACATATATGTGCTGCTCGGTAGCGTATGTGTTAACCAAGTAAAAAACCGATCTGCTGAAAAATGTTAGTGTTGTGTTTTTTCAGAAGTGAATTAATAACTAAATATTACAGAGGCCTCAAGATGTAAAACCAAAAAACTGCATGTTCTTTTTAATGTTTTTCTGTATTTATTCATACCTACAATTTTGTATGTATAAAAAAGTTACAAATCAACTTTTAATTGTATATGTTGTTATCTTTCTTGCTTAATTTAAGGTTTCAAATGCATAAATTAATTATATTTTTCTTCAAGGTATTAAATATTATAAAAGCTTTGAATATATGAACATTCCTTCCTTTGATTATTCTTGATGTTGGGTGACAGTTTCTATATCATGTGATAATCCCAACAAAAACCTTGGGCTTGACAAATAATTATAAATTATCAATATGAAACTTATTTATAGCAATAAGTAATAAAATATTTCACTCAAAATCTCACTACACACTAGTTTATAAAACACACAGACTAGTTTTGACGACTGATGATTTCGACTACAGACTGATGAAGGCAACATGGTTGTCAAAACTAGTGTCTAGGTTTTAATAAACTAGTGTGTTGTGAGATTTTGAGTGAACTTTTTTAATATTTACCATTGTGAATTTTTCTCACTAGCTAAGCTCTAATTAACTTAATGAAACCTGTTTACTTTCTTAATTGAAAAGACTTTACTGAAGCACATTATCCACAAAACAAATGTTATATTTTAGTAATTACTTTTGCACCTTTAATTACTAAGCATTCCAGGATGGATAAATGGAAAGGTTTCACTGCACCTGAGTTGAAGATATTTGTAAATCTTTTATTGTTTACAGTAACAATGAGATTAAATATTTACCAGGATTACTGAAAAATGGACAGATTATTGTAGGTTAGATTGGTTGTAGATGATTTCAAGATCAAAATTGACTATGTCTGCTACCCTTGCAACAGTGGAGGGATTGGTTAATCTTTCTTCATTGTATATAGGGTAAAAACCATATATATGGTATAAATCTCTGCTTTTCATGTGAGTGAAATGGACTAACATCACACATGGTAAATGAACTAATGGTTCAACTTACCACATATTCTTGATCTAGGTGTAAACTATTGGGAGAAAAGTCACGAAGCACCTTAAGACAGGAAAATTGATTCTTGGATTTGACATTCATATGGACAACTATTACTATACTTTTCTTCTTGCTTCCAAGTTACTCATGTGTAAAACCCACTGTTCTGGAACTCTTGAGTTTTGACAGAAAATATCTTCAAATATAGTATTTGATTGTGAGTGTGTTATGTTATTTAGAATGTGTTGTGGATAGATTTTGTGGTATTTATATATCTCGTAGTTTTTTGTGTAGATACCATTAGATACTAGTGTATTACTGTGTACATTCTACTTTACTTTATCCAATGCCAGATCTTGACATTTCGGCCATTCTCCTCCTAGCCTTGCCATACACACAATGCTGGCTTCGCTCTTCCACATCTTGCAATGCTGTGCTATTCTGAAGATGTGGAGCATCCATCTTTTGACAGTTGCACATAGGGCAAATATCTGAGGCTGCTAATCGTATTTTATATAGGTGGGCTTGCAGATAATCATGGCGTGTTAGCATTCTGAATCGAGCAAAAGCGTCCTCTCTAGGTAGGCTGTGTGCGCCAGGCTCCTCCATATCTTTCCAGCGCTCATTTCTTTTTGGCTTTCCCTTGTTTTTTCATTGATAATTTATTCAATCAGGCTTCTTGCTGTCAATGAAGATATAGGATTGTCAGGCTGTGGCAAAGTGTTATCTTTCTTTGCCAGATGGTCTGCTCGTTCATTTCCTTCAATGCTGACATGGCTAGGGAGCCATTGCAGCACAATGTACCACCTTCCTTCAATTCTTCCTGCCAGGGCCTTTCGTCCATTCATTGTTTGGATACAGTCAGTGGAGATATTGCTAGTTAGTGTAATTATAGCAGCCTGTGAATCCACGAAGAACACAACTCTTGCCGACTTTCCTTAAGATCGAACAAATTTTTTTGGCAGCTTGTACTATAGCTGCAATCTCACCATCAAAGTGGTCACTGTAAAAGCCAGCACCAGAGGCATGCTTTACCGCTGACTCATCAGTGTATGCATGGATCCAGTTATCTTTACTGTATAAATCCACAGTCGTTTCCAAAGCAGCTGCCTTCAGGATGTGAGGATCACTAATAGCCTTGGAATGTTTGTGATTTTTACTGTGTACATCTGTGTATTACAATTTTTGTAGATGCCAAAAGTGTAATTTATAAAAAAAAACCTCAAGATGTACAACACAAAAACTACAAGTTAGAATATTTTTCTATCAAAATATCACTCAATTTATGCAAGGAATTATGTCCAATGATTGACAGGTTAAATGATTGGATAGTTTGTGTTCCAAGCAACCAAGCGGATTAAGATTAATTTCAGAGGTTGCTGCAACTGAAAAGTGTTGCGTTAGTTTATTAAATTGATTGTTATTTGTAATCATTATTAGTTAAACAAAAATGAACTATGGATTAAAATAATAAAATTATAATTATGGAAAATAATAAATATAATGCTACTTACGAAGCTTAACAGTTGATTGTAGGCTCCCCTTAACATTTGTGTAACTAATTGTTTATATTTGTAAAAAGAAAACATTTACAGTAATAAAATACTAAAGTAAGGCATGATTAAATGGCCAGCTGAAAAGTTAATTATAAATGTTAGGAAGGCAATAAAAATTCCACTTGGTTTTCTCTCATTCCGTGAAAGAATTAGGATGAAAATTAATATATGTCATTATGGTGACAGTTTCAAAAGGCAAAAACAATTTCTTAGTCGTAAGAAATATGTTGCGTATGTTTATCTGAAGACCATAACGTATAAGACCTGTTGCGTATGGAGACCATAACACATTAACAAGAGTGAAGCAGACTAAACATTTAACAAACAAATTATATAATTTCTTAAACCAATGAGGGAAATAGATGATGGGCTCATCATTCTGCCCACTAGTTACTTTGCGTTTGGACAAACTAAAGACACCAATATCTTTATATATGGACATTTAAAGCAAGCCGAGAAATGCCAGCGTAACGAATATGCGGACAGTTGAGAAATACCAACGTCAGTATATAAGGCGGTCTTAATATTTACCGACTTTGCTAAAAAGTTGTGAAACAATTTTATTGGTGATAAAAGTAAATGGTTTTTTGATATAAAAATGTTTGGTAAGAAATTTACAATAACGAGTTATTTACTTTTATAGTACAAACTACAGTAATAGTAATTAAAACCGGCAATTATTTACATGGCTGATTTTTTAAAATTGGTGTCACTTTTAAAATTTTAGAGATACAAGTTGTAACAGTTTTTTTATATATTACCGCCAAACTAGTATTTTATCGCCAAATAGTTCTGAGAGCAAATGGTTCTAATTGTCACTGCGAGAGACCGATAGTAAAATAGCTGAGCGGGCAAAGTTTAATATTTCCGGTATAGTTTTAAAAGGAAATAACGGTAGTCGTTGTGAGACACCCAGACTAGCGAGTCAAGAGAGTAAACATCTTCCTGGCAACCAACGGACTACATCTGGCCGAATACTAGCTTCCCGTGAGAACCAGTAAAAAGTAACACATAAGCCCTAGTAACGACTCACAACAGGTAAACGATTTATTTAATGTTCCTTTTTATATTTGTTAATAATTCATATGTTTACTTAACACACTGTCCACGGCCTGTGAAGGATTTAATGTCTGTTAATTGTACCAAACTGTATTTTAGAGTTATTATCAATGATTTCCCGTTTTATTAAATCCTCTGACGGCAGTGGGGTTTGAAAGTGTACTTTATACGTGTTTCTGTAGAGTTTTAGTTCTTCTTTCTAGTAATAATATGTGTAACAATTAACAGAATTTTTTTAATGTGGATTTTGATGCTCAAGCTAAAAATAACATTTTGAAATTGAAATTCAAGTACATATTTTTGTTATTTACTTTACCATAAATATAGTTGTCAAGATTTTTCTTGCATCATTTCATGGATATTCAGTTGGTACACAATATTAAAAAAAATAGTATGGCTCTCTTTATTAAATTAATGATTTTAGCGTTATTCTACTGAAACCTTACAACATTAATAAAAATTACGGCTTTTCTCCGACATATAGCGAAAAAGTGACTTGCCATTATTTAGAAATTTTTTTTGGGACTTAATGGGTTAACCTGAACTTAAAATGTCTGCTGTGTTAAATTTGTATTTGTATGAATGGCTGATCTTTTTTCAGTATTTTTTTTTTACAGGTAGCGAATAATACTGGGTTTCAGACTGGACAACATATGCAAAAACCCATGATGCCCTTCGGCAATCCCTTACCAAACAACATGAACCCTTGCCCATACCAGATACCTCCAAACACTTGTCCCTATCAACCTACAAATTTAATGTCCCCAACAAATCAATTATTTCAATTAATGAATTCAATTATTGAATGGAAAAAATTTAATGACACCAGATATGGCACAGATATGACGTCTTCGACACCAAATATGGCACAACCATTAAATGTTTCACAAAACTTACAAAGACCTCCAATAAACAGAGTTGATGAAATAAATGTTCCATCTTTATCAAAACCGGCAAAAATTGAACATTTGCCTCCAAGTCCAAAATCTTTTCACAGTGATACTAGTTTCCTCCATAACCCAGAACATATTGATACCAATTTGACTCGTTCAAATTATATCCGTACCGATACCAGACTGCTTCTTGGACCTGATCAGGTCCATACTGATACTAGTCTTTTTCAGAGTCCAGCTAACCCTAGAGATACTTGTATACCTCATAGTTCAATATCTATGAATAATGGTAGCTTGCCTCATAGTCCAGAACATGTCATTACTAATACCAGGGTGCCTAATAGTTTAAAATATAGCCAAAATGATAGTTTCCCTCATAGTTCAAAATCTATCCAAAATGATATTAGTTTAGCTCATAGTCCACAACATATCATTACTGATAACCGTCTACCTCATAATTCAAAACCTAATCATAATGATAGCAGATTTCCTCTTGATCCAGAACATTACCATAAACATGTGAGCTCATCCTGTTACTCAGGGCCAGAAGCGTCTCAAAAATCAAACGGACAAAATACCTGTGGAGTGAATATGGTAAGGTTATTTGTTATTTAAAAACTTATTTCCCGATTTACCCCGTACTGAGGTTTTAAGTGTAATAAAATTACTAATAACTCTTTTTATGTGAATAATTAGCATTTAAACTAATTATTGATAGAGAGAATTGTTTATGCAATCAGTATCACAGCTTTTGAACCATTTTCAGGATGTTTCCAGATAATATTAATACACCTAACCCTAGTTATAAAAAAACCTTAATTCTGTGCATAGTTCATATGTTAATACTATTAATTTTCTTTATCTAACCATCACACTTGCAGACAAACACACAGATTCAACATATATCTCCAACTTAGCAAAACTAATACCACCAAACATAAATCTTCCAACCACCCTTGCAACCACAAACCACCTAAAACCATGGTTTAATAACAATTAAAAAACAAGACACTGCCAAGAATTAAACAACATTAATTAAACATATATAGCACAAGGCAATAGATAAAAGAAGTTAGTAATTGTTAAATATATTACCACATAAAAAGCCAACCTTGATATCCCAAAAACCCCTTGACGAACCTATGAAGTACAAAACACTATATTCAGTTCATCTGACTAACCAGCACCTTCTGAAAAATAGAGTTGTAAAATAGCCTACTCCATACACAACATCAACAAACAATTCAAACCAAATATCACAAAGACATAAAAAATTTCTCTGATGTATATAAAATAACATGAATTTCATATCCCAGTTTCTATATATGCCAAACAAGAAGGTAATTTTATCCACATTACCAAGAAAACATAAAAGCACTAACAAGTTGTAATATTCAATAAAATTTTGCTCAACGCCTCACATCCACAAACCACAAATACTTAACATGTCATCAATTCTACAAATTCCTCAGAAACTAAATAAAAACAGCAGGCTCAGCACAAGTGAACAATGTGAAGGTATACAAACCTTTCAAATTACACCTAACACATATACTGAACACCAAGTTACGTTATAATAGATACATACTTTTCGTCATTACACCAAAAACTCCCTCAAAATCACCTACTATAATTGGATCCATTCCACTCTGTCATTCAATAACCATAAGTTTATTTACTACCCGAGTGTCGAATGGGCCATATCTTTTAAAACAATCCTCTTTATTTAGACAAAAGTAAGTGCTACT
Organism: Prosapia bicincta; assembly: GCA_036971475.1. Lineage (NCBI taxonomy): Eukaryota > Metazoa > Arthropoda > Insecta > Hemiptera > Cercopidae > Prosapia > Prosapia bicincta. Next base: position 68,328,869 of record JBAIZL010000003.1, read on the forward strand.
ATACACAAATGTTTACATATTAATATTTGTAGAAGTGTTTATACTTCTATTTATTTTACTGTTTCGTATACCTTATAAATTTTGAGGTTGTTTCATGAAAAACTAAATCGAAAGTTGACAAAATCATCAAAAAGTAAAAAGAGCCCAGAACTAATTCTAATACACTACTAGTCCTACAAGACAATTTCACCGGTCTGTCATTATGTTCTCCATAAGTGCTAGGAGTTCCATAATAAAATATACACATTATTATATATGTTTGTGGAAAACTGGGACTAATGCATCCCCATAGATATACTTACATATTATTCTGGTTATTTTCTTCCTTTTTTATAGTCAACACCTTCCTATAAATAAAATATAAAAATATAACTAGAACACTTCAAATATTAAACCAAGAACTATTTCAAAATCAGACATGAATACAAACGCATTCCACAACAGTCAACTTGATCAATCTAAAAGTTTGGGTATTTTTTATATTTGCTAAAAATACTCACCCAAATGACTGAATGTGTTGTTTTGTTGACAAATGGAATATTGTATCGAATCAGCTTCCAAGAAAACACTTGACAAAATATCAGTGGGTCGAAGACATCTGACTGAATAAGCTAAACAACTCCTTTACTAGATCTGTTTCATACGATCTTTGTCAAAATTATGGATTAATAATTTTTGTAATCTATGACAAAAATATTAACAATTAAAAGTTATCATTTCAAAAAGTAATGATTAAGTTATATGACCATATTTTTATTGATTAATTTTAATCATTTATCCCAAATTGTACATCATAGGAAATACTAGTTATAATTACTGTTCACCTTTTACACTATATATATATATATATATATATATATATATATATATATATATATATATATATATATATATATGGACTAGATAGGAGACTGACAAACTTACCTAAAGGCAATACTCCAAAACTGCAATATCTTTCAAATACATAAATAGATGTATCCTTTCCGAGGCTCCTTTCCGGGCAATAGACCTAGAGCAAGACATGTCCAATACACATCCCAAAAAATAGTTTCTATAGCCTAGCAACCAATGTGGACATCAAAATTCAGGTGGCGATGATAACCACGTTTGGTTTTTCACCAGGAAATAAAATCAAAATTCAGGGTCATCATACTTGTACATCCAGAAATGTAATATACCGGTTGCAATGCACAGTACATAGGCCTTAACCCGTATGGTCTGAGCATCAGAATTAATGGCGACAGGCATGACGTTGGAACCATGAACATAGACAGGCCAACTGCTCAACACACTGCTAGTCACAACATCATATCTTTCAATGATTGTTATACCACCAAAATAATTAAGGCCCCTCCCTGATTGCAACCATTCGGAATTGAGGAAATGGGAGTTGTTATACCAGTGGAACACCAAATCTAGAGAGCCTCCTAGCCTTAACATCAGATAAAACTCCTTTTACCTAACTTCTACCATTTTCAACAACTCCATTTACCTTCCTTCTGACAGACTATTAATATCTAATTTCAAATAATCAATATTTATACAAATCACATATAGCACTATATCATAAACTATAAATCTGTGACATTTGGATATTTATACACATCTGTGGTTCACTTCAGTCTTTTCTTTTTTGATTGACAAAGATCGGAGGTTTTATTTATTTAAAAATAAACATTACGCCACAGTTGTTTCATACAGTTATAAAGATCATTTTGATCGAAATATTTCAATAGTGTGATAAGTTTTTATATGTGTCTATTTATGTATTTATATATCATGATATTTCACGTTGTCCATTATTTTTCCGTTGCACTAACTTTACAAAGTTATTATTGTTAATGGTAAACAATTTTTCCACCACTAAGTGCAAATAATTTTACATTATGTGATAAGGCACCTTTCGGTCACTTGACCATTGTCGAATCATTCACTGTGATTCAACAATGGTCAAGTGACCGAAAGGTGCCTCATCACATAAGGTAAAATTATTGCACTTAGTGGTAGAAAAATTGTTTATAATTAACAATATATATATATATATATATACATACATACAATCTTTCATTTATTTAGCACAAATGACTTTTTTATGGCAATTTTAAAGATATTTGTACAAATTATAAATTTAAATAATCACTTTTACATTAGTTTATGACTATCCAAACTCTAAATTTTGTAAATTTGTAAAAACTTACTGAGACAGAGCGTTTTTGACCGCTCCATGCCAATCTTCATCAGTGTCTGATTTAAATGTCTAAAATTTAAAGTTCTAATAGTCATAAACTAATGTAAAGGTGATTAATTAAGTTTCAGCGTACTAAATGGACTACAAAATTAAAAAATATATTTAAAGGTATGGCTACTTATGATAATTTTAACCATTTATGTAAATCTGTATTTTAGTGTAAAATCTCAATATGAATATATGTTCTATGCTAACGTCATTAAATTTTTTAATTTAAGGTTAAATCTAAAGATGTGGTGTCTCCGTTTATTAAATCATCCACATTTGAAGAAAGATTTTCACCCCCAAATCCATGCAGTTATAAAAATGAAAATCCGTTCGAGACAAATGCTAAAATATTTTTGCCTGAGAAAACAGATAAGGACCAGTTTAAAAGAAATGATAAAGCTATGTCTGATCCCAAGATTTATGTGAACCTTGATAGAAGTAAGACACCAGAATGTTGGGAAGATTTATTGACAGAATTTTATGATGAAAAACTGAAAAGAGTAGGAACACCAAATCAACAAAAGTCGTTGCTTTGCGAAGATGCGTCTGACTTGAAGTCTCTTCATGAAACCACTCCTGTCACTATGAATCATATAAACCACAGTATGAGAAGAAATACCTCAGTGGTAGTTCCGCCAATAGTTGATAAACAAGCGTGCTCTAGTTCTAAAGTAACGTAAGTCGCTTTTTTTATTATTTATTTGTTGAATGAATTATTTGTTTAATTTTTCTCCAACAATTTTGAAATTGTGACCAATCAAGTACCATTATTGTAAATTATTTTTAATGTGTACTATTTAATAATTTAGAGTATTCTAACATTATAATTTATTTAGTATCTCATTATATAAATCTGAAAAGATTTATATTTTTTATAACACATTGAATTTCAAAACACACAAGCTTGATTTCATAAATTACAGATCAAGTTTATTACGCAACATACCAGAGCCTTTGTTTTAAGATTTGAGCTGCATCTTAGTTTATTAGGTCTAAGTTTGTTAACAGTTTGAGCTATAGTTGAACATAGTCTTACACCCCATACAGGTGTAAGATCTGTAATATTCATCTGATAGGTTCACCGGATTGTGATGTAGAATTAATGATCGTAAATAACAATTCATATCATTAACCACAATACATTTTAAGACTTCCAAATCAAATCTCAGTCCATCACACGCGGTTCCATATTTTAATCAATCTTCTCTTTTTTTTCACAACAAGAGTATTAAACGATCCACAGAAATTATAGTAACAGAAACAGGTGTCCTAGTCTGTCTCTATATAACTAAATTAAATACTGTATCATTACAATACATATTAATCATGATAATATTATAAATCAAATGCTGGTTGATTTGGGAGAATATAATTTAATACAATAATATGTTAATTTGTACCTAAAATCAATTAAATTTCTGGAAATTATGCCAACAAAGTTAGTTTTTTAGTATGAATTGTAACTCTTTGATATAAATGTTTTATGTACAAGTTCATGTCTAGCAGTGTATAAATTACACAGTGTAAAAATTCAATTGTTTAGTTGTACACCCTGAAGTTTCTAAATAATATTTATTTATATTTTTATTTGGATAAAAAACCACCAGCTACTGATATTTCCCAGCAGACAGGTTTCGTAATTGGTGTGATACTGCATTCAAATTAAAACTGCACTCACAAGCCAGCTCAAATGTTACTCATAGTACAATAGAACTTGGATAATTAGAAACTAAAAGGACTAACGACAAATTTTGAATTAACCAAAAATTCAAATTATGAAAGCCAATATCTAAAATTTTCAATTCCAATTCCTGTCTCAATTCTAAAATTTCTCTTTCAATTCTCAATTCTTTTAAGTTATATAGGCCTACATGATATTCTTTTTTAATGAATTTAGTTAATATCCTGGTCATATGTAGAAGCCTTTTAAGTGTTCCGTTTTAATCTGATAGGCTACACAAAGCGTTCAACCTTGATTTATGAATAGGAATTTCTAAAAGCATGATAAACATTTTGGATAAAAGTAATGATTTATTTAAAATTACAAATATGAACTTCAGTTTAATTCATTTAAAGTAACTAACAAATAAATAAGACATAGTCCATAATCAATTATGTTTCCTATAAATTACACCACACACATATTTTAACAGCTAAAAAAAACAAGAATTGGAATTGGCACTTTAATCAAAGGAGAAGCAAGTATCTGCGATTTCTGAAATTGGAATCAGCCCATCCCTAGCAATTACGTATATTTAGTATTAAAGCATTTATGTGCTCCATGACAGTTTGAGACAACGTACAATAATAAAATTTCAAACAAAGTATGTTCTTTTGAATAAATTTAGACTATATATATAAAATCAAATTTAATCAAAATTGAATTTTCATTGAAATTCATACAGGAAATAATTTTGAATTTATAATTATCAATTATTGGAAAGTCATAGTTGACTGATAATTTTGTTTTTTCAGTGTTTTAATAACTGGTTTCACAAATTTGATACAAAGTATTGTCGCGACCATTTAATCGTGCACTTGAAAGATCGCAATAGACGAGACAGGAGGTAGGGGGCTGCAATGAGTCAGTATAAATACTTTCCTACAAACATAATAAGGAGTGTCTAAACACTCATGGTTAGTAATTATAAAACTACTAAGTCTCTTCAGTTTCCGTTCAAATGCGTTGCTGATCGTAGACTTATGTAAAATATAAGGTTACTGGCAAATAAAAATTTGGTGAACTGTATGAGACAGTCAATATTAGATAAATTCAATGATAAATTAGCTCCGGTATGAAATAACAAACAATCTTGAAATATGTTTAGACATATATCGGACGCAGAAGCTGTTGATGTATAGAATGTTCTGAAAATGTAACAGGTTTTCAGTAGTGATAGTACCCGAGAAAGCAGTAGTAAGCAACTGGACGGTTAGCTTGATGCAGCAGTAATTATTAATAAGTGGTCTACAGAAATTATTAACTGTGATCTAATTTTGAAATGTTTTTTAAGGCAAAATGAAATAAATGACACTGACTGTTGTCTGGAAAATTTTATAACTCTAAAATATAAAACTTAATTTTAAGGAAGTCCAAAAGATAAGCTGCATTAAATTAAGATAACCTACTAAGTTTCTTAAAAACTTTAATAATTAAACTTGCAGTTTTTTTGTTGTACATCTTGAGAGATTTTTGTATAAAAAGTACACATAAAAAAAATCAATAATAATTATGTAAGTTTATATATAGAATTTGGGATGAAGCCTAATACATTGAACCTTAAAGTTTATTAATTGAATTTGTTAATTTGCAGGACTTGTTTAAAAAATATAAAGCTTGACCAACCAGAGAAAAAAGAATGTTTGTTAAAAGAAATTGGTAAGTATATTTGTTATTTTTTTATATATTCACAACATTTAAACCTATGTATTAATGCATCAAGACTGTTTCAAGTAAACTTTGTTATGCCTAGCTCATTTTAATGGACTTATATAAGGTGAACTTGATAGCATCTTTTATTCCTTTCCAACCAATTATTTGTATCTCCTTTAAGTAATATTGGAAAAATACTTTAGCAGAATTTGTTTTACAAATGTAACGCATGTGCAAGTATTGGTTAGCAGCTATAGGTCTTGCAGTACTCCTGCTATTACAAATTATTTTATTATTCCTTCTTCAAGGTCATTACTCTGTTCTCGTATTGAATATTTTCCATATTCATTACATGTTTAGAAAGAACACTGTGAGATATATACTGTAGTTAGACATTATGAATTTAAAGTATAAGTATAACAATAACATTGAATGTAATGGAACCAATAATGATAGGTGCCTGCAATTGCAAGATGCCAGCACTGTAGTTGGTGAAAAGCTTTGAACATTTCGTTTGTTCTAATAAATATATTCTTGTATTTGAAATTATTCTACATTATTGATTGTGTGTGTGTGTGTGTGTGTGTGTGTGTGTGTGTGTGTGTGTGTGTGTGTGTGTGTGTGTGTGTGTTGTGTGTGTGTGTGTGTGTGTGTGTGTGTGTGTGTGTGTGTGTGTGTGTGTGTGTGTGTGTGTGTGTGTGTGTGTGTGTGTGTGTGTGTGTGTGTGTGTGTGTGTGTGTGTGTGTGTGTGTGTGTGTGTGTGTGTGTGTGTGTGTGTGTGTGTGTGTGTGTGTGTGTGTGTGTGTGTGTGTGTGTGTGTGTGTGTGTGTGTGTGTGTGTGTGTGTGTGTGTGTGTGTGTGTGTGTGTGTGTGTGTGTGTGTGTGTGTGTGTGTGTGTGTGTGTGTGTGTGTGTGTGTGTGTGTGTGTGTGTGTGTGTGTGTGTGTGTGTGTGTGTGTGTGTGTGTGTGTGTGTGTGTGTGTGTGTGTGTGTGTGTGTGTGTGTGTGTGTGTGTGTGTGTGTGTGTGTGTGTGTGTGTGTGTGTGTGTGTGTGTGTGTGTGTGTGTGTGTTTTACAAACCTATTTTAATAAGAATCATGTTTTTACTGGATGATTATTAATATTTGTATTACACTCACATATTAGCCTATAGATTACACTCACTAATATGTCTATAGTTTATCCACAATATCTTAAGGTCTGTAACTTTTTCATAATATATCACATCTATAACACTTCCAGAATAATTCAAATATCTAGCTTCACAATATTTCACATCTCTGTAATGTTTCCAGAATATTTCACATTTCTGTAATTTCTCCAGAATATTTAATTATTGTGTACCGTCTTCAAAAATATTTCTATTGATTTAGAATTTAATTATCAGTCACTAAGCCTCTTTTATCAGGTTGTAACTTCTCAGAAACTACCTAACCTATTTAGGAGTATATGGCAACAAAATCAAAGTATATTTTGATTTTCATAGTTTCTTCATCATTAGCCTTGCATCCTGTCATTAATAGGACTGCCTCGTTCATGGTTTCCTAATCTTGTAGCAAGAACTGTTTTAACTTATCTATCTTATTTATCTAACTTATTTATCTGCAATACTCTTTAAACAGTTCATTGTTAAATAGGGATATCCTGTGTGTGTTTTTCTTGTTGATATAGGGTAATTGTCATATTGTTTCTGGCCAAAGCCTCTATACTTAACTAAACTGTAAAATAACAAATTTTAATTTACCTCAATTTCAGTTTATCAGACATTTTGTATCATTCTCTAAGCTCTAAAGTAAGATTTTTTTTCATGAATATAATTTTTCTACATGAGCAGAATTTTTACAAAATATTAACATGTTTTCTAGCATTATGCAGAATGAAACTCATCCTCTTCAAAGAGTATAGTCATTTTTGGTTTGTTAAAACTTGGTACTAATTTTTTTTTTTTTTTTTAATCTAATCTGTTTGAGTTATTGTTTTCTTTGTACAATGTTCTCGTTCTAACTTAATTGTTAAAGAATAGAAATTAAAATGTTAATCAATATAATTTGATTTCAGTTATTGGAAGTCAAACTGTTCACATTATGAAAAATAACGGATCAGTAATGGTGTCATGGGAGGAGATAGTGAAAAAGTTTACGTCTTTTAATAATTCTAAAGCAGTTATGAAGTTTTTGCATTTAAAAAGAATTAATTTCCCATTTTCAGATGTGTTTAGAAATCAAAGCCGAGAGTTATTTGAAGAATTAGACAAGTAAGTAAACAACGATTTTGTTTTATGGTATTGTCTATTGGTTTTGAAGAGCATTATCCCCAAAAATTGCTCAGTTTAAACAGAAGTCATACAAATATTTAATTTTTTTTAAAATTCTGTACTATAAATTGTGTTTTAACAAATATAATGTAAACCCTCAGTGAGTCACAGATATCAGAAAGCTTAAAGAGCCAATGACGTGAGGAGATGGCAACGGCAAAATTGATTGTTGCAAAAATCGATAATTTTGTAGAATAGTGATTTAGACCAAAGTGTCTAATATTGAAAAATGTCGAGTTAAATATAATAAAAAGTAGTAAAATTAGACCAAGTAACTAAGAGTAAAGTAAACTAAATTTAAATTTAATAATTTAAAATTGTTAAAAAGTGATATTGAAAGTGGTTACGAAAATAACCTAAAAAAGTAGACTTTTGAAAACATAGTCTCCGTGGTATAGGAGCAGTAGATAGAATTTAGATAGCCTTACAACAGGCTTTAAAGGTATAAAGCTATATTGGAATGTTTACAAATGAGAGAACAAATTTGTTTATAAAATCTTACTATAGGAGCACAGCAGCGCTGTAATGAAGAAACTACCGAATACTAGAACAGTGAATTAAATAAATTTTGACAAACATAAAAGATATAAATTAATTGAACAAACTTTTAAATTCAAATAAACATATCTCGTAAAGGAAATGGTTGTTATTAAAGTCGAGAGAAAATAATTCAAGTAAAGGGAAATAGAAATGCGAGATTAAAACATAACAAACTGGTTGCTACAACAAGACCAGGAGTGGAGGAATTTGATCGACATGGGTCACAGATGGACAACACAAATTTTTTCCGAAGAAAGCGTTAGTGGACAGTGTTACTGGCATCTAAGCTTTCAACTTATTTGGACATGTTTTTGTGCTGTTGATAAAATGAGTCCAAACATGGAGTAAAGAAACTCAGAAAGTGCAAAGATGTGAGTGGAAATGTACAGATATCTTAGAAACATCAAATCTTGACTATAAAAAAAATGAATATAAAACGACTTTAAAAATTTATTGCAGACGCCTATATTAATGGGACTTAGAAACATAGTAGGGTGAAGTGAAAATTGTTACAATTAGTCAAATCGTTTGGAATAATGGTTCACCAAAAGGAAAAAGATGATTACCAGGCTAGTTGCTATGTTATGTTTGCTTTTAAGATAAAATGCTGGGAACCAACTGGAACTATGCTCAAGGTTATATAAACAAAATATTTTTATTTTAATTACACTTTGTTTCAAATAGTAATAATAAAAATTCAAAATTCAATAAAAATAAATAGCCTAAGAGAAATAAATCTAATAAGAAATAATGGCTAATAAGATTAAATTTTCAAATTTATCTCCATTCAACCATTTTCCTATAATGGAGAGTAAATCATTGGTTGATTAGAAAGGTTCAATATGGCTGTATCTCTTAGACATATTATAGAGAATTTTTTAATGGTTATATTGTACACTTAATAATAATTGTATTTTGATAAATGTGTTTTAATATGTATAACAAATGGAAATTAGAGAAGTTAACTCAACTTTTCAAGTAAATGTATAGCAGACTCACTTATGTTAAATATTAACTTATTTAGGGCATGTGATACATAAATTTCATCTTGTTAGTTGTATGTTATAAGAATTATTGATATGTAAGGAATAATAATACTTTTGGGAGCATAATAATCTTGAGATAGAAAGTATAACCTAACTTTTACTTAAGTGTATAGCAGATATACATATATTGAAATAACCTATTTTAAGCATATAACCTATAAATTGCATCTTGTTAAAGGTAGGCTATAATGACAAATGTTATAAATAGATATATATGTTTAGGGGGTATATCCAATTTTAAACATTTTTTTTATTAAATTCAATATTTTGCTATTTGTAAAGAAAAAGAAATTAGTTGATCATTGTACTTTTTGGCTTAATATTTGTCATATATTATCAGAAATTCTATATGAAATTTAAAATGAAATATAAATTAAATATTTTGGCTTTCCAAGTTACTTGTTCTATAATTTTATATTTGAATTATACCAGTGAGATTAAGTACAGCAGTGAGGCTAATTAACATTAGTGTATGAACATGAAAAACCTGTGTAGTAAGATTACATAGAACTTAAATCAAAATTAGATATTAAATAAAAATTATTTTCTAATTGAGTTTTGTTTTACATAAAGTAAGTTTCACTGGGAGATCAATTATAGTCTTTAAGTCAAAAGTGTTTCTCAAAGAATCAATAACCACGATAAAAGCCTAAAAGGCTTATAGGTGGCTAATTGGTTGTTATTAAAAATTCAGGAGTTGGTTCTTCTGAGAGGTTTATTCCTTGAGATACAGGTTTCGGACCAGAGTTTGAATTCAAGGGATAGAACATTACTTTCCTGCGGACAGAGAGTTGTGTAACATCCTAAGGTAAGAGAAGTTGAAAATAAGCTGGCAGGAGGCACAAAAGGGTTCAAGATTAGGTAAGCGGAAAGGTCCGTGGGAAGACGCAGAAGTGCAATACATGTTTTTATTCACTTGTAAATGTTTATAAATTGTCATTACTGCACAGTACAGTAGACATTGGTAAAAAAACAAACAAACTACAGATGCATAGGCCATTGTCAATCTTTCATCTATTACAAGGCTCATCAAAATATCTATTGTTTTTTTTTTTTTTTTAATATTGATAGTAAAGTTTAAATTCAATTTTCATCAATGATTTTTTTTCAGTGTACTTAATACAGTACAAGCACACACCAGTATGCTTTACAATTCCTACTATTAGTTCATTCTCTCCCTACATATCTATATCTTGTTCAAATTTTCAATTGTTAATAAAATACATTTTATTCATCAACTCAAGTTCAAATACAGTTTTAAACTTGTGGTGGATGACACTAGATGTTAATACAATTTTTTCAAATATTAAATGATTATTTTTAATGCAAAAAGGTTGATGTCTGTAGGTTGGAATTGAACTGTATGACTACATGCTTGAAATCCAGCACTCTGGCACTGAGCCAACTTGCCAATAGCTAAAAATGTTTTTCTTAGAGAGGTATATGAAATTTCTTTTTCCCCCACCAGGTTATCATTGAAATATCCATTGTACAGCCCTCTTGTCCTGAAAAGAACAAAAAGGGACCAAAATTGGTTAATTAAAGCTCACTTCACCTGACCATGCAAAACAAGACTTAGTAGTTGGATTCATAAATAAATGTCAAATCGATTTTAACATTTTTGTTTATTATTTTGTGATCCTTGTTTAATGGTCTATTATCAATTTTAAAGTCAATTCCTACTGAGGTAAAAAAAAATTTACTTTAGTTACTTTTTATTAAATAATTACAATTAATATAAATAAACATGACCTAGGAGCTAAAACAGCTGTTCTACCACATAACTTAAAATCAGCAGTTTTATGAAATCACATATTATGACTTATTTTAAGTCAAATGAGACAAAATAACTATGTTGCTTGATGTAATCATCTTGAATTCACTGATTAACTAATTTTAAAAATACTTAACTAAGTGAATACGTAATTGCTTACTTGCTGACGCATTTCAAAACAATCGTTCCTTCATAAAAGGAATGATTGTTTTGAAACACGTCAACTAGTAAGCAATTACGTATTCACTTAGTTTAGTATTTTTAAAATTATTAAAATAACTATATTCCATACCTGTCCTCTTTTGTGAAAACCTTTTCTCATGTAAAACTAAAATTAATTCATTATCAAATTTAATTATTGAATTAATATTGGAAAAACCTGTATTAACATCAATTGACATCTACTACAAGTTTTATAACATGTATTTGAACTTGAGTGGATGAATAAAAACTATTTTATTAAATAATATAGATACTTTGAATCCCATAGGAAAAGTAGAAATAAAAGATACTCAATGTATAATTTGTTGCGCATTATCTCATAACTTGTATGAAATAGATTAATAATAGCGAAAACCTAAAAAACATTCATTTAAACTTCAAAACTAATATATATTAAAGTACAAATTTCTGCCTTTCCTAATATTAAAATATTTTCCTTGTTGAAGTGTTTCGGAATGACTCCATTTTCAAAACTTAAATGATACTGTTCACCAAAATCTTGAATTTGTCTTTATACACTTTTAACTTCTCCCACCAGGACCACTTGCAGAACTCCCCTCCAATCGGTACATACCTACTTTAGACTCCTTGTGTAGTTGTTACATTTTATATTTACAATATCTAGAGCTCAGTGGTACAAATAACACAATTAAAATATTGGAAAAATGCCCAATACCACAAAAATTACAAAAATATAAGTTATTTAACACGTTCAGCATGGCTAGCTTACCTTACGGCCTGGGTTCCCTTGCAAAGCACTGAGAGTGTGCCTTCTGAGAGATGGCAAGCGCACCAGCACGCTCACTCCCAGTCTAATTAAAACTTCTCTAGTGTCTATAAGTATTTGTATAAAGGTTTGATATTTACGTCAGTGATTCAGAAGAGTTTGGAGAACATTGTGCCCGAGTCGTTTTTAAATCCGACCATCCCAAGTTAACTTTTTGATGCTTCATCTGAAACAATGCTTCAGGGAGTTTTATGAACAGATTTAATTTGGTTTAATTTCTATATTTTAATGTTTTTTAGTTTTAACCACTTACTGCGGCAAAATATCCAGTAAAAACGATAACGATCATAAAAATAAACTAAGCTTTCTGAAATAAAGCAAGAATAAACTATATAATTGTCCTATAAGAGTGAATGAACCTACTCGAGGTGGAAACAGACTACTGTATATAAGAGTCATTGACAAAATGAAAACCTAATGTGTCATCATAAGACTGTAGTAAACAAATGTCAGCTAGTCTTGGCTATAAATAGTCCAGGTCTGTGTTTACATTATCGATTTCTGTCGCTTTGTGAAACACATGGCACAAACATTCCGAGATAAATGTTGAGTGGTTATTTTAGTATTTAGTATATTTTAGTCTAGGTATTTTAGATGTTTATGTGAATTATATTTTTTTCTCTTTCTTTTTTATTGAGTTTTATTATTTGTCATACAGTATTTTATCATTTGTATTAGTTGATAGTTTATGTAAATTTCCTTTTTTTTATTGTGACCCGATGAAAAGCCCAAAATTTTAATGTCTAATACACTGTTTTGATGATCCCAATAAACCAGTATATGGTAGAAACAAAATATTGAGATGAAAACAATGGGCACGATAGTTAGATGCAACGACAAACTATACAACTCACATAGCATTTCCATCATTCCACAGCGCACCAGCACTCTCGCAATTTTTAAAATTAAATAAAGTGTTTAAATTTTTTTTACAATTTTCCGTTTATAACTAAGCATTTAAGTATAGATTTTGAGATGGCACAATGCCGTCAATGTAGAGGTTAACGAAAACACAGACAGTAGTTTTATGAGATCTCCAATATCGCTGCCGTAGTGAATGTGTTAAGATTAAACCCTGATGTACATTTCGATGACCATGTCATCATTATCAGAGGATCTTATTACAAAATTACAATCTTGTTTGTAAGTACGTAAATCACAATATTGTTTGTAATTACGTAAATTACAAAAAGTCACTCTAGTTTGTTACTTCTTGTTTTATTAGATTGTAATTTTGTAATAAGACCCTTTGATGACGATGACATGGTCATCAAAATGTACATAAGGGTTTAATCTTAAGTAACTAGTTTTATTTGTTGTTTTGTGGTATTGGGGTTTTTTCCAATATTTTCATTGTAACATTCTTCTTACATTCCGAAATGCGACATCAAAGAAAAGTATTAAAATGTTTACAGAGGCAGAAAAAAATGTAATAAAATATATACAAATATTCCTAACATAAGTGAAGATGAGTATAGTAAGAATTTAAAAACTAATATTTAAACCACAATTTTGTTAGATATTCTGTAAGACAACTGACAAGGATGTTTTAAAGTATTTCTTAGTTACTAAATCATTTTGTTGTGATTAATATCCTGCCTTGTTATGTCCAGGAGTGAACTATTTATTTTAAATAAAAGTAATGGACTAATTCTTACTAAAATAAAAGTGTTACCACTCGAAGTTGTACCTATTCTTCTGTCGGTGCTCAAGATCAAGGAGTATGAAATAATTGATGCTTTTAAAGTAAGTTATTTTTTTTCTAACTTTTAATTTTAAAAACACTGTATGATAATCTGTAGCACGAATATGAAAGAGATATTTTAGAAATAAGAATACTAGCAACATATATGTTTCTGAAACCTCCAAGCAGAGGTTAGGAAATCCACTTAGATAGCAAGGCCTAATTAGGTTAAGCAAACTTTCTCACTTAATCTATGATTCTTTTCTACTTTCTATAACAAGGTCTCTTATAAAGAGATGCACCTACTGTAGTCCTTTTTATATTCCAAATATCCTTATACAGAAGTATTCCTTGGAACATAAATGTGCAAATAACTGTAATACAGAAATTTTTTCTATCCCAATAAGTGATCCTTGCCAGTGCCTAGCTTGGTCGCTGGGGAACATTGTTGAACCAGATGGCAGCGATATTAAAGGCAGGGTTTCCATATTATGTACATTATGATTATAACTCTTTCTTTTCAATTCCTTTTATTAGTTCTCACCCTCATTATATATATATTGTACAGATTTTCAGTTGTTAATGAAATACTTCTTATTCATCCAATCAGGTTCAAGTACATTTTTTTACTCTTGTGGTGGATGACACGATGTTAATACAATTTTTCCAAACATTAATTCATTAATTAAATTCAATAAATTAATTGTAGTTTTATATGTGAGAAAATTTTTACATAAGGGGCAAGGTATGCAATATATCAGGCATATTCGGAAAGTAAGTACCGGTTTAAAAAAATACAAGTAAAACAATTTTTTTCAACAAAATTTTATTTTCACATGAAAGTACATACCTTAAACTATTTTTCGACATAGTTGCCACCGATGTTCAAACACTTGTCGTAGCAGGTGATCAATTGGTCTATACCCTTTTTGTAGAAAGTTCCCGCCAACGAATGTAGCCACGACTCCACGACAGTTTTCACTTCATCGTCGTTTTCAAAGCGTTGACCGCCTAGCCCATGCTTCATGTCCATGAACAAGTGGTAATCAGGTCTGGAGCCAGGTCTGGGCTGTAGGGCGGGTGATCGAACTGCTCCCAACGAAACTGTCGAACCAATCTTTGAGTGTCACTAGCTGTGTGTGGCCGAGCATTGTCATGGAGCAGCACAATTCCATTATTGAGCATTCCTCTCCGTTTGTTTTGAATTGCCGGCCTTAGTTTTCTTAAGGTTTCGCAATACCTTGCTGCATTAATGGTTCCGCCTCTTGGGAGAAAATAAATCAGCAAAACACCTTTCCAATCCCAAAAGACAGTGCACATGATTTTTCGTGCAGACATTGTCGTCTTGAATTTTTGTTTCTTTGCGGATTGCGTGTGACGCAACTCCATTGACTGCTGTTTGGATTTCGGTGTGACATAACTGGCCCAAGTTTCATCACCTGTCTCAATTTTGTTTAAAAAATCCTCACCATCATCATTGTACCGTGTGAGAAAAGTCAAAGCACTTCCGAGTCTCTTGGTTTTGTGCACGTCATTCAGCATTTTTGGAACCCATCGGGAACACAGCTTGCGATAACCTAAGCGGCCCGTAACAATTTCGTACAAAACAGTACGTGAAATTTGTTGGAATTCGTAAGATAGCGTTGTCATAGTGAAACGTCTGTTCTCTCAGATTTTTTCATTAACTGCCCTTACCAGAAGGTGACGAGAGACGGTCGACCGCTCCGATTCTCGTCATGCACATTAGTTCGACAGCTATTGAACATTCTAACCCATTTTCTCACCATTCCTTCACTCATCACGTCTTCCCTGTAAACATCTCGAAGTTCACGATAAAGTGCACATGCGCGGAACACCGATTGCAGCGCTACAGCGGCAGTAGAATGAAACGGTACTTAGTTTCAGTATACGCCTCGTAGTTATTTCATTCCATTTGGTTTAAAATAAGTGGTAATATATCTCATAAACCATCTGATTTTATGTTTGAGGCTATTATAGAAGCACTTTTGTAATTATTCTATAAAAAGTAAATAAAATGAAAAATTTGTTGTTGATCTAAGCAGGAATTGTCTTTAAAATTTTTCTGTTTATATTTACAATATTTTAACCATTAAAAAAAATTTTTTTACCATACAAAGAGATAAGTTGAGATTAATTTGAACAGCTGTTTGAGATCTTTGTAGAAAACAAATCACAGAATAAATCACACAGTTTACATGATTTGTATTTAATACATAACTATTAAGTTCTAATGAAGTTTATCTTGTTCTAAGGAATGATGGACCATAGTATTTATTTATAAAAATATGTCTTTACTTTTTATTTTAAAAAAAGTAATTCTCCTTGCTTTGTACTTAAAGTAATTTAAACAAATAACAATGTGGCGGGTCAAAGATAAACCCTTTTAAAAGTTTATTGTTGCATGTTTAATTTTAAAGCATGTAAAGATGTATCCAGTAAGGGGCATGGAAAAAAAACAAAAAAATTGTCCTAGACAAAAATTAAAAAGTTATAAATTGATCAAACAATACAAAATTAGGTAGGACAATGGTGAAAATCAGTTGCTTTCCACACCAAAAATGACGTAAAAATTGTGTAGTATCTAGGGCCATCTAGTGACTGGTCGAGAAATCTATGACAACAAAGGATGGAAAGGTCCTGAAGGACATAGGAAAGGCTACTATCTTGAAGGAAGCTAATATTTTCCCCGCAAAAGGGCACTCACTTCTCAAAAAAAATTATTAGTATATGATATGTAATTTGAATAATTTTTTAAATAAATAATAGCAATAACTATTATAGTTCTGCTATGATTATATATGATTTTCTTAAAAATTTAGTTTCATTTGCCTTTTCTGTGCCAAAATGTTACAATTTAAACTACCCTGGCTTACCCCATCTCAGTTTTGACCTTGAGTATACCATTGGAGGGATACATTGATAAGTTAATTAAATGTACATTATTTTAATTAATTATTTTTTTTTTGTCAAAGGTCTGTTTGAAACAACTAGATTTTTATCATGGCATTTAAACTATTTTATCAGTTGATCTGCAGCAGGCAAAAAACTTAGATTACACAATGTCTGTTATTGAGTAGTGTTTCTATTATCAGTTGGAAGGCCAGAACTCTCAGAGTAAACACTTGTAACCACTGTTCTGGCTAGTAAATATGTAAGAGTTATTTATCAAAGTATTGTCTTAAAATTTTGCTTGTTTGCTACCAACGTGTTAAAAAACCCTAAAAATGGACTGGCGTCAAATATAGGTGACAGACTGTTTCTCTACACTGACCGGTGTTAACTTTAGTTGACTCCTGGACTGATTCCAGTGACAGTTAATTCTATTAACGACCTCTGCTTGCTTATCGACTTGGTTCTTGCTTGTTGATCTTTGTAGAATGTTTGGTACCAGCTTGGGATATTTTTTGTAGTAATTTTGTCATGAGTGGTATTGGCCACAGTGGTCAGATGATCTCATACTATCCCACGCCATAGAAGTCATTGAGATGATATGTGAAAATATTCTTTCATTTAATAGATGCTTCATTATGTAATAGTGGATTTCTACATGTCAAGATCATCAAAACTACTTACAAATATGTAAAGTTTCGAGGTGTCATTATTAGACAGTTCCTTGGCTTGCAAATGACACACTCCAGCCTGTACATCAAGTAGCTGGACTACATTCATTAAGACTCAACTATTCTTTGAGCTTAGCTTGTGAGGTTATATTATACAAATAAAACACAAACACAAAACTCAGAAATTACTCATTTATTAACTCAGACGCGTTTCAATGACAAAGGCATCATCATCAGTGAGTGTTGCTATTACAACTCTCAGTTATATTCTTGAATTTTGAAGTCTTGAATCTTATTAATCACTTAAACAATAGTTTATGACTATCTGAACTTTAAATTTTGTAAATTTGGTATAACTTACAGAGACAGAATGTTTTCGATAAGAAATAGCGATAGCGATAGAAAACGTTCTGTCTCAGTAAGTTTTAACAAATTTACAAAATTTAAAGTTCGAATAGTTAAAATTATTGTTTATGAAGATCGCCACATAGCGATCGAAAACTTTCTGTCTCGGTAAGTTTTAACAAATTTACACTCAGTTATAATTTTACCGTTGAATTACAACATAAAAACAAACAAATAGAGGTTGGTCTGACAATATGTTCAGTTCATTATGCTTAGTCTTGTGTGAAGATTGGGTTCTATTGGGTTGGTTCTCTGAAAAAACCGCCGTGTCAACTATAGGTGACAACTGGTACCCCCACATGTTAACTTTTACCAAAACAGCATCAGGAGGATTGTATTACCCATGTTGAATTATCATCTAGAACCAAACACCATGTAAGAAAAGCTCAAACATTTTTTACATCTACATTGAATTATTGATATTGATTGATAATTTTGTTTGCATTGTATAACAATGCGAGTTTATGGAAAAGTTTCAGCATTAGTTCATTATGCAAAATATTTACAAAAAGCTTCCTATTCACTAAATTTGGTAAGTGTCATGAAGACAATTACAGTCATGGAGTTAAAACTTGAGTTTTTTTGCCTCACCTATCTTGCTTATCAATATATTTTTGGCATACTTTCTCAATCTCCATCTGAAAAGTATATTAAAGTATAAAGAGTTTAAACAGAATTTTCTCCACTTACCCCCAAGACGTGATACAATGTTATAGTTGAGGTAATGACTTCACAAGACAGTGGTATAGGCTTTGTTTGAGTAGACCTTATAATAACAATATTATTTGTACTTGGTACTGCAGTTATCTGTTTTTTATTCTGTTTACTTATTTTTTTTGTCCAGAGAACAGTTGGTGACTATGGTGGGGCAAAGAAGTTATAGAATCTCGTTCAAGGTAAATAATGAAAAATATCCATTATTTTGTCTATCTTACACACATACATACAGACATATGTAATACTTACAAGTTGATACAATTTTTCAAACAGTTACAACATAGTGGAAACTTGTTTTTTGTATATGGTAAAATTATTTTCATCATTTAAAACTGCAAAGGCATATTAAGGATAAGAAAGGAACTTTCAAGAAATACATAAAAATCATTGAAAAGCTATTTTATATGATCATACATAATTTGAATTTATAAAACTAATCACAAGAAAGAAAACACATGGTTAGGGTAGATAGATGACTACAAGGTCTGTTAAAAAAATATGCGGACTGAGGTCATAAAAAAAATGTACTTTATTTGGAAGTTACACATCTGGGTCTCCTTCAAAGTACTCTCCTCCCCAACGCACACACTTATCCCAATGGTGTTTCCACTTGTTAAAACAGTCCTGGTACGCTTCTTTTGTGATGGCGTTCAGCTCCTTCATTGCATTTGCCTTAATCTCCGAAATCGTTTTAAATCTTCTTCCTTTGAGGGGTTTTTTGAGTTTTGGGAATAAGAAAAAGTCACAAGGAACAAGGTCAGGTGAGTAGGGGGGGGGGAAAGAACAGTGATCGAGTGTTTGGCCAAAAACTTACGAGTTCTGAGTGCTGGGTGAGCTGGAGCGTTGTCGTGATGGAAAAACCAGTTATCACTTCTCCACAGTTCTGGCCTTTTGCATCGGACGGCGTCCCTCAGACGTTTCAGTACTTCAATATAGGCAATCTGGTTGACTGTAGACCCTTCAGGGAGGTACTCGTTGTGAACAACACCCTTAACATTAAAAAAAAACTGTCAGCATCACCTTGACATTCGACCAAACTTGGGGAGCTTTTTTGGGTCTTGGGGACGTTTGACTCACCCATTGGGATGATTGGATTTTCATTTCAATGTCGTAACCATACACTAATGATTCATCACCGGTTATAATTCTTGACAAAAAGTTCTCATCTTCATTTGAACGATCAAGCAGTTCAACGACAAACCCAGGCGCGATTGGCTTTTTGGTCGTCGGTCATCAGGCGTGGCACAAATTTCGCAGCAATGCGGTGCATCTTCAATTTTTTGGTCAAAATCTCGTAACAAGATCCAACTGATATTCCACACTCTTCGGAAAGCTCCTTAATGGTCAGACGTCGATTTTTGCGCACCAGGGCATTGATTTTGTCAATGTATAGGTTGTTAGTTGACGTTGAAGGACGTCCAGGATGCTCATCGTCATCAATCGACTGTCGGCCACCCTTGAAACATTCATGCCACTTGAAACATGCAGTACGCTTCATGGCAACATCGTCGTATGCCGTGTTTAACATGGCAAATGTTTCTATTGCAGATTACCCTAGTTTTACACAAAATTTTACAGCAATTCGTAGCTCCTTCAGGCTGTCCATTTTAAAATCTGATAAACGATAAAAACACTCTTTACTAAACTGTGTGTAACTCATCAACAAATGAAGATATCTGCGACTGAAATACCGCGTTTTAATCAGCTGATTTATACGAACTTAGCGACACCAAGTGGATTCTCCTGAAACTAACTTGAGCCGCTTAATTCAAACAGTCCGCGTATTTTTTTAACAGACATCGTAGATGTTTGAAACATATTTTTGAGGAAGTTGTCTAATAAAGTTATTGTCAATGTGACATTTAATAACCAACCATAGTAAAGCTTACAAGTGAAGACATAGTTAAGGCTGGAAGTAGGTGTTATTAGCAACAAAGGAGAAAACTAAAATCACATTCTAGGTTCTGAGTCCCTAGATAATACCAAGAGAAACTTTGGTGAAAAAGAACCAAGGGACCCGATGTACAGGGTGTTTCAAGAGGAATCTGCCATACAAGCATTTCCGGACCCATGTTTATATGAACTTTTTTCAATATTTTAGTGAGAGGAATAAGCTAGGCAGATTCCCCCTGAAACAACCTGTATACTATTAAAAATTAATACACCTTTTCTTTCTGTGAAGGTTTTGTATAGTTTAATTGAACTTTGAGTTCTTGAAAAAGTCCAAATACCTATTTTTAAGGTATTTAATAAATAATATTTTAGGTTTTATAAATAATATTTCAAAACAATATACAAACCATTTCATGACTTCTATGAAAGTAAAATATGTATAAATTATGTAATAAAAGTTACCATATTTTATTTGATTAACTTAAGATGAGACAATTGTTAATACTATGTATGAATTTTGATTATGCAACTTTTTTAAATTCCTTTTGTTCATTTTCAAAAGCTTCTTATATGCTCTACTTTTTTCTGGTCCAATAAAACAGTACAGTAATACCTTGACTTACGTTACCCCTTCTTACGCGATTCCCGAGTTACTCAGTTTTAAATCATGCTGTCTGAGTTACGCAGAAACTGGCCTGTTTTTGAAGAAAATGCCTAAAAGATCTTTTTTAGCACTTGAAGAGAAAATATTTTCAGGTTTTAAGGTCCCTAAAGACCGATTGACAGTGATGGTTGGCGCAAATACAACTGGTGACTGTAAGTTGCAACCTTTCATAGTTTACTCTAATTTTAAACTACTTAACTAAGGAATACGTAGTTGCTTACTTGCTGACGCGTTTCAAAACGATCGTTCCTTTTACGAAGCTAACCCTCTACTAGCGGCTTTTGGTGTTTACAAACGGTATGACAGGGTTGGATTTATGACATTGGGTGAGGTGTCGGCGTCTTGTGTGATGTATTGGAAAAGGCTATTGGCTTCAAAATGTGTGTGGTCGTTTAATATATTTTCCCTCTCTGTTTCGTAGAGTTTGTAGATTTCATATTTTTCTAAGGTTGTTAGTTTTATACTCTGCTTCAATGTGTGTAGAAGTGGAAGTGTTACTACACAACAGAGAGGGAAAATATATTAAACGAACGCACACACACTTTGAAGCCAATAGCCTTTTCCAATACATCACACAAGACGCCGACACCTCATCCACTGTCATAAATCCAACCCTGTCATAACATTTGTAAACACCAAAAGCCGCCAGTAGAGGGTTAGCTTCTTAAAAGGGACGATCGTTTTGAAACGCGTCAGCTAGTAAGCAATTACGTATTCACTTAGTTAAGTAGTTTAAAATTAGTTTAATCAGTGAATTCAAGATGATTACATCAAGAAACTTTCATAGTTTATCGCTCAGAAAATCCAAGGGCATAAAAAAATATATCTAAACCTAGCTTCCTCGTGATGATTTGGAAGTCGCATCAGAAGGCTTGAGGGACAGCTTTTTTTGAAGACTAGTGTGGTCATCATTTCATACTGGGTATTATTATAATACAATTTGTTACTTTTGATCAACTACTATGCTCAAATTATAGCAGCAACACAGAAAAGCTTGTAGTATCTAACATTTTTCTGATACGAAAAAAGCTTCAAGACAACTTATTAAAGTCTAGTTTCGAATGGCCTTCTATCATTTTGCTTTTCCCTAATTCTGCTCTGCCTAGCTAGACTAGAGGGAACGCACTATATTTCATTTCTATCATGATCTTATTTGCTTGGCCATAAACAGTTGTGTAACTCAGCAAGACGAAGTACAGTTCCGAAAAAACTTATTCAATTCATAACAGGCGGTCAATGTTTTTTCTATTACTGTGCTTTAACACCAAGACCAGCTCCAAATGTGCATGATGAGATCAGAGGTTCATTATTCTTACAAAATTATTGTTTTATACAAATGTCATATTTTTGCAACTTTAAATTACTCCGTCCTGTATTCAAAATAGTTTTAATAACTTACTCAAATATGTCACACTAGTTTTCACCTGCTTTTTTATATAAGTACACTAGACAATGAGAACAAATTAAGCTAGATGTGCCAACCATTTTTAAACAATCCATGTGGTATATTCCTCCATTTTATTTTATGTATACTATCTTTTGTTTTATACATTGTAAAAGTATATTTTTAATTAAATTTTTCTAATTATGTATGGAAAGGTTTTTTATTGGAATAATTGACAAAACAATTTACGTAAAAAGTGTTGATTACTGTATCTGTGGTGATTAGTTACCGGATTTTATAATATATAACAATAATGTTAATATATAACACAGCTAACTCAATTGTTTATTTAACCTTTATAACAGATTGCTCTTTGTTATTCAAAGATCTTCCGTTTAAGCCTTTGAAAATATTACCCCAAATAAATTTACTATTCTAATCTTGTTATCTAATGTATATTATTGTTTAAGTTACCTTTAATTATTTTTTCTAGGTTGTTCCTACAAGTGTTAGCCTCTGTGGATTTGATACAAAAGAATTTCTCAGGATGTTTAGTATTATCTTAAAATTGTGATAAAGAATCGCTTTACCAGTGCCTAATGACAAAATATTTGAGCTTATTCTTGTAAGATTTTACTTTAAGTTTACTTAGGATATACATGTGCTTCCGAAATGTTTATTTTAAGGAAACATTCATTTTGTTTAATATTTAGAGAATTTACATGAGTTAAATAACCATTAGAATTAAAATAAGTTGATGTTATACATTTTAATGAGTGAGAGAAAGATAGTATGTATGTATAAATGAGTCTTTACAGTCAATAGACTAATTTTGCAAACAAGAATATTTATAAACATTCTCATTTTTTAGGTTTATATATTAATTAATAGATATTTAAGCCTAAAGATGATCTTCAAATCGTGTGTGTGTGTGTGTGTGTGTGTGTGTATTTGATATTTTCAAATAATGTAAGTTTTAGCTGATATTAATCATTGTATATTTATATTTTACAATGATATTATTGTTGACAAAATAATAAATCTTACTTCCTACTTTAATTGTATTATATAATATTTACTTCAAACAGATGTAATAATTTTTTAATCAATTATTTTTTTTTTTAACTATTGTATAGTTTTTATACTGAAATAATACTTTTTTGTTACTTTAAAAAAATCTTTTGTATTTTTATTGTGTTTGTATATATATATATATATATATATATATATATATATATATATATATATATATATATATATATATATATAGGTTAGTTTTGGTTGGTAAAGATTATTTAGTTTTTTGGACTATATATGAGAGAATGAAATAAAATAAATATGATATTTATTTTATTTCATTCTCTCATATTTCTTTTTGTGTTTTCTCTTCGATTGACAAAGACCACTGTGTGGTTGAAATATATCATTGTTTAAGTGCTTTTATGTGTTTCTATTTCGAGACTACAGTGTGGACTCTTACCTAGGTAAGTCTGTCAGTCTCCTAGTCCAAAAAACTATATATATATATATATATATATATATATATATATATATATATATATATATATATATATATCCAGAGTACATTTGTTCATTTTGTAGTGGTGTCACTTACTCAATACTACTGTCTGTTCAGAATGTGTTTGCAGCAGCGAGTGGTGAACTGTTCACGTGAACATAACGATTTCGGCAACCCTATTGGCTCAGTGACCACGTGACAAAACTGAAATGTCCTGCCGCCCGATTAACAGTAAGTCTTGAAACGTCCAGGGTTACATTTGCTCGTCTGTTTATTGTGCCTAACACTTTTTAGTTGTGAGTGTATCAGAGACATCGTGCAAAAAGTAGAGATATCTGCAGGAGTTTCTGCTCAAAGTGTTTTTTCAATCGTTAAAAAAAAAAAAAGAAACAGGTACGCTCAAGTCTTCTGCCAAAAGGAAACCCAAAACCAAAACTATTTTTAATAATATGGATGACTTTTTAAAAACAGCTATAAGGAGGAAAGTGCATGAGTTATTTTAAAAAAATGAACTTCCGACTTTAATTAAAGTACTACACTTAGTTAATACCGACGAAGAGTTAGGCTTACCTAACCTAAGACGAACCACTTTGTTTCACATATTAAAAAAGCTAAACTTCAGGTATGAGAAACGTAACCGTAAAATAATACTGTTAGACAAAGAAGATATTGTTCTATGGAGAAGAGATTACTTGAGAAAAATAAAAGCCTATCGCGAGGAAGGTCGTACAATTTAGTATTTGGACAAAACGTAGGCCAATGCAGGCCATACGAAATCAAAGATGTGGACAGATAAATCAGCCTGTTCCAGTAAAGATGCTTTTCTGAGAGGTCTGTCAGTGAGTTTAAAGTGTCCAACTGGAAAGGGTAAGAGAGTTACTTATTGTCACTCATATTAGGTCACTAAAAGGTTTTGTAGAAGATGGACTGTTAATTTTCGAATCAAAATCAGATACTGACTACCATTTAGAAATGAATGGTGAAGCTTTTAAAGAATGGTTTTCCGCGATAATACAGAAATTGGACAACAACTACCTTATCGCAATGGACAACGCTCCATATCATTCTGTACAAGTATAATGCTTACCGTTGGAATAAGCAACAATTTCGAAAGTGGTTGACTGACAAAGGGATTTTTTCAGATGAAACCATGTTTAAAGTCGAATTACTAAAACTCGTGTCTTATCATAGGCCAAAATACAAAAAATACGTCATCGATGAAATTGCTATAGAAACAAATAGAATAGTTTAGAGAACAACTTCTTATCACTGCGAATTAAACCCAATAGAAATGGTATGGGCTGAGGTTAAAGGTTATGTTGCGTCTAACAATGCAACTTAAAGAGGTGCACAGACTGTTAACCGAAGGTGTCTCGCATGTTACACCTGATAAGTGGGAAAAGTATGTGAAACATGTGGTGGACGTTGAAGAGCCGAATATGTGTAAGTTAGACAATATAATTGAAGATATCGAGCCATTCGTCATAGCTGTTGCCGACAGTTCCTTGTCGTCATCGGAATTGGATTTTGCAGACCCCTTAGACATGGAATAATAACAAGGTAAGTTAAAAACTTGTAGCATAAATTATTGAATAGTCTTATTACTTTCATTAGTCTACAATTGCCTATTTCGAATGATCAAGTGTACCAGTGTAAGACATAGCCCTAATTGCCGATGCATAATTGTGAACCAGACTCATAGCTTACCGTCCCATGCACGTGTTCGCCTCATGATAGTGTTTACATCTGCTGTAAACACATTTTGAACCGACTTTAGTTGAGATTCTGAGGAAACATCGGGACTGTAGTTTTATGCACTTTAAAAGGAATGAATGTACTCCAGACATTAACTGTTCATAATATTTTTCCATACGTGTATAACATATATATATATTGTATTTCCTTTATATTATAAAATTCTCCAAAATGAATTTTTTGTAATATTGTTTCTCAGTTATTTAGTTCAAGGTAGGTTAGTAAATTTTCTTATTTATTTTAAGAGAAATAAATATTCTAGAGCTTTCTTTTTAATAACAAGTTTAATGTATCAAATAAAACAATTTCTTAGCATTTATAAATTCTATTAATAAATTACAATTTTCTGTTCTTTTTTTAAAGTTTTATAAATTTGCTATAAGTATACTCTATTATAATGAGTCTTATAACTCTAAATTCTATCTCTCTTTTGGCAGCAACAGTTTTTTATTTTATTTAGTCTAAATTGATTTTAATTTTAGTTTACCACAAGTTCTCTTAATCTCGGGTTATCTGGTAGGTCTTAAATTTTGAATAATGAAAACTTATTTGGCACTCTAAAGTATAACAGCAAAAAAATCTAAGCTATAAAATCTTATAAATTATGTTACAAATTTATTTATTTCTAGGTAAAATTGTCCCTTAATATTCTTTCTAAATGTTTTTTATAGTTTGATTTTATAATAAATTCACTGGTTTTTTTCTTTTTTTTATAAATGTCTGATTGCAAAATTTCCAAAGTGTAGTAATGAATCTAGCCTAGATACTTAAGTGTTGTAGATTGTAGATTCCACTTTTCGGTCTTTATTAAAATATTTAATAAAATCTTTCTTAATAAATAGTTTCAATTAATTTACTTGAAAGTATTTTGTACTGTTAATTGAATTCGAGACTAACTCTCCCGCACTAAGTTTAAATTCGTGAAATTTTATTGACCAATTCTGAGGTACGTCTGTCTTGTTCGAGTAGGTTTTTACAACTGATGGGACGCCAAGCTAAGCATTTAAAATGGCTAAACGATCTATTTCCTTTTTTTTTATTGTTCTTACCGGCTTTACGGATGCTGTATTCACTGCCTTTGGTACATTTCATCTTCTTAATAACTGCATTTTAATTTCTTTACAGGTAACTGCATTTAAATATTATTTTTCCGACTGCGTATTCAAACTATCAGCTATGGCCTTCACATGCGCGCGCACCTCACTGAATATGTTAGCCCTGCACCAATACATGTTCGCCATCTTGCTTTGGTTAATTCGTGCAATCTAAAATGTTTCACCTTTCCAATACTTGAAGGCTTTTACTTTATTTACATGGTTTTAGTGTTCTTTTCAAACTGTTACATATTAAATTGTTTTTATAGTGGTTATTGTTCTAAACTTGTAATTACATGTTACGATTTTCCCATGTGCATTCCTCTTCACAACCTAGTTTAGGTTATGTTTACATTCTTTTTTTTCATAATTTGGTTATTTTATGGTTTGAATTTACTTACACATATTTATATTATATTATACATAGTGCTGTTCCAAAATGTTACAATATATATATATATATATATATATATATATATATATTTATATATATATATATATATATATATATCTTGATATTTTACGTTATCCGTTGTTTTGAGCCCACACCAGAAAAATTGAGAAAAAGTAATCAGTGATTCGACAATGGTCAAGTGACAGAAAGGCGCCTCATCACACAAGGTAAAATCATTGCACTTAATGGTGGATAAAATTACTTACAATAGTAATATATTAACTTCATATGTGTGTGTGTGTGTGTGTGTGTGTGTGTGTGTGTGTGTGTGTGTGTGTGTGTGTGTGTGTGTGTGTGTGTGTGTGTGTGTGTGTGTGTGTGTGTGTGTGTGTGTGTGTGTGTGTGTGTGTGTGTGTGTGTGTGTGTGTGTGTGTGTGTGTGTGTGTGTGTGTGTGTGTGTGTGTGTGTGTGTGTGTGTGTGTGTGTGTGTGTGTGTGTGTGTGTGTGTGTGTGTGTGTGTGTGTGTGTGTGTGTGTGTGTGTGTGTGTGTGTGTGTGTGTGTGTGTGTGTGTGTGTGTGTGTGTGTGTGTGTGTGTGTGTGTGTGTGTGTGTGTGTGTGTGTGTGTGTGTGTGTGTGTGTGTGTGTGTGTGTGTGTGTGTGTGTGTGTGTGTGTGTGTGTGTGTGTGTGTGTGTGTGTGTGTGTGTGTGTGTGTGTGTGTGTGTGTGTGTGTGTGTGTGTGTGTGTGTGTGTGTGTGTGTGTGTGTGTGTGTGTGTGTGTGTGTGTGTGTGTGTGTGTGTGTGTGTGTGTGTGTGTGTGTGTGTGTGTGTGTGTGTGTGTGTGTGTGTGTGTGTGTGTGTGTGTGTGTGTGTGTGTGTGTGTGTGTGTGTGTGTGTGTGTGTGTGTGTGTGTGTGTGTGTGTGTGTGTGTGTGTGTGTGTGTGTGTGTGTGTGTGTGTGTGTGTGTGTGTGTGTGTGTGTGTGTGTGTGTGTGTGTGTGTGTGTGTGTGTGTGTGTGTGTGTGTGTGTGTGTGTGTGTGTGTGTGTGTTTACCAGACATCAACATTGAGAAGAATTTATTCATTCCTTTGAAACCATTATTTACCTGTAATTAAAGAATAAATATGCTATAACTCACAAATATAAAAACTTTATTTTCATAAGCATAAAAACTTTTTTTTAGTTAAGCTTAATTTGATTTGTGTAGCATCACTGAGGATGACGACAAATTGTCGTCAAAACGCGTATGAAAATAAAGTTTTTATATTTGTGAGTTGTAGCATATTTATTCTTGAATTATAACTTTCACTCACCAGCCAGCTCGAATATTATTTGTTATTATTTACCTGTGTTTATTTTTTAATGATTTCTACTTGTTAAATGACTTTTTTATTAAAAAATTAGAGCATAATTCACTATAAAATAATAAAGCGAATTTCTCCTATAGCAAAAAAACAAATTACAAACAATGAATTCATCATTATTATGTAGTTATAAAAGTAGAACTTGTATTTATGCTGAATAAGAACAAACCTTTCCAGAATATACGTTTCATTTTCAGCTGAGTTCAGTGCAACTTATAAATGGGACAGTTAATTCTCTTAAAACAACCATCACACATCAAAAATTTAAGTGGTTTTTCTGAAAAGTTTTTAAGATTTCTAGAAGTGTTTATTGTTTCTGCAATAATATATCCGTGAATTTTTTAAACTTTAGTTTTAAAACTAAAATTCATATCATAAATTCAATAGCATATCCTACATAGGATAACCATAAAATAAACTCTTATAACGACTGTTAATGGATAAAGAACACACTAGATTACTTGTTGCTTTCTTGGGGGGTTGACTTAGTTGATTGATATCAACAGCATGGTTCCGACTCTGACTTCCAATATTTCATCACATGTTAACAACGGCTCCTTAGTTAACATCAGCACTCAGAGAATATTTAGTCTTGTCAACTATAGTCACTTCTTGGCTTTTTTTATCAGTCACTATAGATAATTAATTATACTTCATTTGAATCAGCAGCAAGTCCTACCGTGCTTTCCTTTGCTACCAAGTTCTGTTTCCAAAATAAATTTGTGATTTACTGATTACAATAAATTAATAAAGGATTTTTAAATGCATTTTCTTTGTGGTAGAAAATAAAAATGGAACCAAAAAAGATGAAG
Source organism: Prosapia bicincta (assembly GCA_036971475.1). Classification (NCBI taxonomy): domain Eukaryota; kingdom Metazoa; phylum Arthropoda; class Insecta; order Hemiptera; family Cercopidae; genus Prosapia; species Prosapia bicincta. The sequence goes on from JBAIZL010000003.1 coordinate 68,358,425, forward strand.
TTGATGGGAAAACACTAGATTATTTGTTGCTTTGTTGCATTGTTTTGTAAAAATAAAACCACTGGTTTCCAAGTCAAGCATTGTCATTTATTAATTTAGTGATGTTTCAATAACATACAGTAATACTACGTACTTATGCGATAGGTGGGACCGAGCGTTAACCGTGTAAGTCGAATTCGCGTAAGTCGGATTATAATTTTACATACAATCACATAGGAATCTCGTTTAATTGGGACCAAAGACTAAACTAATAATTTAGAAGAAAAATGTGTATATATTAAGTTCTTAAATACATAATACAACATATTATATTATATACACACATATTGCAAAGAGGTACGGAAAAAGAAGTTATTTTGACATAGAAGGCTTCATAAATTCTAGTAAATTTGTTTAAAGAATTGGAAGATTTTTTCTTCTCACGTAGAATTTCCTCGTAACTCGATAGGTTTTTTGTTATGTGGCAGAAATACGCTCATTGTTGGAGTCTATGATTTCCAAAACTTGCTCAAATTAAGGTCTTTAGGCCTTAAGGAATAGGCCTTTTGTTAAGTTTCTAACCATCATTTCATCTTCTACGTCAACTGGGTCTAAAGAATCTGTATTTTTAAGGTCTTGCTCTTGCTCACCCATTTCTATGAGCTCATCAAATTGTCAGCTCCTGGTTGTGTAAATCCAGCAGTTCTTGAACGTCATCATTAGCCACTTCTAAATTTAGTTGTCTAACAAAACTGACAACTTCTTCAATCACATCACCGATTTCATCAGACTCTGGCACTGATTCCGCTTGAGTTTCAGGTGGCGAAAAAAATAGACACACCTTTTCCCAAACGCCATTCAGAGTTTTTTTTTGTGAAATTTCATTCCAAGATTGACCAATTATTCTCAAAACATTGAATTGTTTCCAAAAATCTTTATCATATACTACCATTTATATAACAGGTATTTCACAAAATTACAAATGTAAAATTGTTCTCTTATTAATCCATCAGAAATGTTCACTTTATATGACTGGCACAAAAATACAAACAGTCTGTACCATAATGAGTAATAGAAAATTCTTGCTTTTGCTTCATCACGTCAGATCTGAGTACAAGGTAAGATTATTTTAAGACAGATAAGCTTACTGAAATCAGAATCATTTAGACCCTTTTGTAAAAATTGTATTCAGAGCTATAATACTAGTTACAACTAATATTATCCATTATTTCAAAGATAGATATCCTTTTATTTGATGCTAAAACATTTTACTACTTCAACTTAGAAGCGTACTGTGGGAAACAACATTCTGGTTCTTCTATGGTTAATAACAGTCCAACTGAAATTGTTAAAAGTGTTGTTCAATTAAAATGTAGACACTGACAACTGGTACACCTGAATAATAGTAGTTGGATTATGTTTGGAGAACTATGACAATTGTTGGATTGTAATTAGAAAAAAAAAACAAACAAAGCATACATTCCTCCATTAATAAAAATAATCTTGGGTAAGACAATTGAGGAAGAGTATATAAATAAAAAAAATTTAAAAACAATTTAGCAAAGGGATGATGGGTGTGTATGTCAAAATGTGTGCTGGCTAAACTCTGTCAACAGTGATAAGAGGTTGGCCTCTAGCAGTATTTTACATTCTATTAAATATGATGTGTATAGTAAATAATTAGATTCTCACTAAAACACTTGTAAATATTCCACAACTTGACTGTATTTACAAGTGATTTAGTAAAAACTAGTAGATCACTTGAAGATGGAATCAACTAATATGAATTAGATTGTTTTATTATGAGGATCTATTAAATATACCAAACTTTAACATCTAGAAATAAGACTGATAAAACAACAATGAGAGACATTAGAAGAATTAAATGCCTCTCTCCTCTCTCTCTCTCTCTCTCTCTCTCTCTATATATATATATATATATATATATATATATATATATATATATATATATTCTTGATATTTAACGTTATCAACAGTAAAATTATTGCACTTAATGGTGGATAAAATTACTTACAATAGTAATATATTAACTTCATATATATATATATATATAAGTTATATAAACATTTTATGTGAACATTTCATAATTAAATGCGTGCTAGGAAAATTCCTGCTTACGCAGCTTTAGTATTATATAGGTGTGAGAACAGAGCCCCGGCAGTGTGTAAGTCGCCTCTGTATCGCACAGACGTTTTCCACTCCGATTGAGTGCATATCAATTGTATTGTTTTATTAAGTAAAAATTTATGTAACAGTTTTCTAAATTAATTGTTTATTAAATTCAAAGGTTTGTTAAAAATAAAAATCATTTTTAAAAACCTTTCTTGCTTAATATAAAACGTAACTGGCGCAGTCGGTAGGACACCTCAAGGAAGTTAGTGAATATAACGTCCGTCGGTTTTAACCGTTAATTGAGGAAACCTTAAGTAGAGTGAATATCTACAACCACTTAATAGAGCGCATATCTATTAAGAACACGAGCGAATATCGTGTAGGTGAAAAGTGAAAAGTGAAAGTTGTTCAAATGAGCAAAGTATTTTGGATCAACTTGTAAGTAGATCTTAAGATATAGAATTAAGAAAAAAGTAGAGTAAATACTTTTTAATTTTATATAATTGATTTTTAATTTTTATTATTTTGAAAAATAATATTAAATAATGGCAACGCCAACATTAAAAAAGGAGTATCTTGACATGATACCCGAGTATAGTGGAGAGCCCACTATGCTCCACAGATTTATCTCAATATGTGATAAGATAGTGAATAAGTTTTATGTAAGCGAAAATCCAGAGGATTTTCAAAATGAGTATCTGTTCTCCTCTATTCTTTCTAAATTAAAAGGCCAAGCACTGGAAATGGTTGTAAACTCTAACTCTTACAATTGGCACGAAACTAGAAAAGTATTATTAATTAGTTATTCAGACAAAAGAGATTGTTTCACATTAAACTTAGAGATGTCAGAATTAAAACAAGAAAGTAACGAATCACCATTTCAATTCTATGAGAAAATTCAAAAGTTACTAAATTTACAAATTTCATTTTTTATGAATAAAGAGCCTCAAAGGCAGATGGCTAAAGACATTTTAATAGAATACGTTCAGAAACTAGCTTTAAGAGTTCTCCTTAGGGGTTTGCATGAACCCATCGGGTCACTAATGCGTACCAAGAACCCTAACACTCTTAGTGAAGCACTTAATATGCTCACAAACGACTTCCAATTTAAAAATAATAAGATGTTTACTCAGCCAAGCAAACAACCAGTCTTTCAGAAAAGCCAAACTCATAACGTAAGAAGACCAATACATACTGAATTTAAATACCACCAAATACCTAAACAACCTTATCAACACCCAAATCCTTCCTATAGACCACCAACTTTTGCTAATCAGGGTCAGCCTCAAAGGGGACAACCAAACAACAACACTACTAAACCTCAGTATCCTCAGCGAAATACGGGTTATCAACCTACCCCTATGAGTATTTCCACTAGACAGACAGATAGGCCTTCTAGACAAACGAATTTGTATCAAATGACCGGACAAGGAGCCGAAAAAGACGATTACACTATGTACCAGACTAATGGACAAGAATCATTCGCTTTTGAAGAAGATCTCGGGAAAGAAGAGTACTTCGAAGAATCCTAAAATTTAACCGACAACTACGAAGAAGAGACCGCTAAAATCGATCAGGACGATTTTTTAGGACATACAAGCCTCGGAATCGATTTTCAATAATGAATCTACAAAGCGAAAATAACGAGCTACCATTTATATACGACACAAACACCAAATCTAGAATATTAATTGACACAGGCAGTACTAGATCATTTATGCGAAAATCTTTAGGCTGGAAAAATTTTAAAACAAGCATTAAAAAAGAGCCGTTTGAAGTAATCACCGCACACGGCACTTCAAAAGAAAATTTTTGTTGCACCATACCTCTGTTGTCTAAAAAAGCAATTAAATTTTATTTATTTGACTTTCATCAGAATTTTGACCTATTACTAGGGCTAGACAATATAAAGGATTTAGGAATAAGCTTAGACTTTATAAATAATAAATTAATACTTTGTGATGAGGAAATCCCTATTCAATATTTTAACACTGAAAAAGGAAGTTGTAATAAAACAGACAGCGTGTCAATAAAGCAGGAACAATTTAGTTATGTTATACAAGCCCGCACTAGCCAAACAGTTAAATTAAAAATACAAAATATTCATAATGGAGAAGGTATTTTACCACACAAACAAGTGAACGGATTAGAAATTCCGCAGTGTATAGTTTCAGTGCATAAGGGTGAAGCCTATTGCCCTATTATAAACAATACGGAAGAAAATGTAAAATTAACAATAAGTAAACCATTAGAAGTAAAATCTTTAGAGGAATATAATATTTTCAGACCTGATGCAATGCAAATGAACGCTAATTTCAATTTATTAGATTATAAACAAAAAAATTCGAGAAGAAAAAATTTAGATTTATCAAAATTTAGAATGGAACATATGAACTCGGAAGAAAAATCCGCTATAACAAGTTTAATAAAAGATTATGCAGATTTATTTCATATTGAGGGAAACGATTTAACTTTTACCAACCAAATAAAACATGTTATTAGGACTACTGATGAAATTCCCGTATACTCCAGAAATTATAGATATCCAGAGATTTACAAGAACGAAATTAATAAACAAACTGAGGACATGCTTGAACAAGGAATTATTAGACCTTCAAATTCTCCATGGAACTCTCCTGTCTGGATTGTACCCAAAAAACAAGACGCTTCTGGCAAAAGAAAATTTCGATTAGTAATAGATTTTAGAGGATTAAACAAGAAAACAATTGACGATAAATTTCCCTTGCCAAACATTACCGACATATTAGATAAATTAGGACGATCTCAGTATTTTACAACTTTAGATTTAGCCTCAGGATTTCACCAAGTAGAAATGGATAAAAATAGCATAGAAAAAACAGCGTTTTCAACAGAAACGGGACACTATGAATTTTTAAGAATGCCATTTGGACTAAAGAATAGCCCCCCTACATTTCAAAGAATTATGAATAACATTCTGAGAGGAATCCAAAATGAAACATGTTTAGTTTATTTAGACGATATTATAATTTACTCCACTAGCCTCCAAGAACACATACAAAGACTTAAAGAAGTATTCGACAGATTACGCAAAGCCAACTTTAAAGTACAGCTGGATAAAACAGAATTTTTAAGAAAAGAAGTAGCGTATCTAGGGCATGTTGTTACACCGGAAGGCGTAAAACCTAACCCAGCAAAGATTTTGGCAATCAAAAACTATCCAATACCCAAAACCACCAAACAAATTAAAGGATTTTTAGGACTAATAGGCTATTATCGAAAATTTATTAAAAACTTCGCCAAGATAACAAAACCCTTTACTAACTGTTTAAAGAAAAATGCAAAAATAAACATAGAAAATCCAGACTTCATAGAATGTTTTGAAACATGTAAAAATATACTGACTAATGAGCCCCTTCTACAATACCCAGATTTTGAAAAGGAGTTTACTCTAACAACAGACGCTAGTAATTTTGCACTAGGAGCAATTTTAAGCCAGGACAAAAATGGAAAGGACCTTCCTATAGCGTATGCCAGCAGAACTTTAAACGACAGCGAAACTAATTACTCCGCGATTGAAAAGGAATTACTAGCAATCGTATGGGCCACTAAACACTTTAGGCCTTATTTATTTGGAAGAAAATTTAAAATTTATACAGATCATAAACCTTTACAATGGTTATTTTCAGTTAAAGAACCAAATTCCAAGCTTTTAAGATGGAGATTAAAATTAGAGGAATATGATTATGACATAAGATACAAAAAAGGCAAATTAAACCAAAACGCCGATGCCTTATCTAGAATACAATTGAACATTACTAATAAAAGGTCAACAAACACCCAACACACTGTAGAACCAGACCTTGATTTATCTCCAGCTGGATTAATCCAACGTTTCTTCCCGGAATTAAATGAAGATAACGAGTCTATGGTCGTACAACTCGACGCAACAGATAATGCCAACTTAGAGTACGATCAAGAAAGTGACAGTCAAACCGTGCATTCCAACTTCGAAGGGAACACCCAAATTGAAATACCAATTTCCGACGAACCTGTAAACTTTGGGAGAAATCAAATATTTTTGTCATTAGTAAAATACGAACCAAAGAAAGTAAAAATTATAAAACTATTCGGAACTTCAAAAATTCGTTTAATGGTCGAAATATCAGAAAATAACTTTAAAGAAGACATAGTTAACTTTGTAAAATCATATTTGGTACCCAAAATAAAATATAATCTATATTTTGAAGACGATTTTTACGAGAAATTTGCATCATGCGTAGCCAAAAATTTCAAACAAACTGAACTAAATTTGGTTAAGTGTAATAACAAACTCTTAGACCTAACTTCGGAAGAAGATACCTTAGAAACGATAAGTAATTATCATGTCAGCAAAACCAATCACCGAGGGATACAAGAAACATACGAACAAATTAAGCGAAGATATTATTGGCCTAATTTAAAATCACTAATCCAAAATTTCATAAATCAGTGTGACATATGTCAAAGAACCAAATATGACAGAATCCCCTTACAATTAGAGATGAACTTGTCGCCTACAGCTTCAAGGCCTTTCCAGATAATTCACATCGACACTATCTCTTTAGAAAAGAATGCGTTTATCAGCATTGTCGACAGTTTCACAAAGTATGCTCAAGCTTATCGCTTGGGAAGCTCTCAAGCTACAGAGATTGCAGACAAGTTATTAGATTACTTTGCGCAGTTCTGCTTACCAACAGTTATTATCTCAGACAATGGAACGGAGTTTAATAACAGAATTGTGAAGGAGATATTAGACCTGCATAAAATCAAAATCCATTTTATCAGTACACAAAACCCCCAATCAAACGGATTATGTGAAAGATTCCATTCCACCTTAATAGAACACATAAGGCTGTTAAATAATCAAATCGAATTTAAAAAAGACAGTATAATTAAGAAAGTTAAATATGCTATAATAGCCTATAACAATAGCATTCATTCAGTCACAAAATTAACGCCGTGCGAAGTCTTATTTGGACACATAAATTCAAACTCTTTATTAGATATAGATTTAGAAAAACAAATTGTAAATGACTACGTTTTAAACCATAAAGAAAAAACAAAAATACTTTACGAAAACATTAGGGATAGCAATCAAAGAATTAAAGAAAAAGTTTTAGAAAAAAGGAATGTAAACAAAGAACCACTTCCAGAAATACCATCTGAAGTTTATATCAAGTCAGTTCAGAAGCAAAGCAAAACGAAAAACAGATATAGCAAGGAAGAGATAGCTTCAATAAACAAGGAAAGAAAAACTGGTAAAATAAAGCCTAGACATCATAATACAAAAGACAAGATACATTTGTCGAAAATTAAAAGGCCTAAGAAGATAAAAAATGTAATTAATGACCAAAATCCTTCTTGTTCATATTCAACACAATCAAATTAAAATCCCTACCATACCTTTGTCCACTAGTTCTATGCAAGAAACTTTATTAAACTTTTAAACAACATTGTTTTTATTAATTGTATGTGTTACAAACTTTTGTAATTAATTAAATGATATGTAACTAATTATGGTAATAAATATTGTTAATTATTTGAAATATGTTAATCACAAAAAGAAATGTAATTGAAGAAAATTAGAAACTATACTCTTAAAGAGATAACAAAACAAAAAGAATTCTTATAAACTGACTAGAATCCTTATCAAATCTATAACAGGCAAGTTGAATGTAAATGATGGTAAAAATTATGAAAAATTATATAAAACTTTTATTGTAATCAATGTAAATTTTGTAGAACAAAAATTAGATTCTGATAACAATTGTATATGTTATAAACATTTTGTATCTATCCTATGATAGAAAAGACTCATTATAAATTGTATTAATCAATTCCAAATACTTTTGCTCAGTTGAATTATAATGAACAGAAAATTAGACTGTAAAATGCCCATCATCAAAAACAGTAACGCCTACAAACTACGAGGATACTGCTTTGGAAATCGCAGACCACCCGTTTAACTGGATCTTGGAAATCAGCCTTTGCCTGGTGACTTTCTCCAGTGAAGAGGACTTCAACCCATGCCGAAAATTGCCCTTTACGGAGGCCTATTCAGCAGCTTATATACTTCACCCTCATCAAGAAGATGAAGAGGACCTCAACCGATGCCGAAACTTCGCCAACCCCCGAAGTTTTCTTTAGGGATGGAGGAGTTATATAAACATTTTATGTGAACATTTCATAATTAAATGCGTGCTAGGAAAATTCCTGCTTACGCAGCTTTAGTATTATATAGGTGTGAGAACAGAGCCCCGGCAGTGTGTAAGTCGCCTCTGTATCGCACAGACGTTTTCCACTCCGATTGAGTGCATATCAATTGTATTGTTTTATTAAGTAAAAATTTATGTAACAGTTTTCTAAATTAATTGTTTATTAAATTCAAAGGTTTGTTAAAAATAAAAATCATTTTTAAAAACCTTTCTTGCTTAATATAAAACGTAACTTATATCTATACATATATATATATATATATATATATATATATATATATATATATATATATATATATATATATATATATATATATATATATGGGAATTTTTGGGTTAGATAGGAGGTTGACAGACTTACCTAATGGCAATAGTCCAAAACTGCAATCTCTTGGAAAATAGACACATATAAAAACTCAACACAGTAAACTAACAACACAGTTGTCGATCAAAACTTGCCTGACTGTATGGTATGAACCGTTTTATATTCATAGGGTGGTTGCTATTGAAATGTAGGTATTGTAGATGGTTTGTCGGTTTGATGTGGGCACCTGTATAGATATTCCCATCTCTGATTGTTACATCTACATCTAAGAAGGTGATTGTTGCTATAGATTTCTACCAGGTGAATTGAAGTGTAGAGAATAGTGATAAGCCCTTCAAAAAACTTTCCCATGTTGAGATTCCCTGTGTCCAAATTACAAAGATATCGTCTATATATCTGTACCAACATAATGGTTGGTGTGTTCGATTTTTTAGGAATTCTGCTTCAATATTACCCATGTACAGGTTTACGTACAACGGGGCCATCCTGGTACCCATTGCTTTTCCTTTCATTTGCAAGTAATCAGGGGCAAGAGAATTTGTTCCAACGATATAGCATTGGAGAACTTTAATAGAATGACCTTACTAGCTTTCCAAAAAAGAAGATATCCTAAACAACTTGTTGAGGATCAAATCCGCTTAGCTCAATCATCTGATGAACCCAGATCCTATGGAAGACGACAAACTGTCTTTAGTTACAGATTACCATCCAGGCCTAACGAAGCTGAACAAAATATTAAAGATGGCTTCAAGCTTCCACCCACACCAAAGATCTTTCCTCAAATTCACCACATATTTGAATTAGACAACCTTTTAATTTGAAAAATATTTTAGTACACCCGAAATTACCAAATCCAAGTACTGAAAAACCGCCCAAACTTCCTCGTGGCTCCTTTCCGTGCAATAGACCTAGATGCAAGACATGTCCAATACACATCCCAACAAATAGTTTCCATAGCCAAGCAACCAATGTGAACTTCAAGATTCAGGGTCATAATACTTGTACATCCAGAAATGTAATATACCAGTTGCTATGTAAATTTTGTCCGGCACAATACATAGGCCTTACCACGGATGGTCTGAGTATCAGAATGAATGGCCACAGACATGATGTTTGAACCATGAACATAGACATGCCAACCGCTCAACATGCTGCTAGTCACATCATATCTTTCAATGATTGTTATATCACCAAAATAATCAAGGCCCTCCTCCCTGATTGCAATCCTTCAGAATTGAGAAGATGGGAGTTATCATACCAGTGGTACACAAAATATAGAGAACCTCCTAACCTCAACATCAGATAAAACTCCTTTTACATTCCCCCAAAGTTATATCATTTTTAACAACTCCATTTACCTTCCTTCTGACAGACTATTAATATCTAGTTTCAAATAATCAATATTTACACATCACATATAGCACTATATCATAAACTATAAATTTGTGACATTAGGATATTTATACACATCTGTGGTTCACTTCAGTCTTTTCTTTTTCTCTTTTTTGATTGATGAAGATCATTTTTGATCGAAATATTTCAATAGTGTGTTAAGTTTTTATATGTGTCTATTTATTTCAAAGAAATTGCAGTTTCGGACTATTGCCATTAGGTAAGTCTGTCAGTCTCCTATCTAGTCCAAAAATTCCTAAACAAGCTTTAAGCTCTACTAGAACTAACTATATATATATATATATATATATATATATATATATATATATATATATATATATATATATATATATATACACACACATTTCTTGATAGATACCGCCAGGAAACTAAAAGCAAGGAGGATAAATTTTGACTGCGAATCAGAAAAGGAAAAAAGTCTTAGCGAGAAGTGTGATGAATGTTTTCGATTTATCTGTGTAAAATGCAGTGAAGACAAAAAATAAATACTTTATATTAATATTGCTTATTAAATATTTTATTGCTCTCCTTAAAACATTTGTACAAGATGAGTATTATTTTAGATTGTTTTTCTGTCTACCTTATATTAGCTATTGTTTTCTGCTAAACAATAATTGGTAGGATAATATATTTAGTAGATCATATTATGAACTTTGTTTAAAAAAAGCTACAAATATGATATTTGTTTATTCCATCTTCACGTGAGCTACTAGTTTTCACTAAAATACTTGTAAATATTTTATAAACTTGCCTGTAGTAGCACTTACTTATATTTCGAAAATTTGTTGCAGTTCATGACGAGCTGGTTGTTAACCCTGCGGTACTTGCGTGGGCTACAATTGTAGCTCAGCCATTTTGTTTGTTTGGTTTGGCGGGGTTTGGCTCTGTCTCTCAGTACCTTCTAATCTGCTATCGTCCCACCCAACCAGTTGCGCTCAGGCATCTAGTGGAGGTGATAGTGTACTTCGTTGTCGTTCAAAGTTGAGTGGCCTACAACTGTAGCCCATGCGAGTGTTTGTGTCATGGGTGTAGCAAAGCATGCGCGAATGTGTGATGATGCTATTCTGGAATATTCGGAGCATCCTTACAATGACGATGAAGAGGAGTTTGTAGAAGGTGATAGAGTAGACAACCATGTAGAAGAAGAAATACATTTGGAAGATGAAGAAGAGGCAGAAGATAACCAACTACCACTATCACCGCATGACTCGGACCAACAATATGATCTGATGACAGTGATCATATGCCTATAGGTAACTTGTATTACGCAAAAGATAAACTTAAAAATGCAATGAAGTGCCTTTATAGGTATCCTGATTTTGGGTAGTTGATTATAGGTATCAGGTTGTTTGGGAAGTTCGAGGAAAGACACTAAAACTATGTGTGACAATTCCAAGGGAAGTGGGGTAGAAACATGCTATTTGGCAATAAGTGAAAATCGGTTTCATTTTTTAATGAGATGCATAAGATTTGATAATGTTCGACACCGAGTGCAAGGAAGAGAAGTAGATTGTCTTGCAGCTGTTAGGGAATTGTTTGAGCTTATAGTTCATAATTTTGGAAGGTTTTATACACCAAGTGAATTTATACTCCAAATAAACCAGCAAAGTATGGAGTTAAGGTCTTTGCCTTAACATGTGCTAGAACAAAGTACACTGTAAACTTTGAAATATATGCTGGTAAACGACCAGATGGTTCATTTAAACTGTCATCATCTTCAGAAGAGGTCACAATAAGAATATGTAAACCTATTTCAGGCACAAATCGCAATGTCACTACTGATAATTGGTTCACTTCTGTGTCATTAACTGAACATTCATTTGAAGTAAACAACCTGACCTTAGTTGGAACAATCCGTTCAAATAGGATTGGCGTACCATCTGAACTAAAACCAAACAAGGTATGTGAAGTGCATAGTTCAATTTTTGCACATCACAAGAAAAAGACTATTGTGTCTTACTGTCCCCCCAAAAAAAAATAACAGTGATCGTACTCTCAACAATGCATGATGATCAAAAGATCGATCCTGAGAATGGAGTCTTTCTAAAACCAGATATAATAAGTTTTTATAACAAAACAAAAGTAGGCGTGGATTTAGTTGATCAAATGTGTGCTAAGTATGATGTAGCATGGAATACTAAACGCTGGTCAATGAAAATTTTTGTTGACCTTTTAAATATTAGTGCAATCAATGCTTCACCTGCATATGCATTCAACCACACAGATGCAGAGGCACCTTTGAAGAGAAAAACATATCTGGAAAATCTTGCTTGGAACTTAATTCATCCTCAAATTAGGAAACGGATGTACCAGTAGCGATGAAGCACTGAACTAGGAAGCTTCTTTGTATTGAAGAGCCTTGGCGGCAACCTGTCCCCGGGAACAACAACATGGGACATTGCTACCTGTGCGGGAGGGCACGCAACGGGTCTATCAGGAAATGCTGTGACTTGTGTGACAACAAGATTTGTCCAAAACATTCATCCCTTGTGTGTTTTTCATGTGGCAATGACAAATAAGAATGTTTCTCAAGAACATTCATCCCTTGTGTGCCTAAGTATGCCTAAGTTAGAACAAACTAAATGTGACATGATTTTTAAGACCTTTTTTATGGCAAAAAAGTAATTTTTATGTATACTTTCTTGAAAATTAGTATTGTTTAATAAACAAACTTAAAAAGTATATCTGTAAAAAAATTTTATTTCCTTGAAAAAAATCAAGGTTTTTAGAGCTAAAGTTGGCTAAAAATGTTTAACCCATATGCAGGAAAATCTATGGAAAGGTTTTCATTTTGTATTGTCCTCATAAAATAATAATTATAACTTTTAATTTTTTCCACAGGTAGCTAAGTAACTAAAATAATAAATATGTTTATTTATTGATTGAATGGTTATTTAATGATATTACAAAAATAAAATGGCGTGGGCTACACATAAGGCCGTCCTCAACAAATATAAGTAAGTGCTACTTTAGGCAAGTTTGTAAAATATATACAAGTATTTTAGTACAAATATGAATTTGATTGGGGTTGTGTAAAGTACAATACTTGACCGATCATGTATCTTTTGAGGAAGCGACACCCGAAAAGTTAAAATAAAATTTATATAAAATGTTAAATTATTGACAGTTTTAAAGACTCACAGTTTCTTTTGCTTTAAAAATGTTGACCTTTTTAAAATTTCAGATTTTCGTTTTATAATCATGTATCGATTTAAAAGTAGACACAATAAAATTGTAATGTGTTAAAGTAATATTACACTAAAAATATACTTAAAATGAAATTCTGATATATGAGTATAACGACTAGCAAGATGTACAACACAAAAACTGCAAGGTCTTAAGAATAATATTACTGTTTTTGATTGTGTAATCTAATGATTATCAGCATACTACATCATCATGAAAAAAAATTAAGGAGAATAAAATTAATTTCGTATACCGTTGGTTGGCTAAGTATATAGTATATGACACGAACAAGAACCTCATTACCTAATAATTTTAAACTTCTTTAGTTTTTTTTAAAAAACTAATCTCAAAAGAAATGTAACGGAATTGAAAAATATAAAGTATCTATTTATTACCAAATCAAGTTAAATTGACTGCAAAAATAATATCCATATCTATTTATTTAAAAAACCTCCAGTCAATATTGCTTTTATTAACATGATGTGAAAATTCAGGAAAATTGTATTATCAGTATGTTCCTAATAATATAATTAGTCTATGTGAATCTATGAACATTAACCATTTCCTGTCAACCAGGTCTTCTTATTCTTTTTAATTTACATCCGCCTTTTTCGCAAGCATAGGTAGCTACAGAAATGGGTAAGTATTAATGACAGTTTTAAACATCATTAGATATTAAAAATAATAGAGTAAAAGATATATTTATTTAAACTATAATAAAATAAAAGTAATAATGTTTTAGAATAATAATTTTGTATGTATAATATATCGTTATTATTTCGGTTGCTTATGCTTCCAGACATTTTTCTGGAGCGAGTCCACGTTGTCATTGTAGGTTAGTCTTTTGTTTTATTCCTTGAATTCTAAGTCGAAATCATTACTCAAAAATCTCATTCGGGAAGCAGAAGTAATACCAATATTTATTATAATTTTTTGAGGTCTGTGTCCTCCACTTTTTCAGTACCTGCTCAAATAGGCTTTGAAATATATTCGTAATTTGGAATTTTTGTAACCCTATCTAGTCGGGATATATTTGGTTATAATTTTATTCAACATTGCTATCTATCTATATTAAAGTATACCTATAAAGGGGGTGGGGTTGGAATGATTTTTTCCAAAATCGTAATTATTTTAGATATCAGCATCAGTGTTATTATTTTTTTTTATTCGTTATGAGTTTCTGCATTGGCCGTTATAACTTTTCGGCCAAAATACCTTATGTGGCTAAAGTAAATATTTACCAAATTTAGATTAGCAAAGCAATTAGATATGAGTATGAAAACATTCCTACAAATGTCATAAAGCTATTTTGAGGGATGTTTTTTTCAGAAAACTTTTTATTAACTTTTAGTTAAGGAGTGGTTTGAGTGTGTAACAGTAAGAAGTACTACGTCTGCCTGCTTCTGCGGACCATACTACGTATCAATATAACTATATACCTAAAAGTATACAGTTAGGATAGATTTGGTTTTAATTCTATACAATAAGCATCGTCCTTGTTGACCACTGTATTTTTTGGAAACTGTGTGAAAAAAGAACCATTCCATTCTACACGGAATAAGCTTTCTTTTAGTTGTAATTATAACACGATCTGTTAATTTTAAGAAGAACTACAACGGTTTGAAATTCAGAGCCGATATATCAGCCTATGGTTTTAAAAAGGTTAAAGACTCTCATAAAAACTATTATATTTTTTGTTTATCATTATAGGTATTTATATCCTGTTGCCATATAATCCATTTTAGCAAAAAATGTATAACGGGGTAAACTTCAGCTCACGCCCCAAAAATTAAGAATTTTGGAAAATAGCAATTTTTCCCTCCCCTCTACATGGCACACCTAAAACTTGATAAATTTAAGGTTTTTTGCTTTATTTTTTTGGTGTAGTAACTAGCAAAATGCCTCAAAATGTAATTAATCTCTTTAACTTCAATTCAACACTGCTTTGTGTGGCAAGTTTTATCTTTTTTAGGCCAAAGTTAGAAATAAAAGGTATGTAAATGTTCAGTGCAATATTATCTGTTTAGTGGGTGGAATAGGACCTGTGAGTCTTTGTTTTGTCCTTTTGAGTAATTTTGTGACATCATCGCAAAAAATACAATGTGTGACATGAGTTTTATAAGTCTATGAGGTGTGTGCCGGGTGAAACAATGCTAATAGTGCCTTAGTAAATTTGATTTTTTTTTTTTCAACTTGAACATTTTTAGCCGTCAACAGCAAATTTAAATTTATTTTGAGGCATTTTGGAAGTTATTGCGTCAAAAAAAAAAGCTAAAACGTTAAATTAGTAACATTTTTACGTGTGCTGTGTAGAGGGGATTTCAAAATTTCTAATTTCTGGCGGGTTAGCGAAAGTTTAATTTTGTTTTACTCCTGATGACTGCATCGCCTGGTATAAATTTTTTTTCTAAAATCGATTACATTTATTACAACCTTATTATATTATCTTGACACTTTCAGAATTTATTACTTGAAAATAATTTTTATTTCGTAAAACTACTATTATAATTTAATTAATTAGGCCTAATATATTTCATGATTAGTTTTATTTAATATATCTAATTCTGTTTAAAGATCATAATTTTCTGGTGTATTTATACCAACTGTATGTCCTGTAAATACTATATTATGCTGTTTATTAGGCCCATCTTCCAACACAAATGGACTCTTAAGTGATAGTCCAATTTACCTCTTACAACCTGTTCGATGGCCTCAATTACATTAGCAAATAGACCTAGGACTAATTCACCTCTGACAACCTGTTCTATTATTATATCCATATTATCAATAGGTAAAACCTCATCTACAATCATACTATCTCTATCAGGGAAAACATTGTTTACAGACAAAGTGTTTTGACTGATTTGGCAGAAATGATGTCTTTTTGTTCATCAGAAGCTAATAAATTAAGAAACTCAATAATTTACACACACCACACACATCTTTATTTCTTGCAATAGTAAGCCGCACATTGATTCAAAAAAGGCAAAACATATTAATTCTACGGTCAAAACTCACTAAAAAGAAAAGAAATGAATAAAAATTCACAGACACCCTTTTGTTTCTAACTTTCGGTTAAAAAATAATTCAAGCTACCGCTTAGTGTAATATCTTTGTGATAACCTTTAAAAAATTAAATTAATAATATAGGTATTGTATTCCCTTACCTACAATCGGAAAAGTTTTTGAGGTTTTAGGCGTGCTGTGGAGAGGAGGGAATATACTTTTTCCAAAATTTGTTGCTCTTCACAGATTTTTGTTTATTAGAGATAGGCCAATACCTAAAATTTCGATTCTCAATTTTTTTTTTTTTTTATTCTTGAATCTTTTAAGTTATTTAGGCCTACATTATATTCTCTTTTAATGAACATCTAAATTTACTAAATTTAGTAAACATCTTGGTCATATAAAGTGAAGACTTTTAAAAGTTACGTTTTAATGTAACAGGCGACACAAAACATTCTACCTTGATGTATGAATAGGAATTTCTGAAAGCGTGACAAACATTGGATAAAAGTAATGATTATTTAAAATTATAATTTACAATTACAATATAACTTTCAGGAATAGCCATTTCAGTTAGTATAACTGGAGAAATTGGAACTACCTTTTCTTTGTGTTTTGTTTCAACATGTATGAAGTGATAGCGGAGTAGTAGTGCCCGGAGATGGGTAGAAAGAGAGAAAGAGAATGTGAGGAAGCAGAGACAGTTAAATAAGACGTAATTGATAATTAATTATATGTGCTTGAAATTACACCACGTATGTATTTTAATGAAAAAAAACAAGAATCAGTATCGGCACTTAATCAATGGTGAATCAAGTATCATCGTTTCCTCAACACCTTTAAATTGATGACTCCTGGAAACTAGAATCAGTCCAACCCTAACTAAGGCTATATTTTGTTATCAAATTAATAGATTTATTATACTTACTATGAATTATTTACTTTAAACTTTATCAAAAAGTTTTATCTTCATTGTAGAAATACTTCTACTACTAAAGCTTTTTCTATTACTACACTAAAGCATGTACATGCTTTTTTGCATATGTGTGTGTGTGTGTGTTTTGTTAACTGAATAAGGTTTTAAACTTCCTCCTTTTCTATAATGGAAGACCATATATCTTCTAAACTACAACTTGTACCTTGGTCTCAGCATTGGCAGAAATTCTGAAATTTCTTGCATATCAAGTTCCTCATGCTGTTGTCACTTTTCCAGGAAACTCTATAAAGAAATAAATTTGTGATGCAAGAGTTTAGAGAAAGGAAAATACAATTCCTTCCACACTGAGTGATTCAATTCAAACCCATGAACAACTCATTTCCAGTGATATTCCTTGTAGCATTATTAAACATTTAAAATCGTTGATCTCTCAACTATATCATTTCCTGCTTTGTCCTTGAAAATGACCGGATGAAAACTGCCTTTCTAGAATGAATATTAACTTTTAATTCCCGAAGATGAATAACTTAACGAACTATCTTTTAATTCGACTATGTAACAGTTGCTACCAGTTTCTACTACATATAGGAAGGAAACAGTATTTTTTGCTCTTTTTCATATGAAAAAAATACAGAAACAACTTAATGTAAATTCATTACCTTTTTGAAAATATCCAGATTCAATTTAGACATACAGAAGTTGCCGTCTGAAATACACTCAACGTCGGTAATCACAGTAGGTTTATAAATAAAAATATATAAATTCAATACAAATTGTATTCACGTATTAGGCCTAAATGTCATGATAAAATTCTTTTCGAATGTATTTATATGGAAAAGTTTTACTTTATAATTAAGATTTAAATCTATTTCAAATTTTGATACAAAGCTGGCCAATTTAAGTCAGTTATATTTTAGCTTATGAAATATTAAAGGAAACAAATATGTGGTACCTTGACCCCAACCCTACACTTGATCCCTCCTAAAAATACTCTTGATGGGGAAAGGCAGTTTTAACTACAAAGTTAATATTTATACAATATAAATATATTAGTGAATTGTCTCATTAAATTTTTTTTCTAGGTAAGCCTCGTGGATTGCGTACTGCTCGTAAGCATGTAAATCATCGCCGTGAGCAAAGATGGGCAGATAAAGATTATAAGAAAGCCCATTTGGGAACTAGATGGAAGGCCAATCCTTTTGGCGGAGCTTCTCATGCAAAAGGCATTGTCCTTGAAAAAGTGTATGTATATGTTGGGCTAATAGTATAAATTTTTCACTAATTTATTACACATGAAGAATGATGATGAATAAAACACAATATACAGAAACAAAAGTGTTGATTATTAAATCGAGCTTTTTAATCCTGAAATTCTTCATGCTCTAAAGATACATTTTTTTTAACTTGTTGCATTTATTATACAATTTTATTACAGTTGAAACTATGTCATTTGTACTTCGTACAATTAATTAATTTATATACTTTTTATATAATCCTAGTGACTCATAAAATTCTTAAAAGATTTGGGAGTATTTTTTTAATAAATCTTCTAAGTTTATTTAAAATAAAAAGATTGATTGTAATGAAATATATACAAAATGACAACTGTTTATAACTATAATTGAGGTTTTTTGAAATTTCTCATAATTCTAAAAATAAGTCTTAATATGTTGAATCTGACTTGAATCATTGTTAAAAAAAAAGAAAAAAAAAAACAAACAAACAGTTTTGTATCAGATCCTGGCTTACCTGAAAAAGAGGTAATTAGTACAACACACACTCACTCCTTATGCCATGCAGCTCGATGTTTGCTGTAAAACCCTGAAAAGTTTTGAGGATGTGTTCAAATTTGATGTTTTATAAGCATATACCCCTGTGTTCAAAAAATACCTGGAATTTTCGTTTTTTTGAAAAAAAATATCCATATATTTATCTACATTGATATTGTCCCCTTCAAAGTAGTCCTCACTAGATATTATGCACTTATCCCAGCGAACACATCGATATTGTCCCCTTCAAAGTAGTCCTCACTAGATATTATGCACTTATCCCAGCGAACAAGCAACAATATGTGAGCCGGTGTATTATCATGATGCAAAAGCCATGAATTGTTTTGCCACAAACCCCGGACGTTTTCTTCGCACTGCTTCACACAAACGGCGTTGTACTTGTAGATAGTACACTTTATTGATCGTTTGACCTCGTGGCAAGAATTCATGATGCACTATGCCATTAAAATCAAAGAACACAGTAAGCATAACCTTGACGGCCAACCACACTTGCCGAGCCTTTTTCGGTCTTGGAGAGCCAGAATGCTTCCACTGGGACAATTGAGCCTTCGTTTTGACATCATATCCTTATACCCATGTTTTGTCGCCTGTTATAATACGTTTCAGTAATTTTGCATCGTCGCTGACTTTATTTAGTGATTCCTGAGCAACTTCCATTCGCCACTGTTTTTGTTCAAAATTCAACAATTTTGGGACAAGTTTTGCTGCCATGTGTTTCATACCCAAAATGTTCGCAAAAATGTCATGGCATGAGCCAATCGATATGTCGACATCATCAGCGACTTCTCTGATTGTGATTTGGCGATCATTCATAATCACAATGTTCCATTTTTTCATTGGTTGTTGATGTGCTGGGGCGTTCTTCATCGTCAACGTCTTCGCGGCCAAAACCTTATACCACTTGTAAATACTTGTTTTTTCCATAGCAGACTCACTATAGGCCTTTGTTAACATTTCACACAGTTTGTTACACTTAATTTCATTTTGTACGCAAAACATAATACAAATTATTTGATCCATTTTTTTTAACAATCGAAAATCGCCGAGCTCATGAAAACACGTCTAACCTTAGTGGCTGCCACAGATAAAGTAAGCAAGGAATACAGCTGAAAATTTTGTCATACTTCAGGGGCATGTATACCAACATAATAAAAAAAATTTGACAGTCGGACTCCAAGCGCGAAATTTAAACATTCCAGGTGTATTTTTTGAACACACCTCGTATTTTTAGGTAGTGGCTTTTGAGAAAGTGTGTGTAAAAGACTGCAAAATTGTCTTTCTGTACATGTTATATAAGTATAGTTGTTAATAGCATATCTATCTATAATTTCACTTCCAAAGTATTTAGAACACCATTTTATAATTTTGAGGAAAATACCTTGGTAACAGGAAAACAGAAATGCGTTGTTATAAAAATCACGAGGTCTTTAACCTTTTTGCTGGGTAAATCGACTAAAGTTGATTTGACAGCTCTTGCCACTGACAGGGTAATTCAACGTCCACATCATCATACAAATCTTTCCACTTGCTTGGTAAATTGACTATAGTCCTGTGTGTCAGGAAATGTTTTAAGAGAGTTTTTAACTTACACTTGTCTCATACTTCTAATACAAATTGATGAGGTTTTGTTTTTTATGTCCAATGTTCGTTGTTTGTTCATGTATTTTGCAGTTCTATACAGTGTGTTTTAATCCTTTGGTGTTGTGCTTGTATTAATAGTATTTACTTCATAAAGTGCAGTAAACCTGTTTTATATATATACTAATGTAATTTTGGTAAGTGAAAAGGAACTTTTGTGTAATAGTTTTATAATCATATAACAAAATTGTTGCACAGTGATTTTTTTTTTCAGGGGGTGTTGAAATAATCACGATTTTGAGGTAAAAACAATAAAATATTTGTTTTTATTTACAATGAGTTATATAAGTAGATAAATAATTTTTTCGAATCTATTTTTCTAATTAAAAAAACATGAAACAATTGGAAAATTCAATATAGGGTCCATATATTCCCCAGCAAAAAGGTCAAAGTCTGATTTTATAATAAATTGCAAGTCGTGAATTTAAGCACTTGTATAAAGTTTTTTTATGAAGGCATCAATAAATATTTATTTCAATTACAGCAACATTTCTGCAATTTATTTGTTGGCCTTATGAAGCCTGTAACTGTAATAAGAAAATATTTATCTTATTAAAGCTGTGAGAACATATAACTTTGCGATCTACTTATTTTTGTAACTGAACTATTCTGCCGTTTTTCGGCAATTATTAGAAGTGCCTCCGAAAAAAAAGACACTATTGATGTAAAGGAAATGTGATGTCACATTTTGCCTGTCTGAATAAACGCTTCAAAATGTTGATTTATATCATACTACATAAAACTTTTAAGTTGGTATAAATATCTATAAAATCTCATCTTTTTTTATATTAATGTAGGCCTATAAAATGTGATAGTCAGTCTATTTGTATTTCAAAAATATAACTACTCTAATCTATGTATAGACAGCTTTCTATTATTTTTCTTATGGGTCACTTCCAAAATTGGGGTTAAAAAAAAAGTTGTTCAATGTCATCTTTCCTCACAATACCTTTCTGAACTAACACGATAATAGGTTTCAGTATATTAATAGAAAAGTTGTATAACAAATTTTAAAAAAATATATTTTTATGGCCCATTTGCTGTTTAGAAAGTTATTTCTCAAAGGGTTAACAGATATAATTTAAAATCATCCATTATAAAGACATTGTCTTTGAAAAAATGCTTGTATATGTTGGGCTAATACTACAGGTTTTTCACTTGTCTACGGCACATGAAGAATGATGATGAATATAAAATAATATACAGAAACAAAAGTGTTGATTATTAAATCGAGCTTTTTAATCCTGAAATTCTTCATGTTCAAAAATACATTTTTCTACCTTGCTGCATTTATTATACAATTTCATTACACTTGTGTAATTACTTGTTATAATTAATAAATGTTTTGAGCACTGTGGATTAATTTTTTAACTAAATAAATAATGAAGGCCCACTCAGTCACTGACATCAGCATTGATAGAAAAGTCGTATAACGAATTAAAAAAAATATTTTTGTGGTCCGTTTGATGTTTAGAAAGTTATTTCTCAAAAGCTTAACGGATATATAATTCAAGATCATCCATTATAAAGGCATTGTGCTTGAAAAAAAATGCTTGTATATGTTGGGCTAATACTACAGGTTTTTCACTTGTCTACGGCACATGAAGAATGATGATGAATATAAAATAATATACAGAAACAAAAGTGTTGATTATTAAATCGAGCTTTTTAATCCTGAAATTCTTCATGTTCAAAAATACATTTTTCTACCTTGCTGCATTTATTATACAATTTCATTACACTTGTGTAATTACTTGTTATAATTAATAAATGTTTTGAGCACTGTGGATTAATTTTTTAACTAAATAAATAATGAAGGCCCACTCAGTCACTGACATCAGCATTGATAGAAAAGTCGTATAACGAATTTAAAAAAATATTTTTGTGGTCCGTTTGATGTTTAGAAAGTTATTTCTCAAAAGCTTAACGGATATATAATTCAAGATCATCCATTATAAAGGCATTGTGCTTGAAAAAAAATGCTTGTATATGTTGGGCTAATACTACAGGTTTTTCACTTGTCTACGGCACATGAAGAATGATGATGAATATAAAATAATATACAGAAACAAAAGTGTTGATTATTAAATCGAGCTTTTTAATCCTGAAATTCTTCATGTTCAAAGATACATTTTTCTACCTTGCTGCATTTATTATACAATTTCATTACACTTGTGTAATTACTTGTTATAATTAATAAATGTTTTGAGCACTGTGGATTAATTTTTTAACTAAATAAATAATGAAGGCCCACTCAGTCACTGACATCAGCATTGATAGAAAAGTCGTATAACGAATTAAAAAAAATATTTTTGTGGTCCGTTTGATGTTTAGAAAGTTATTTCTCAAAAGCTTAACGGATATATAATTCAAGATCATCCATTATAAAGGCATTGTGCTTGAAAAAAAATGCTTGTATATGTTGGGCTAATACTACAGGTTTTTCACTTGTCTACGGCACATGAAGAATGATGATGAATATAAAATAATATACAGAAACAAAAGTGTTGATTATTAAATCGAGCTTTTTAATCCTGAAATTCTTCATGTTCAAAGATACATTTTTCTACCTTGCTGCATTTATTATACAATTTCATTACACTTGTGTAATTACTTGTTATAATTAATAAATGTTTTGAGCACTGTGAATTAATTTTTTAACTAAATAAATAAGGAAGGCCCACTCAGTCACTGACATCGGCATTGATAGAAAAGTCGTATAACGAATTTTAAAAAAATATTTTTGTGGCTTGTTTGATGTTTAGAAAGAAAGTTATTTCTCAAAAGCTTAACGGATATATAATTCAAGATTATCCATTATAAAGGCATTGTGCTTGAAAAAATGCTTGTATATGTTGGGCTAATACTACAGATTTTTCACTTGTCTACGGCACATGAAGAATGATGATGAATATAAAATAATATACAGAAACAAAAGTGTTGATTATTAAATCGAGCTTTTTAATCCTGAAATTCTTCATGCTTCAAAGACACATTTTTTTTACCTTGTTCCATTTATTATACAATTTCATTACAGTTGTATAGTTACTTGTTATAGTTAATAAATTAACTCTTTGGTTAGCATTCACGTACCACTACATGAGATCGACCAACAGCCAACGGAATCATTGCCGTATATCTACGGTCTAGTTTTCCTGTGTATTGTGCTGTATTCTAGGTTAAATATTTGCAACTATTTGGATAGTAAGTACTACACATAGCACATAGTCATCATTCTTTTGTGTCCAAAGTCTGTAGGTTTTCCCATGTATTTATAGATCGTTTCGAAGTTTGTGCGGCAGTTTACAATGAAGAGGTGATTAAATAATGAAGAAGTTCTTTTGTGTTGGAGACTATGATTTTCCCACGTGTTTATAGATTGTGCAGCATTTTACAATGAATATAAATTTTACAAAAAAAAATTACATTCAAATTTTAAGCAAAGAAATTGTCATTAAACGTAAGGTAAAGTTTGGTTAACATGAGAAAATTAGTAAATAAAAAAATATTAAATAATATTACTATAATTAAAAAAATTAGAAAATAGTAAACGTGTGAAAATCTTTAAAAATATGTTG
The DNA here is from genome assembly GCA_036971475.1 of Prosapia bicincta. Taxonomy (NCBI): domain Eukaryota; kingdom Metazoa; phylum Arthropoda; class Insecta; order Hemiptera; family Cercopidae; genus Prosapia; species Prosapia bicincta. The sequence continues at coordinate 68,382,646 of JBAIZL010000003.1, forward strand.
CTCCCAAAGTTCAGGGCAGGCATATGTTGCTAACCAAAGGGTTAATTTATATCTATATTATATACTTTTTATATAATTATGACTAATAAATTTTTTGAGTGGATTAATTTTTTAACTAAATAAATAATGAAGGTCACTTAGTCACTGACATCGACTGACAGTGAAAAATATACAAGTTGTGTTTACATATTGATATGTTTACATCCCCTGTCCTTGACAAAAAAAAACGCTGGATTACTGGAGGGGTCAGATTATAGAGTTTACTGTAGCACTATCTTTTCATGAGTAAACTTTGTTTTTATTGTTCTTTTAAATATTATCTCTCTTAGTTTTTATATATTTTCATTTTCCCCCTGCCTCACTACTTTGGTGAGTTCATTGTACTAATCTTTCTGACAAATTCTGAGGATATAAATTTTAATTACTGTTGTTGATTGTAACAGTTTTCTGAGACGTAGTTAAAAAAAAATTGCAATGTAGTTCCAAGCTTGATAAGGGCAAAGAAGGGAGTTGCTAGAATATTGATTTTTGTTTCGCTCATTTGTCTACAGTATTGTTTTTTACTAAGCAAAAAAATTTTAATGAGGAATATACATAGCCTATTGAATTTGTTAGTGATAATACCTTGTAATTGGAGTATTATTCAGTTATTGGAGAAAAGCTTCTATGCCAGGCATGAGCCGGTGTTATGGTCAGTTTATTAGTTAATCACTACTCAAATTTTATTAATGTTTAATTATTGTTAGATCATCTACAACCAAAGTTCCTAATAAATAATTTCCTGAGCCCGTTTCTGAATGTATCAAAATTTGCATAAACCAATAACTTTAATTTAGCCTGTTCCATCTGATAGTAAAGGCTACGATCAAATTCAATGGCTCACAAAACATTTATTATTAGTAAAACAATATTAACAATAATCACAGGTAATAGTGGGAAAACTCAAAATCTAATGAAATTTAGCAATAAATGTATATAAACAATATGTCAAGTACTAGCAGAACTTTGTCTTATGTTAACAAAAATATATTTTATGTGAAATATATAGTTTCATTGTGTTTTTTTATATTGAAATGTAAATTTTACTTTTAACGTTGTTTTGCAGAGGTGTTGAAGCTAAGCAGCCTAACTCTGCTATTCGTAAGTGTGTTCGAGTACAGTTAATCAAGAATGGAAAGAAAATTACAGCATTCGTACCTCGAGATGGTTGTTTAAACTATATAGAAGAAAACGATGAAGTTTTGGTTGCTGGTTTTGGTCGTAAAGGTCATGCTGTTGGTGATATTCCTGGTAAGTATTTTATGACTAATAATTACATGCAGAAAGGTGACAGGAACAGAGTAAAAACATAACATTTTGTTCTAACATCCCTGAAATTATAAATTTTGTAAAATGGTGAATTAAATTTCATTTTCCAACAAATTAAACTATGTAAAACTATGGTTTCTCTTCAAAATGTAGCACTTCATTATGCTACATTACAATGTAATTTCAGAGTATTTGGTTGGCTTAGGTTTGGTTTAAAACATGCTAATGATAACCACTTTGAAGCCTAGTCTCTTAATATGTAGTCTCTGTCCGGAGGTTTTTAGGTGAAATATAAACAATTCCTGGCTTATATTAAATACCATATTTACAACAAATTCTACATTTTTGTAAAGGGAATGTAACAAGGTTTCAAGAAATATATAAATTTGAATTGATTACTTGCATATAAATGGCAAGTAATGGCTCCTTAGAAAAATGTATAAAAAAGTCCAAAAAGAAATAGCAACATTGTATATCACTGCACTTCTCTACACATATTTACATTTGAATGAAAATAAATATTATATATATATATATATCATTTGAAAGCTAAAGGTAAATGTAATTTAGAATTATTGGCCAATATATTCACACAACCTATCCTATTATATTTGGTGGGAGTTGAAGAAATGCTTTCGAAGAATAACAGCCATACGAATAACACTACAGCACAAATCATTTATTTAGTATGGTATTACTTAAAGCTGTTTGGGAGACTCACACTATTACCGACTAAAAGCAACATATATCGTATTGAATCACTTTATTTCAGAAAAATAATATGTTATAATTATGGTTATCCAAATGCTTACTGATTCCTGAAATTATCAGTGTCTCAACTACAAAACTATATTACAATAGCAGTGATATCACGATCCTCTTGAATTTGTGATTTATATCAAACACTGTAATATACAGTCTTATACAATTAATATATCATGCAGCATAGGTTCTCGTCTATGAGTCTAGATGTTAATTATCATAAAAAGTTTATATTTTCAACATGTGGCTAGGGAAATACTTAACCTAAGACATAAGCTCTGCATGCCATTGGAATAGACTCTCTGTACTGTCTTATATATAATATATTAAAACAACAACAAAGTTATATTTGTATATTTTTTGAGATTTCACTGTATTAACAACATTGTACAGAATATTATAAATAATGATATGTATTATTAGTATTTTATGTAACAAGTAAAGATTTGTGTATCTGAACCTTGTTTTATAAACTAGAAAAACTTTCTAAAAAAATTAGCAACTTCCTAATTTCTTTTCTTTCCTTAAGTTATTATTTTTTATAATATAACTTTTTTGCTATGCAGTGATGAATATATGTTTACAAACAGAATATTTTATTGTTGATTAAATCAAACGAGCTTTTTAATTCTGAGCAATTCCTTGGTGATTTGAAAATGGAATATTATATTAATTTTCCTTGATTTTTTGTGGAAAATAACAAGTAATTATTTGTTTAGGGGTCAGATTCAAAGTTGTCAAGGTGGCCAACGTTTCACTGCTTGCCCTTTACAAAGAGAAGAAGGAGCGTCCAAGATCTTAACTATTAAGACATTTTGTTCAGGTTTTTATTTTTAAAATGATATAAAACTTTCAAAAAATTCTTGTGTATTATTCCATAACCTGTAGTATATAAATGTTTGCCCTCTTTGTAATTTTGAAAGCATAATAACAATTGCTAGAACTTAGTAATTTTTTTACAAAAATTGCACACTTTGTAGGAAGGAATCGCCATTGCCCCTTTGGACCCCAAGAGATATTTTTATATCCCTCCTACCACTGACTAAGGTCGTCTGCTATGCAGATGATATTGTCATTTGAAGTACAAGTCGAGATTTCAAAACTAATCAGAAATTCCTGAATCTCAGTTTGGAAGGCATTACAACATGGGCTGCAGATCTCGAATTTACTATAAATCCCTATAAGTCTAACTTCTGTGTTTTTTAACTGATAGGAGAAATCGTGGAACCTTCAAATCGGTCTTGAAAATTCAAAACTCCATGGGTTGAAAATCCTAACCTTCTGGTAGTGATTCTAGATCCAGAACTGAGATCTACTAAACACACGCAAACCATAGTAAATAAGGGTCTAAAGAAATTGAACATACTCCGCAAACTTTGTGGCACAAACTGGAGCTCAAGATCATCAACGCTGAAGAGTACTTACAGCACTGAGTATTGAAACACTAGGCCGGTGACATGCGTCTAAATCTGTTTAAGCCACTTTAGATTCAGTCCAATATAGAACATCAAAAATTATCATTGATGCAGTGTCCTCTATTTATTATTAACTCGAAGGCGAATTTGAAAGCTGTTTTGTTTCCCTCAAAAACAGATAGAAACTTGCTTCTGTAAAGTTCACTAACAAAATCAGAAGCCACACAAAGACCACATAACTCACAGAGCTTTTGATGCTTGGGCAGGTATGTCAAGGCATCAGAGATCATTACTGCTGCAATTTGGCAGACATCAGAGAGGCTATCCTTCTTGATCATTCCTCCCTGGACATTACTCAGGCACCACTTTTTCCTTTCAAGCCCCCTAAGAATACTAAAATCAATACTAGCTCATTGGAACTATGCTCTAAAAAAGAACCAACTCAAGTTTTATTACAGAAGGGTGAAGACAACTGTTTGGTTGCTTGCTATAGAAAACTGCTTTATTCTACACAGCTGATTCCTCTGATATTGACTGAAATAGAGGTGGTCCAGTCATCTCCATCATTTATCCCTCAGGATATAATATCAGATTTAAAATACCCACTGGCCAAATTGCTTCAAATTTCACTAGTGTTCTAATTGCTATTACCCACTGTTGCTCTTTTCCTCTTCCTAACAACTCAATAGAAGAAATTGTACCTTTTTCAGGCTCAAAATCAGCACTCGAAGCCATACATAATGCTGAGACAAGAAATTAATACCCTTCTCCATTCATTAAATATACCTTGCATTCTCCAGTGGATCCCTGCTCATGTCGGAATTGAGGGTAATGAGTGTGTAGATGCCCTTGCAAATTAAGCACGTGACAATGATCAACCTCTAACAGTCGCTTTTACAGATGTGAATGCTGTTGCCAAGCGAAACATCCGCATCAATCAGCATTTTATCAAGGCAACCATCCCCGATCTACACTACCTAAGAAACCTCTCCTCTACAGTAGGCTGTGTACTGGACATTTCAAGAGCATAAAGATACCACCAACTAATATAAAATCTTATCCCCAATCACAACTAACCCCGGATCATGTTGACTGCCTAACCATTGTCCATTTTCCTTCCACTTGGAGCATCACCAGTTGAAATACTTCATAGCCTTCAGGCTCCAGAACTTGTCATCAAGACTTTTGGAGGAATCAACTTTTTTTTGCACTTTGGGCCTCAATAGACACAAAAAGTATTTTTCTAGACAGTCATAACTAGATCAGTCACTATGATCCATTGGAAGCTGAATAGTGCTGGTTTTAGAAGTAGGTTTTCAATACTACTGCAAAGTGGTATTGATTATTTTTTTATATCAGTGAAAACTGACTTGTCTACTCAATTTGTTATATTCCTTTTCTGTGCCAAAAAAGTAAGTTTGTTTTAACCACTGAAAGAAAACAAATACATATAATTGTAAAAATATTATTTCTAAAGAGTGTCTATTCAAAGCTATTTTTGACACAAGTAAAAGTATTTTGCAAGCATTTGTATTTTCTTGTCCATAAAAAGCTCTTGCCTGTAAATTCATTCAAGTGAAACATGGATTTATTGTCTCCTTATCATCTTTTCAGGTAGATCAGATTTAAGGTGCAAAAAACCATTAGGAAGAAAGTCTAGACCATACAGAGGGTGAGCGATTTCCTCCTAACTAAAATCCTATAAAAGCTGGAGTTTCTAATAAGAAGTGTGGGGGCAAGCAACGTCAGGTCAAAACAATGTTGTAAAAGTACATTGCGGTTTTGTATTTGTAATTATCTTATTATATGTTGAGGAACCTGTTTCAAATCTCATGTTATAATTATTAATGGCATAAAGAAAAAACATATAACAAATACTGTTGGACCACAGCATTAAACCAGTAATACTTGGCTCTACAATTCTTACCGGTGCAATTGTGGACATTGAAATGAATAAAATTTAGTAACAAAGTAGTCCATCTTGAAATTTTGCAAGTCGGAAGTTAACTAGTTTTCTTGACACAATTATTCAAGCCATAAAGGACATTTTTTTAAACCGAAAAAAGTGGATGAAAATAAACTTTCATTTCATATAACAAATTGTTAGGGGTAATGTATATGGAAATATACCCATTTTAAACAAGTTTGCATCATGCAAATTGAAGAAATTGTAAAGTAAAGCTGTTTTATCACTTTATATGAAAACAAATATTCTTTGAGCTTAGCTTGTGAGGTAATGTTAAAAACATACAGAAAACTCACAAATTGATCATTTATTTACTCATAAGTGTTTCAGTGACCAAGTCATCATCATCAGTGAGTGTTACTACTACAAACTCTTACAACTTTTTTTACTTTATATGTGTTATGACTTTTAAACTGTTAAAGGTATGGTGTTAAAGTTTTCATAAATGGTTTCTTTAATGATTTTTCATCTTTATAGATGTATAAAAGTGTTATAGAGCAAAAATTTAAATTAGTTTATGTACTTTAACAAAAATTTTACTTGGTATATTTGGGCGTCGGCTTTTGAGAATTTTAATTACGTGTTCTCATTTTCAAGCTTAGTTTGAGACTCAAAACTTACAATTTTATTTTGAGTCAAATTAAGTTTGAAAATGTGAGCACTTAATAGTTCTCGAAAGTCGACTCGCAAATATACCAAATACGATTCTTGCTCAAGAACATTAAAGTGTAAGTGATACGGTAGTAAGTAAAATATGGCCTGACTAAATGAACAATCCAGACCTTTTTAAAAGGCTGTTTTCTCCAACAATATCTGTGTTTCTATATGAAATTAAATAAATTAGGTCAATGATTTCATGGTTTTAAAGTAATTATTCTGTAATAATTTTGAGCAACAAAAAATGGATTTTTTTGTAATTTGAGATTTTTGCAACAACACCACCACTAAGTGTGATAACGTCTGCCTTGAAGCATTAAACTTACGTCGGATTTTAAATACACCAAGCAACAATAAAATAGCAAATAATTGCTCTCTTGTTTAGCTTATGAGCCAATGTGAGATAACACCCGAGAGGACTGCACAACTATTGAAGGCCCAATGTACCAAACAAAAATTATTTTAAAGAACAGCCTAATGTGTTTATCAATTTTATATTAAAATTACATAATTTAAAAACAAAAATTGCAGGTTCTCAAAACCAATAAATAACAAATATATTTCATGTTATATAAAAATGGCAGCCAACATAACGGCTTTGGTTTGATAAATTGTAATTCGTTTATATCATTAAATTATTTAGTATTTTGTTTTGTTTGTAGTACTTTTTATTAAATTGGTATTTTCAATAAGGTTGGCTTAGTATTAAACTAAGACTAGAATATAAATTTAGAAGTCCTAACTAGATAAGAAATAATATAATTAATTGTGTGTTAAAAACAAAATTTAAAGTAGTAAACGTGTGCTATTGATAACAAGCATAGGCTTAGGTGTAGCCAGAGATGAAGGAATGAACAGGGCAAAATGAAGATGGAAGAGAGTGGGTTTTTTAGCCAGCTAGGGCAAGGTATTAACACAGGAGATATTACGAGGGAGTTAGAATTAGGAACGTTAAAGAATAGGATAGAAGAAGAGCAGGGTACTCAAATACGGGAGTCGGGGACCTTAAATAACAAACCAGTACAAGAGAAAGAAACGGAGGAAATAGTTGTAAATTCGGAACTTAATATAATGCAAATGTTAATTAAAATAGAAGAACAAACAAAACAAATAAATGCACGCTCGGATAAACAAGAGGCACACATTTTTAATGAAATCAATAATATAACAGATTTAAGGAACGAAATGTGTAAACTAAATAAGCAAATAAATGAAAACAATCAAGACATAAATCAGGAGTTATACGGTATAATAAATGTTTTGCAGACACAGAATCTAAAAATAAAGAGCTCCACAAAAGTAGAACTAAGGTTGGAAACAATAAATAAAGTACAAGAGTCGGGAACTAAATTTAATAAAGCGGAGGAGACATGGTCGTCAAGCCGATATGATAAACAAGGGAAATAGAAAACCTCAAAACTATGATACATACAAATAGCTCGGATAACGTTTCTAAAATAAAATTGGAGCCTAAGTTCCAGAAGGTCGAAGAAAATATGCAAAACTTAAGGGAGGAGTTAAAGTCGGTGAAAAACTCTAGGGAGATCATTACAAGTCCACCAATAAATTTAAATTTTCTGTTTTCAGGGGTGAGAAAATATCAAAGGCGTTCTTAGATGAACTCACTGTAGTACACGGAAATTATTATAAAGGGACCGATCTTAGTTGGATAATGCAGCACCTACATGGCCAGGCTTTAATATGGTGGAAGCTACACAGTAAAAATTGTATAAATTTTAATGCGTTTGTTGCTACATTATAAAAAAAAACACTGGAATGAAATAGTTCAAGGGAAAGTTATGGACCAATTAGAATTCGGCAAGTACAATTATAATAGGGAAATGAGTATGATAAGTTATGTCGAGTCAAACTTGTATTTTGGTTTAGAACCCAGATTAACGGATGACCAGATCCTGAGGAAATTTGTGAAACATTTTCACTCTGTGTCCATAGCGCTAATCACAAGTGGTATTTGCATAAACAATGACTTCATTAACCTTATTGCTGAATTCCACAACTTAAAATCAAACCAATATGAAATGGGCAAAAACATTTTCAAGGGAGGAAGGAAATTTGAATAGTAATATAGAACTGAGGGACAATAACTTTAAAGGATGCAGAGATTTCGGGCCGAGGTATAATGTACTACGGTATAAAGATTAAAAAACCTGCCATAACTCATGAGCCGAAACCTAATACAAGCGTATGAGAATTACTGCATGGTCCTTCCAACCAGTTAACTAAATTTGCAACACTTACTTGTAATGCTATGTTTGAAGAAATACAGAATATATTAGAAAGTGATTAAGCATGCGAGGAATCATCTAGAAATTCAAAAAACTGTCCAGAATTAGCAATACAAATTGGTAAAACCAACTTAAATGCATTGATTGACACAGGCATTCAATCTATGCAATTTCAGAAGAATTCTAAAATAATTTCGAAACTCATGGAAACTGGGCATTGTCAAACGTAAAAATTTTGGGAGCTATGGGTCATAAAGTCAAAGGCAATCAGACATCAAATTGTCACTGATGTATGGATAGGGGAGCATAAGGTGGAAACTCATTTTATTATAATACCAAAACTTATTAAACCATGTATTTTAGACATAAACCTCTTAATAAATAATGAAGCCAACTTGAATTTTTTGGAACAAACAATTCAGCTTAATATTAAAGATAATAAGTTGAACCAAGAGAAAAGCCAAATTAAATTTTTAAATACTAAAAATATAATATTAAACTGTAGTTCAATGCAAAAGGAAGAGAACTCTAAAATTAGAAATGGTAAGTAGGAAATTAGCCAATATTGAACCTATTACCTCAGAAGACCAGGTTAGATTAACAACATTAATCCGCAGGTACGTGCATGTGTTCGATGAAAGGCCAGGGTTTATATGTGCATAGATTTAGGGTCTTCTACACCTCGACGTATAAACAAAATAGTTGGCTAATTGTTCAGAGATGCGGTAGATGCAGAAATAGAAAGAATGTTAAGGACCAAAGATAATAGGAAGGGCGAGTAGTCCATGCATTAATCCAACAGTGCCTATAAGAAAGAAGGATGGTACCACGGATTTGTTTAGATACCCGAACCATTAATGCAAGGGCCATGCCAGATTTTGAGGGCAGTTTACCGATACAAGAGTTATTAACCAGGTGTGGGGGGATATAAAATTATGTCCAGCCTAGACCTGACCAGCAGCTTTTGGCAAGTTCCGTTGGCGTCAGAGTGTCTTGGATAAGAGCTTATGTTATAGATTTAGAACAGTACCTTTTGGATTAAACACCAGCCTTGATAGCCTTTTTAAAAAAGAAGCTAAAGAATGTCTAATAATATATGTAGACGCTTATTACACTTTTGCTATTACTTGCGACCAGACTTGTTAACTAAAGGTTGTTAAATTGTTAACTTACACTTGGAGGAAACATTTTCATCTTATGACTTCTTCATCGTTTCCTCCAAGTGTAAGTTAACAACCTTTAGGTAACAAAAAGTCTGGTTGCAAGTAATAGCGAAAGTGTAATATGTAATTAACAACCAGCTCGTCATGAACAGCAACAAGATTTCGATATGTAGACAATTGGCTATGTTTTTCTAACAAATTTAAAAAACACCTTTGACAATTGAAATTAATTTTTAAATCATTTTCAGAAGCATACCTAACCATTAATTTTGAGAAATCAAAGTTTTGCCGAAAGGAATTAGAATAATTAGGAGTTCGGCCATTAGAGGATAAAGTGTAGGCTATTAAACAATTTCCAAGACCAAAGAATTCCTGACAAGTCAAAGGTTTCTAAGGGCTGTAACTGGCTCTTGGCAAAGAACGCCCCACTACATTAGTTATTGAAAAAGGGTACAAGGTGCAAATGCGATCAAGTGAAGGAGATGTGCTTTCTGGCTACGAAAGAGCAGTTTTTAAAAGATGTCATGTTGAGTCACCCGATCGCCAATAAGCGCTATTACCTGCAGTGTGATCAGTGATTTCGCTTTAGGCGGTCAACTACTCCAGTACAATGAAAATAACAATGTAGCAGTTGTTGGGTATACAAGCAAAGATTTAAGGGTACAGAGATAAAATATTTAATCATGGAGAAGGAACTCTTGAGCATAGTACACTCACTAAAGAAGTGTTGATGGTATGTTCTAGGAAATCCATTAACCATTATAAGCGACAATAAAGCAATATCATATATAAACAGGTGAAAATTATTAAATGCCAGAATGAGTCGCTGGATATCGTTAATGCAAGAGTATAATTTTGTAATCCAACATTGTAAAAGAAGAGATGACATTGTGGTCGATGCATTAAGCAGGAATCCAATTCAAGGGATCAATAAACCCTACCAAAATAACACATTAATACAAATAGCAGCCTTACAACAAAAATTTAATCTATACCTTCTAAAGAAACTCAAGGAGATTCAACAATTCCAAGAGCAAGACAACAAAACGAATTTAATAGTGCAGAATTTAAAGGACCCAGACCATCACCAAAATGCACACTACAAAATATTTGAAATAAATTATACAATACAGAGAAGGAAAATTGGAATTTATATATTCCGGAAAGCTCAAAAAACGAGGTAATTAATGAAATTCATCAGTATTTTGGTCATATTGGGGTGAATAAATGCTACAGAACCTTCAAAGAAAATTTTACCGTGGACTACCTAATTAAGGACACCAAGAGACTCATTAGGACCCTTGACAAATATCAAAGATGCAAATATGACGTCAGGATCCGGAATGCTGACATGACATGCGTGCTGCCTAAGGGGAAGGGAGAGATGCTGTCACTAGACTTTTGTGGACCGCTTTCTAGGACTAGATATGACACACTTTATTTGTGTGCACTGTTGTGAGTGTGTCCGCGTGTGTGTTGAACGTGATTTAATCATATTCAAGATTTTCAGTTAGATATAATTATGAAACACAACTGTTACTAAAAGGAAATTTATTTTATTCAACAAATCACAATTTAAAAACATCTTAGAAAATGATGTTAATGTCAATTGACAAAAAGGTTGAACATTTAGACCGGCCACACACTGGATAAGGCAAGAAAAGAGTCGGTTGTCTGGTGGATTGTAAAATGATAGTTACATAACCTACATATAGTATAATAGCTGCCCTCTCATCTCCGATGTAACATCTGTAGTAACGTGTCAATAATGCAGACAGGATGAGTTGGTTGAAGACTTCAACTATATGTCATGAGGAACTGCAGGCCTGTTGCAGTTTAGAATCCTCATCTTCGCAAGCTAAATCAGTACAGCCATGCATTCTTAATACCCAGTTTCAGGATATAATTTTAAAATTATACTATTTTGTAATATTCAGAACCCTAGAGAGTATAAAACATCCTGTCCTTCATTATTTTATCCACAAAAATAATGTCATTTTCCTTTTCTATACTGAAAATAAATATAATATAGTTGAAGTTTCTTGATGTAATCATCTTGAATTCACTGATTAAACTAAATTTAAACTACTTAACTAAGTGAATACGTAATTGCTTACGTGTTTCAAAACTATCGTTCCTTTTACGAAGCTGACCCTCTACTAGTGGCTTTTGGCTCTTTACAAACGGTATGACAGGGTTAGATTTATGACAGTGGGTGAGTTGTCGGCGTTTTGTGTGATGTATTGGAAGAGGCTATTGCCTTCAAAGTGTGTGTGGTCATTTAATATATTTTCCTTGTCTGTTGCGTACTGTTTGTATATTTCATATTTTCCTAAGGTTGTTACACAATACAGAAAGACTACAAGGAAGAACTTAATACCATAAAATACATCGCTCAACAAAACGGCTACCAACACACACTTATAGACAACTTACTCAGGAAAATAAAACATAAACACCATCAAACAGCCACACAAAAAACAACAAATACATATCCCTCACCTACCACAATAAAAACACACACAAAATAGCTTCCACATTCAAAAAACTCCATTACCAAATATCCTACAAAACAACAAACACTCTAAGAAAACATATACAACCTTTTCAAAAAGAAATTGACACATACAAACTCTCAGGTATTTACAAATTAACTTGCAATGATTGTCCCAATTATTACATCGGCAAACCGGCAGGTCATTCTATACACGCTTCGATGAACACATCACCCAAACAAAACAAACAAACCCTAAATCCAGCTATGCAAAACACCTAAATAACACCCAACACACCCATACCGACATACACACTAATTTAAATATTCTACGCACATTAAAACAGAGTAAAAAACTAACAACCTTAGAAAAATATGAAATCTACAAACATTACGGAACAGACAGGGAAAATATATTACACGACCACACACACACTTTGAAGCCAATAGCCTCTTCTAATACATCACACAAAACGCCGACAACTCACCCACTATCATAAATCCAACCCTGTCATACTGTTTGTAAAGAGCCAAAAGCCGCTAGTAGAGGGTTAGCTTCGTAAAAGGAACGATCCTTTTGAAACGAGTCAGCAAGTAAGCAATTACGTATTCACTTAGTTAAGTAGTTTAAATTTAGTTTAATATAGTTGCTTGTGAAAGGTAATCATTTACAAAACAATGTTTAATGACAACACAGTAAGACACCCATATTGCATTTTAATTTTCTTTAATAGATTTCGATACAATCAAACCGGCTGAGATAATACTTAATTAAGGCAGTAAATATGCACTGCTGCTTACTGCGACAGCTGTTTACTTAGAGAAGATGGCTGCAGCAACATGACAGCATTGACCAATATTGTGAGCTTACCAAACCACTTTTTCTTTACACTAAAATGAAGTTGATTAATATTGGTGTTAACTATGTGCATAGCTCCATGTTCTTTAACTTGCCTATTAATAATCTAGTAACATATGGGTAGGTCTACATAGTGCAGTCAATTTTAGATCAATGAAGCTACATGATTTAATCAAAACAAAAAATGTTTTTACACCACTTGTTAAACAAACTTTTTGAAACCACATATTGTTAAACAAACCACATCTTAAACTTTTTGACTTATATTTAACAAAAATAAATTTTTCAAGTAAAAACTATTAACAATTTAATTTGAAAATATTTACAAAAAATTTTAAATGCAAATATTCTAGATTTTTCAAAAAAATACAAAAAAGTTTTAAAGAAATTGTAAAATCTAAAATAAATTTTTAATTTTATTTTTTTACAGAAAAAAAGAATTAAAAAAGAAAAGGACATATTAAAAAATATGGAACTGTTAGTGAAATTTTGTAAGTACTTATTTATACTAGTAATTAACATATTTATATTATTGAAAAGAACCGTCAGTTAAATACTTATTAATTAAACTGATGAACATTAACTACGAACAAATATTGCATAACGTACTTGCAGATAGGTTACAGGGCACTGAAAGTATTTGTGTGTGTGTGTAACATTGTAAAAAATTATGAAACAAATTTTAAAAGGTTTTCTCTAGACAATTTCTAAAGGAAACTCTCCATTAGGTAAAATAGAAATAGTAATTCAATAATTTTACTCTACAACTTGCCTTACTTAAGGTATTAGTTGCAAACCGAATACCATGCTTCTCTAAACTGGATATATAAACTTAATATTTCCCACAATAATTGTAATTTGAGAAATTTAAGTGAACTTACATTTTCAGCATAAGAACATAATATAAAATTATTTTATGGAAGTTTTTCATGTCTGTATAAGAAACGGATTTCTACGATTTGAAAAGAATAGTAGAGAAAATTGACAAGTTTGAAGACATACTGGGATACATATAGGTTAAGTGTGGAGAACTTACAAATGCAAGTTGAGATAGAAATATAGTGTAATAGTTAGTCAGCCACAAATCTTGCGTTTCTGATCTTGAACGTCCAGTGGTTTTGGAATTGTTTTATCATTACTTTGTAAAGTTTGTCTAACACTTTTAAGCGCATATAACTCCTTGAAACTATAAATGACATATGTTAATCTATTACCAAGTTAAAGGAGGTAGTCTTCAATCGTAAAGTCAAGAAATGGAGAATGATATTTAACACTAACTCATACACTGATATTGTATAATTGTAAGACATTGTTGAATCTTACAGTCTGGTAATTTAAAATGAATTGCAAGACAAATGCATGAACATATTAGATGGAGACAAATCACTAGAGGTTGTCATGAGGGCTGACGAGGTTCAGGGGGTTAAGACCTGAAGCCTAATGGACCAAAAACAATTTTTACAACTAATGCTGTCCCCTCTTCTTGTCACATTTCAATTATTCACAGCACTCTCGCTATGGCATTCAGCCCTTGAGTTTGACGCAAAAGACAGTAAACAAAAATAATATTTCCAAAGGACAACACAGATAAATTTAAAGGCAAATCTGTGAGTTACCTTTAGAACTAAGTTTGAATAATGAAAAATTGTTAAAAATCACTTAGTTGAATAAAATGTTCTTCACAGGTGAAGTTGAAGGAGTGGGATGTGCACACCCCTTTCCAATAGAACCACTTTAAATTGGCTGAGTTTAAATGTTCACTAAAGAATAAATTATAAAGTTTCACTAACAAAAGTTTCATAAATAATTGACCAGTGCTAACACTTGTTGAATATTAAAAAAAAACTAAGAAGTTAATGTGAAGGAACAATGTGAAGTTAAGAAATTACCAAGTTAAATAAAAGTTTAAAATTTGATAAAATAAATAACACTTTCATTTGACCTCGACACTTATTTGAGGCCGGATTTGTAACATCCAAATGGATGAAACAACGTGCACAAATAAGCCAAAATGGTGGAGAGAAAACCAAGATGAGAAAAGATACGTGTATCTTGTCTGAGTGATTTCTTAATACTGGTACAAAATGGTGAGAGCCTTGCACAGTAGAGTATGTGCCGTAAATCTCACACAATGGGTTATGCGCAGTAGTTGACTGAAAGCCTAGCTATAAGGAATTTAAAACCTCTACCAAACACTCATGGCCTTTATAAAGACTAAAGACCTGCTAGGTGCCAGGTAATTCCAAATGTTGAAAATATTGGATTGACAAATCCGGATGTTTTCAATTATTTATAAGGACAGAAGAGTGAATGGTCAAAGTGTTACTATGCAGAATACAATTTACATTTATAAAGCGGAATTGTTTTTTGTTCAAAACTCCTTAGAGGAAATTTCCCCCTCTTTAATGTTTTTTTTTTGTACTAAAGAGTGGTGGTTAGATGTCTTATGTTGACTCTATAAGAGTAGATATCTAAAAAAAGAGTAGATATTATGAAAGATATCTAAAAGAGTAGTAAAGTAAATACCTAGTACAGGATATTATATATGTCTATGCTAAAGAACATAATTATAAAGACTGGTAAAAGGAGTAATAATTTTGTTGAATTAGGAGGAATGCATTAAGAATTATTACCATGGACAAACAAGGAAGGTAAAAAATTTAAACATTCTAGGGTAATCAGGCAGAGAGTAAGAAACTAACCAGGACAGCAAGATTCTAAGGAACGTGATTAAGGCTTTAGAAATGAAACTAACTACATTTCATTATGAAAATAATGTCAGTATTATTTATTCAAAAATATATTGTTCAAATTTTCTGTTGTAATTACTGAAGTCAGATCTTAAGAGGAACTTAAAAATCTATCTACTACTGAATTAAACTCTTCTGGGTAGCGTAAATGCAAGTTGTGTTTACCACCTACAAATATATGCAACCTGAAAATAAAGTACAGCATTAAGTTAACATGACTTGCCACTTTCGGGGAACAATTTTTCTATAAAAGTTACTTTATAAAACTGAGTATTTCGAAAATACATGATTTATGTATAATAAAGTAATTTTGTGTAAGCGTTACCTCCTCCAGACATAGATGGTAACACTAAAAATGATAACAGCAACACAGTTAATGAGAGCAATGTAGTGTTAGCAGCCTCTCTTAATAATTTATCTAACATGTCTGACTATAATTATGCTACCTTGTCATGTTTAACACTTTCAGCACTTCCAGCACACTCTCGGTTTCCTTACGAGGTACAGAGAGTGTGTCTGTGCGCTCCTAGCCTATATTCTTAGATACGGCGAGCTCATTGGCACCTCACTCCCAGGCTAATTGAAACTTCTCTACTGTCGATACGCGTTTGTATAAAGGTCTGATTTTTACGTCAATGCTTCAAAAGAGTTTGGAGAATATTGTGCCTGAGTCATTTTTAAATCCTACAATCCCAATTTAAGTTTTGATGCTTCAACTGTAACAATGTTTCAGGGAGTTTTATGAACAAATTTAATTTGGTTTAACTTTTATATTTTAATGTTTTTTTTAGTTTGAACCATTTAACGTGGCAAAATATCCGGTAAAAACAACGATCGTAAAAATGAATTAAGCTTTCTGAACTAACGCAAGAATAAACGATAACTGCCCTATTAGAGTGAATGAACCAACTCGAGGTGGAACAGACTATTGTAAATATGTGCCATTGCAAAATGCTTGGACGGCTGAAAACCTAATGTGTCAACATAAGATTGTAGTAAACAAATGTCAGCTTATCTCGGCTATAAGTAGTCTTGGACGTGACATATGTATTATCTATGTCTCTGTTTACATTACGATCTCCGAAACACTTGGGACAAACAAAAATAAACATTCCGAGTTATAGGTTAGTGCTTATTTTAGTAGTGGGGTCTTTAGTTTTGTATATAAATTTTCTTTTTTCTCTGTCTTTTTTATTGTGTTTTCTTATTTGTCATACAGTAATTTATCATTTGTATTTCTTTTTTTTTAAATTGTGACTTGATAAATAAAACAATATTTTAGAGCATAATACACTGTTCTGATGTCACCAACAAACATGTATATGTTAGAATACACATTTCAAGAGTCATTTTCTTCTAGAAGAATATAAATTACAATAATAAGGTAACTTGGTAAAAACAATTTCTATTAATAACAAACACTAACTAACTTACAAATAACCAATAATATGGAACAGCTAAAATTTAGTAGTTCAAAAGTAACATAAACAAGAAAAACATCTGGCTAAAAACAAAAATAAACACATCACTAATAGTTACAAGTTACAAAACCTTTTTAAACATTACATTCAGACATTCAACCAGAAGGTTGCAGCTGAGCTGAGGAAAGAAGTAAATTTTCAGTATCTACTCCTCTACTACTAGCCAGTTTAACCCTTAACTAAACCATGTTAAAACATTACTTAACAAACACCATACGTCTGACAGACACCATTATGTATTTTGGAATTAGTAATCATTAAACACTTTTAAAAACATATTTTAATGGCATAATCTTAATATATTAGTGCGTTTTACAAAGTGATGCTTAAAATCGATTAAAAATAATTTAATATTACTAACAAAAAAATTTTCTTTACCGGAAAATTGTTTTTTTTTTAAAATATTTTGTTTGTAATCTAAACATCGTAATTTGTGATAATGTAAAGCTATTTCAATTTCGTAGAGACCAGCATTTCATCAACGCACATCGTTGGACCAGGAAAATAAAGGAGTAGGGAGTTCTCAGAAAATTTATTAAATATTTTGGAAACTGCAGCTGTAGGGTCTTCATCTTTCCTTCCCTCACGATCAACAGGGCTGTCAAATCGTAATGCCAACAATAAAAATAAAAATCTATTTCTGGACATTGTACAACGAAATATATCTCGACCTGTTCCATCAGTACAATAAAAACTGTCAATTGACTCGTTGTTAGATTTGAAAATAGCTGTATATATCAAAAGTCCGATGAAACCTTTCAACTCTATCATATACAAATCAGATGAGTAAGATTGAGGTTTTGAAAAATTACTCCTGATCGAAGTAATCTTTTTGTTTGTCCACATAATAATTTCATTCAAAATGTCATTAGAAAACAAAAGTCCCCACACGTCCTCAACAGTAGGGTTAGTTCCCAATTTTTTTGCAGGAGCTTTTAGACCTGGTAACTGCACAATTATATTATGCCTTCTTGTTCTAACATTTAGAGGCTGGTGCACTTTATTCCATTTAAATTGTGTTCTGTTACGTATTTTTTTTCCATAGAAAAAACCATCTTCTAGAAGCTGGGGTTCAATACTAGAAAAATCTATCACACCTGGATGCTCGTTAGACGACTCTTGGTACACATCATCATTTTCTTCACCCTCCTGTTCTGATTCGGAATCGTGTTCGCTATCATATTGATAATCTGGATCTCTATCGCTGTCGTATGGATCAGGTTCTGAAGGTCCTTCCAAAACATCATACACCAAATTCTCAAGATCGTTATTGAACCCATCACTATTCACAGTTACTAAGTTCATAACTGGTCTTCCATGTGATGGACCAGGTTTATCAGGGTTTTGTAATCCATATTTATTAAAAAAGAAACGTAAAAAAGCACACACTTACACTAAAAACACTATATACAAAGTTTGGAATGAACGAATAATGTTACTTAACAGACACGATACGTCTGAGAGACGGGAGAATGGGACGCACTACACTAAAATGGCTTTGGAAAAGGCAAACGCAGACAAAAACAAACAGGACCTTCACTACACAAACTATACCACTCACCTGAAAGGTATACGGGTTGGAGACGCACAAAAAATTCGTAGGAGGAAGATACATGGGTTTTTAAATTCGCGGCCGTCTCTGAGACGTATGGTGTCAGTTAAGGGTTAACCAATCAGGGACTAGTCTGGTGTATAAAAAAGGAATGGGGCCACACCCTTTGAATAATATAAACATATTAAAGGTTTGTCTCATACATACAATAAATAGACAAATAGTAACCGTTTAGTCATAAAAAGTTAAAAAAAAAATCAAATAAGAACTCTAAATCTCATAAATGAACTTTTTTTGGCAATGAAAATGCTGTACTATGCAAATCTATTGGGACCGGAACCTATTTGGATACAGACATTCTGATAATTGGATTTTTCAAAAAAAGGCGAATTTTAAGTAATTACTGTATATAAGCAAATAAGAGAAAAAAAACTTTTTTATAGTTTCATATTTTTTCCAAGCTTTTTCACAAAGAATATAGGATCTTAGCTATTTTATAAAGAATCGGACCAGAAATAGGGTGTCTCAGAACATTATTACAAAAACCTTTAGAAAACACCTTCTTCTAATTCTTTGTTTTTTGCTGCCTTTATTGATTTTCTTGAAGAACATTCATCTTAATTTTTAAGCATGAAGTTTAAAAGTCTCCAACACCTTATATCTCACCCAACTGTTTACCCGCAACTCCTTTATCTAATTGGTCAATAATTAGTTTATCTGCTAAACTCTCGATTTATCAGACACAAAAAAAAAACATGTGCTAATTAAAGACACACTGACTGACTAACCAAAATAAATAGTGACAGTTGGGTCGGGTACCTGGTGACTGACGACACCCAAATATACAGAGCTGCACTGAAACGGTGACTCAGCATCCAAATAATGTTAGAGCTGTGCCTACACTAACTTCGCAGAGAAAAGGTCAATAACACATGTAAACAGAATCATTATTTTAGAAATTGCAATACGTTTCTGTCTTCATTTTTTCCTGAAAATCTGAAAGCGATTTGGATAATCAGAAATTCTGATAGTCGAAGTGTACTAAATAACCTTTTAGAGAACAATTCTTAAATAGTTTAATATTTAAACTATAGTTTAACCAACACCTACTGCATGGCGTATATTTAAGATATGTTCAGCTACAATGGACTTATTTAGCTTTCAATATTTTACATCAATTAGATGTTATTTAAAGCTAGTTATAATTTTTCTAATTTTATAGTTTATATTGTAGATCCCCGAGTTAACCAATTTCAAAAGTCCAGGATTTTCTAATAAATAGATTAACATACAGGAATTCTGAAGCATATTTCTATGCTGAAATCCTTGAAAACTGTTCAATCTCTTGGTAGGATTGTGGCCTTACAAGGCAGTTTTTATTTATTCTTGTCTTCCAGTAGGAAGGTGGGGAAAACTACTCTTAATTATATTATCAATAATATTTCAAAATATCCTAAAACTTATCAATAATTATAACATCAAACCTTTTTATCTGAAATACATTCTTGGAATATTCAATGCTACTAACTAAATGCCAAAGTAAAACTGGTTTTCTATCAATGTTCCATTAAATTTGGTTAGCTTATGCTGTAACCACAGTTGAAATTAATCAAAATAAATCTATTACTATTCAGAATGCAGTTACTTTTTGATTAATGTCAGAAATAATGTTATTTTGCTTTTGAAATACATGAAAAGTAGTATTTCTGAAAATCTGAGGTGAACAGTCTTACTGACATATATTTATTTTATTTCAAATAGTTTGTGATATGTTATTGTATTATATTTGTTTTGTAAATACAAATCCATATATTGTCTACTTTTCATGAGTTAAAATGAATCTTTTAGTGTTGTTACCAGTGTTTGTTAATCTTCTAGTGTTTGGTTCTTATTACTTGTTCTATCTTCAACTTGAGATAATTTTACATGGAAACACTTGTATATTGATGTAATATACCAGTATATGTTTTTTAAGTGTTTTAGTTTGGTTCTTATATCAAATAAGTAGATGGGTTTCAGAATTGTTTTGTACGTAACTGCTACAAGCAGGACAAAAAATAATTTTGCAGACTGTGACAACCTGCATGTTCTCTTTATTTTTCACAAATCTACGAGTCTCAAAACTCAACCACTGCTATACCAAAGGAAAGCATCACTAAGAACCAAAAGGACAGATGAATAGCATATAATCTGCTGGTAATTGCTTCAAATTAATCTAACCAATATTGATAAACCTTAGCCACTTACTGTATCTTGTCTCACATGGTGTTTTTCTTTTCTTGCACGTTATATGCTCTTGCATTTTATTTATAAGCTAAACACATTTTAAAAGATTCAATAACTTTAAAAGAGTATAAAAGAACTAATTTATTTTGTCGTACCGCATGAATCTGTCAGAGAAGATGAATTCTAAAAAAAATCCGTTAAGTGAGATTACTAAAACAAAATTTCAAAGCTATTAAAAAAAACAATAAAACTTTTCTTTAAAATAAAAAGATGGTTGATCAAGTCAAGAACGATCAGTTTATTAATATAATGTTTCTACAACTAATTGGTTGTCCTTTTCAAATCAGCACCAAACTTATGGCCTAAAGAAAGAAAATCAATATTACAGTATCGAGAGTGTTATTGTCGATGTTATTTCTTTACCCCATAATTTAATAATGATTTGAAGAGGACAACAAATTAGTTGAAGAAATGTCACCCTAATAAAGTGATTAATCTTGACTAATTAAACCAACCATATTTTTACTTACTTCTTCGTGCAGGCGTCCAGCTTAACTATAGCCGATGGCCACGATATATATATGATGCTATGGCCCACAGGCTCTTCTAAGTAGAATATCTTGCCACTTTGTCACAGTTGGTCTGAGGATGTCTCTTGTAGGTAATGGGTAAGGGCAGTTCAGCAGGATGTGTTCAATTGTTTCGCTCTCCACACCGCAGAGTGCACACAACGGAGTCTCTGTGAGATTAAAACGAAATAGGTACTCCTGTGTCACCAGATGGCCGGTTCTTGCTCTGGCAGCAAAAGATGCTGTTGATCGTGCTACTTCCCTATATTTGTCCTCGACTGGTGGTTCTGGTTGGAGCTGGTAAAGGTGTCGACCAGTAAACTCTTTTTCCCAATTTTCACACCAAAGTTTTCGGAAAACTTCCCTGCTTACACTTTTGCAATGTAGCAGGGAGTGTTTGCCTTCATCTGTAGGTCCCATGGTTGAGGCTATTTTCGCAATTTTGTCAGCCTTTTCATTTCCGGGTATTCCTCAATGGGCAGGTACCCATTGAAGAGTTAATTCCTTCCCACAGTCCACTAGTTCTAGGATGGTTTTTCTTATTTCTGATATTCGAAACGAGTATGAACTTGTAGAATTACTTAGCAATGACTGAAGGGCGGCTTTCGAATCCGATAGGATGCATATTTTTGAATTGCCCTTTAAAAGCTAGTCATGGCTGCACTTATAGCCAAAAGCTCAGTATCCATGCTGGAATTGGAATTGGCTGGGATGTAAAAACAGTCTCCGTTCGATTCATTATAGTAGCCATATAACCATATACATTATAGTAGCCAAAAACAACCATATTTTTATTCTAAACAATTTCATTTAAGTGACAAAATGGTAACTAGTTCTTTTTTACTTAAGAAGAAAAAAAATATAAATATGTGAGCCCTGAATTATTATTTGAAGTATTTAAACATTTCTCAAATGTATTTATGTTTTATAAGAATGGATAATTTTATTGCTTACTCTGCCTTCTGTATATTCTTCAAAAGATATTCTGAATGTTCCAAAGGCACCATCGGATCTTTGTCTCCTTGAATTATCAGTGTTGGGGCTGTAATATTAGGCAAATATGATTTGCATATATCACCTCCTTTTTTCTCACTAATTTCTGAAAATATATCACACCATGATGAGACCAGTTTTGGAAAGTATTCTTTACCATAAATTTCTTCCATTGGACGCCTCATTCTCTCTGACCATGTAGAAACATCTTTTATGCCTGTAACCAATGTACAGCTGCTTAACAGCAATGTTTGTTATAAGATTTTAGTTTAACATTATTTATTTATTAAATATTAAGCACAATTAAAGCTAATAGGGAATCAAAATTCCTAAAAACAATTTTAACACCATATTTTAATTAACTTTTGTTCCAATAAAACTGAAAACTAGAAAATTTTTCAGACTTTTACAGTCAATAATGTTTATAAATAATTGTTTTATAACTAAGTGAAAGCACAAAATTTACTGTGTCAATGAATATAAAAAATGTCTTTTCATTTACATAACAGGTGAACTTTGTAAATAAACAACTGTTTTGAAACCTACTGAACAGTAAGTCTCTAGTTTTTTTCCTTAACTATAAAACGATTATTTGAGAATATGATCAGTCAAATCAAGATGATTATAACCAACAATAATATTTTTGCTATTATATATGAAATAGAACTAAACCCTGTATGTGTGCTATAAGATGATATACTATGAGGGTAGAGTGAAACATTCTCAGCCTGACAATGAAAGATAGTGATTTTTAGTGTAAAAATGATTTTATTTTTCTATATAATCTCCCTCGACTTCAACACACTTGGTCCAGTATTTCTCCAACATCAGTATTCTTTCCCGGAAGTGAGAGTCTGGAAGGCTGTTAAAATAATAATTGACTTCAACATACTCCAGAAACGCTTTCCAGAAACAAATTATTTCAGATTTACGAAAAGAAGGAAGTCCTAGAGTGCCAAATCAAGAGAGTAGGCGGGACAACAATTGATGGTAATACAGTTTTTTCAAATATTATTTGAAGTTATTATTAACTTAATTCATTAATTAAAATTTAAATGAAAAAATTTTAGTTTTGTATGGGAGAAACATTTTTCACACAAGGGACAGGGTATGGAAAACAGTTATTTTGTCCAATTTGGCTTAAAATAAGTGATATCATATAACAGTTTATTTTATGTTATGGCTATGTGGTAGAACAACTGTTTTAACGCCAAGGTTATGGTACTTTATTTATATTGAATTATTCAATAAAAAGGAACTAAAATAATTTTTTTTTGGACCTAAGTAGGAACTGACTTTTCAAAAAATTCTGTTTATATTGTTACTTATCAATTTAACAGTTTCATACAATTAAAAAAACATTAAATTTTTTCTTACTTTGTTTTACAGTACAGTAAAAATATGGAAATGTTATACAGCAGTTAGGGAATATACACTAACATTGCTATATTTTACACACTTATACTAAAACTGTTTCTGCAGTTCTGTGTGTTATGAACTTTAATAAAAGTTTGTGCAAACAATGTTTAATTTTAATAAACCATTTTCTATAGGTAATTAGATTTCATCATCGAGAATATTTGTAGCACTGATTTTTTGAAATTCCGTAAAGTCTGAATAGGAAGTGAAAACCCCACCAGTGAAGCTTTAACTGGTAGAGTGGAAAACCCTATGTTATGAAGCCTTGCTGGTAGTAATCCTGATTTCTACAGGAGGTTTACTAGCTCTAAAATACAAACCTTCAACATTTACCTTGCATTATTTTTAAATCTGCTTCAGAGAGATAAGAATTTGCAGCAAATGAAATAAGTTTTTGTACGTTGTTCTTGCGAATGGCTGCCAATATTAAGCCAGTTACTCCTCCGTCACTCCAACCCAGTATAGAATACTTTTGGAAACCAAGTTTCTGTAAAACCAAAATTTTTCTAACACTTCTGTTTTCAGTAGTTAAAACAAATCCTATGTCTAATCAAAATTATTAGTGACCTTCATACCTTACATTTTTGTTTTCGTAAATTAAATATTTTCCCCTTTCTAAATAAAATAATATTCTTTTACTTTACATGAAAACACTTTTCTCTTCAAATAGCCTACTTTGGAGAATTTTGTCATAATTCAAAGAATCTACTTATATTTAAAACTTTTTGAAGTAATTAGATATTTTAAATAGCTTCACCCCTGAGAAAAATTGAGTGAGAGGTAAACAACAATAAACAAAGCATCTATAAATAAAGCTACAGAAATGTGACAAATAGCTGATGAATAGCTGTGAATAAGATTCAGTTTAATAATGTACAAGATAAGGTAAAGTGTAGTATTCACACTTTAATAAGAATTACCTTCTAAAGTTCACTGGACAAGTTTCATAATTTGTAACTATAAAATTTACAAATAGTTTAATTCAAACGATGACCTATGATATACGCTCCACTGTATACTACCAGTGTATACCTACCAGTTATTTTGGAAGTGTTTCACTATCATACTCTGATTAACTTTTTTTAATGTTATTTATGGTGTAAAGGCCATAAATAATGTCCAAAAGTTTTTATATATTTTTTATTACTTTTTTCTGCTTTTCCTAACATTACAATATTTTCCTCTGTTGACATGTTTCGGAATGACTCCATGATCAAAACTTAAATCTTAATACTTAGATGGTACAAAATTTAAGTTTTGAAAATGCAGCCATTCCGAAAGGCGTAAATAGAGGAAAATATTGTAATGTTAGGAAAGACAGAAAAAGAGTACTAAAATATATAAAAACATTCTCAACAGAAATGAAGATGAGTACATTAAGGCTGTGAACATACAGAAAGCAACTGGTGATCGCTACACAACGTACACTTGAGTTGCAATTAGAAGAGTTGCTAGTCGGTTTACAAGATTGTTCATATAAAGTTGCTAATTTAGTTGTCAGTTTTGTCGTCGTCAGAGGAGGATGTCCTCCTTGTGTATATTTTAAAAAGGAAGCTATAAAAATGTTACAAAAACAAAATTTAGTGTACACCACTATAACATTACTTTTCTTCTGCTGCCTACTCGAAACTGTAATGAGATGGAAGTCAAAATAAGTACTTTCATTGGGGCTGTTAATGCACATTGACTAATAATTTTAAGTTCTGCTATCTATCAAAAAATGGCAATACTGCAATTAGACCACTCTGGCAGTAAAAAGTACATGTTGCCACACCTATTTCTACTCATAACTAAATTTCTTAAAAAATGAAGGTTGGCCAACTCTGGGTCTAACCTCCTCAATTAAAGCAATAATAATAATAATTTTAAATGTTTTACTCGGGTTCTTTCCTCACTATGAAATGGTTTTATCTAGATTTTCTGCAACTGATACTGTGATTCTCTTTGATCCCATAAATGTTTCCTTGCTTGCAGAAATGAAGCACTGGTTTGCTAAATGCAGCAAAGAATGTATCAAAGCGTGTAAAAGTATGTTGTAGCAAAAGTTAAGTATGTATTTACAATAAGTATTTAAACTAATACATCCTACTAGTAGACCAATCTCCTCTACACCACTGAAAATAGACGTCAAACTCTCAACAGGAAAACACAAACAATTCAGACAATACTTCAGACGAAGGTTATTACTGAAAAATTTCCAAAGGTCCAGAGTCAGAGAAAGGAAGATGAATGATCTTAATATGAGAATAACAAAAACTATATTTTAAAGTTCATTACGTTCAAAACGTCTGCAGAGACAAAAAAAAGTCTGTTCATTGTAACCTATAATATTTATAAAGCAAATAATAAATTAACCTTTCCAGGAAAACAACTGCATCTTTATTTATGCTCTAAATTGGAATTGAAAGTATCTTGAATTTGCAACATATTTGAGTTGAGAGAAACATATTTTATTGCTGAAGTTTTATCGCTTAACAATTTTTTAACATAAACATTATATTTAGGTCTAACTACTCTGAGTATTGATATCAGAATAATGTAATAATTATAATAACTGTAATAACGATAACAGTTATGGTTACAACAAAATGCGAGTCTCGAAATAGTATGTTCCTGAGTGATTTTATAAGCAAAGGTGAGTGTATAATTTAGTCAAGTAAAACTATACACTCTTTGCCCATGATCTAGTGCATCAGGGTGACGAAAAAACTTTAATGGTTTTCTTATCACTAAGCACAATATCAAACTTCAGAATAGTGTATTGGTTTTCAGAGCTAAATATTTTTACGTTTTCAATTTAAACTTTGGATATTAAAATAGCAACACATACATCACTACGCTTCATTACACATATTTTGAATGAACATACACTGGAATGAAAATAAATATTATATGTTTTAAAGCTAAAAGAAAATGTAATTTAGAAATATTGGCACATATATTTACACAACCCATCCTATTATATTGGGTGGGAGTTGAAGAAATACTTCCAAAGAATACAAACCACACAAATAACATTAAACTACACTGAAAACCATTTATCTGGCAAGGTATAACTTGAAGCAGCTTGGGATAAACACTGTCACAGTCTAAAATCAACATATCTAGTATTGAATCTATTCCTAAAGTGTCTTTAGCCATTATATCTATAACATAATATCTCCAACATTAAAAATTAATTAAACTGAAAGATAAAATTTAAACTACTAAACAACAAATTTAAAACCTAAACAAAAATTACACAAACTACAAATTAAATAAAACGAAATAACTGATAGATAAAATTTAGAACGAACAACAACAAACTTGAAGCGTAAACAACTAGCACTAATAAAACACTCACTATATGAATAAACCATCATCTGTCTGCTAGCTCCCGGCCGCCACACTTCACAAATCAGGTTTTTGTTAGTGAGGTCAATTAGGTTTTCGTTAAGGCAACTCTAAGGTTGACATGTAAAATATAACAATCAATATATAGAACCAATAATACACAATCTATACACAGAACGGATATTGATGCAACCGAGAATAAGTGGGAATTACATTGCTATAGAGATAAATACAGGATCTTGAGCTATAAATGGGTGTAGGTAACTAGCGTTAACTAAATGTCCCATTCTATACTCACGCGTAGGCTTGAATGTGTTCACCTAGTAGTATATATATATAATACTAGTTTATCAATTTCAGTAACTTGAGAACAACCAGTTTCATAACGTGACCAAACAATCGACAAGGACAAGACCTTTATTAGGAAAGTTGACCAAAACAAAGCTTACAGATAAAAGTTAAAATTAAGTCCCAAAAAACGTAACTTGTTAAAGTTAACAGAAAAGTAACTGATTAAAGTAACCTTTGAATTAAAAAAGTTGACATAGAAATAAAAACAGTTTATTGGGTAAAATGTATAACTTACGTTTAATATTACATAATGTTATGCATCCAATAAAATAGTGGTAAGACATAAAATTTAGTAACATTAAAATATAAAATGTTCATAAATTCCGCTATTTTATTACTTTAATGGATATAAAATTGCTAATTATGAAGTCATTCTGAAAGATAAATGGTTTGCTGATAATAGAATGCAGAGATATCAGTTGCTCCAACAGAGAAACGTTTCACCAAAATTTCAGTTTAGAAGTTTATAGACATGCTCAAGAAGAAAATGTAATTAAAAAGATTGTTTTTGTCATATCAAAATTTTTTTTGTTTTTATGAAGAAAAATAAATCTTATACCGCATAGAAAAATTACATGGCTGTACAGAAATATTACTGGATTTTTTTATTTAGTAATAATGTTTTTTACCAAGTTAAAATTGTTTTAAAAAATCTCTAAAAGTCATTACTTTTTATTTACCAAGAATATAAAAAAGGGTAACAGTTGAACAAATGTTACTGTATTCTTTTAAATTCAAGGGCTGAATGCCATGACTACTTTGTAATTCTGGTTTTCCGTAACTCTATATCCCAGTTTTTAAGAATCGATCACTAATTAAAAAAAAAATTAAGGGAATAATTACTTACTTCCATAAGTTTTCCAGCCAACTCAGCATCTTTAAGAAAGAAATCAGTAGTAAATTTTTTTTCTGGAGGCCGACTTTTCCCATAGCCTGGAGGATCCCATGCCACCAGAGTATATTTGGTTTTATCCAGGCCAGTCAATTGAGGTTTAAAATCAGTCTCTATTGTTCCTGTAATTTAAATTATTTTAATTAATTATTATGATATTTAATGAAGATTAATATTTCAATAATCATTTTATTGACGAAGCCAACCCACTACTGTTGACGGGTCAGCCTCGTCAATGAAATGATTATTTCAAAAAAAATCAGCAAGTAAAATAAAAAGTATTCACTCAGTTATGCAATAATTATTTATAATTTTAATGTTACTTTCTTATTTACTTGACTTTAGGTTTTTTCTAGTAATCCAGTGGAAAAAAAGTTTAAATTGATATTCTCAAAATGTTAAAGTGACCCACTTGAGGGTATTGAATTTTATCTTCAATTCTTGATCCTTCACAAAGCAAATATATACTATTCAAAATAACCAAAATCTAAGAGATTTTAAGGTGATTGAATATAAGTAGTACAAATTACTGCAACTTAACATATTGAAAACTTTTAGCAGCCAACTAGTTTAGATAGTCATTATGCTTCTTAGATCTATGGAAGTAATAAAGTCTATGCATATAAACTGCTCAAATGTTAACATTTATACACAGTATTATCACTATAATTTTTGTAACAAAATACTTGCTTTGTTTTTACTGGCAACATACCGATAGATAACAGTATTTATATATCATAATATAGCAATTAGAGGAGGTTAAAGCTTAGTCTTTGCCATATTTCCTGAATTCTCTACAGTTCAAGAGAGCCAGCCCTGTCATCTAAATGG
Organism: Prosapia bicincta; assembly: GCA_036971475.1. NCBI lineage: Eukaryota > Metazoa > Arthropoda > Insecta > Hemiptera > Cercopidae > Prosapia > Prosapia bicincta. The sequence continues at coordinate 68,411,913 of JBAIZL010000003.1, forward strand.
TATAAAAAGGAGTCATTGTGGCTACAAGAAATGGTATTTCTTGATATGTTTTTTAAACTTATATAAAAATTGTTTCATCTATTATTTCTTCAATTGCTTTTATCAATAAAAATCTCTACACTATAAACAAAATTTTATATTTCACTTCTACATTTAGAATGTATATTTAGACTTTCTATGTATATACATGAAGTATGGAGTTATTACTTCATGTAACTCAACAATGAGGCTTTTGTTTCGACTCAAGTGAGATAAGATGATTTAAACTAATACTAAGTTTTTTGCATATCTAAGAGCAAAATATTGATGGTAATAAAACTTACCTAGTCCTCCAGGTAATAACAGAAGAGTATGTTCGCCATTGCCTCCTTTAGCATAATTAATTCTGTATCCATCAATACTAACTAACTGTTCCTATGAAAATTTACAACAAACTTTAAACATTCCCTAAAAAAAAGTTGCATGCTTTTTCAAAACATGAAAACTAACTTATAAAATGGTAAGACAGTCACAAATTTCTGTTATTCACTTAAGTAATATTGGTTAAGTTTAATTTTGCACCTAAATAAAAGAAATGAATACATTGTAATAATGTTCATTACCAGATATAAATAACTTACAACAAAATTAATTTAGAGAATGTTAGTGTTAAATATATATATATTCAGGGAAGAAGCGTTCATTTCAAGTGAGCAGCAGGGTCATCAATGACATTACCCGTGTTGGAGTTAAATGTATAATGATGGTATTTCAAGGTATGTTTGTTCAAAGTAGGCCTAGTTTTTATTTGCTTCTACTCTTTCATTCTACTTTTTATACTCTGTATTAAATTTGTCAACTTTGTTGGTTATTATTCTTCAGACTATGACTGCTGTTGACATACAAAAGTATTGGCGAAATGGGCAGGTATCCATTATAGAGATTTGTACATTTTTATATTTTTGATACATTTTTTAAAGTTGTAAATATAGTAAAGAATCAGCATGGCACAAATATTTTGTAGATATATTAACCCATTCCTCAACACACACAAAACTTTCTTGTCCCTACAAAATGTTGTTAGCAGGTGAGCAGACAAGGATGTCTTGACATTGTTTATCGTTGTTGCTTCAAGGCTTGCGAGTCAAATATTGTCATTTATTTGGTAACATATTCGCAACCCTCTTTAATTAAGTGTGACATTCATAGAAATCCTATTGTGGATTAAAAGTAACACTGGACACACTAGGCTACCAGCAGTACGAAGTAAGATTACTACAATTGTTTGCACATCTACAATGGTTAGATCAATGGATGTGCAAACAATTGTAATAAACTTACTTCCCTCTGCTGGTAGCCTAATGTGCCCAATGTTATTTTTAATCCACAACAGAATTTTAATGAGTATCTCTCCTGGAGATGGTAATGAATCTGTTATCAAAACGTCACCACTAAATAAATAAATGACAATACTTACCTTACAAACTAGTTGTTTTTCATCTGGTAAGATTTTTATCTTAAAATTATTGGGGGCACTCTTTCTTGGGCAAAGCTTTTGGTGTAAAATTTCTGATGACAAATAAATTCAGTAAAGAAATAACATGTAAAATACATTTAAGACTTTCACCTGGAATTCCGATTCAAACAATAAAGACAAATTTTTGAAAATCTTTTCAAACAAACACATCGAAATATTACTTTTACCTCTGAAGAGAAAAATCTAACTGGTTTTACAGCATATCTCACAACTGGAAAAATCGATAGTAATGATGCAGCAAAAATTCGCATTTTTGAAAGAATAACTAAACGAATTGCCGACTTTTAACATTGTTATCCAAGTTACTAGGTTATAATTCAACAGAGAGTTGACTCACCAAAAAATGAATGATCTGTGACAAAATGTAGCCTTGTTCCTTGTTATAAAACAAGTAATAAATATTAAACAAATAACTTTGAAATTAAGGACCAAATTTTTCAAAATCGACTCACACCAATTTTTTTGCTTTAGTGTTAAAATATGTGTATGCACACACACACACACAGCCATATATATATATATATATATATATATATATATATATATTATAACATTTTTTCCGAGACGCAATACAACGATGTTTTACTATTAAATGATTGTTTGAATGATGATATCAAATTTCTATTTTTAAAACAAAAAACTATTCAGGAACAATTCATAATTCTTTATTATAACAATTTGATTTCAACAGTTATACAATAAACACAAAACAAAAATTTACAACTTAACAAGTTTTAATAAAATATACTAAACTCAATTCCTTCAATTTTAGTTACAAATTTTTATACCCTAGACTATTTTTTTAAGATCTTTTAATATCTCGGGGTTTATATGCATGGGCTATATCTTTTACTCTTTGATGAATTAAATAAATTTTGAAAAAACAAGATTAAATTTAGAAAACAGTTTTAATAAATAACTTCCTGATGGAAAAACTTAAATTTTCAGGGACCCAAAAAGGTCCCTAAACTATTTGAACTGGATTATGTTTCTTACTACTAACTATTAATTAATTCCAAGATATTCTAATAATGTACAATTTTAAACCTCCTTATAATCTTAAAAGTCCATTAAAGTTTATTTTTATATTTCGCTAGGTACTTAACTTATCAAATATCGAAGTTCTGCTGGTCGTTTACGTAAGATTCCGTTCTCTTTAAATTTTTATATTTAACACGCTTCAATTCTCTTTAGTTACTTCACATTATATTAACACTGTATTATATCTTTAAATTCACTCATCCCTGTTAATCTTGCCAAGTTTCTTCACAAAACTGTATAATTTTGACGAATTCCTTCAAATGGAATTTTGACTGCACATGGCAGGTCCGTTTCCTCGGCGTCACCACGCCAGACTAAACTAACGCGTCCTTCGTCTTTCTTTTAATATCTTACAAATATGGCGGCCTCCTTCTTCAAAAAGTAATCATATGGCTTTAATTTAACGAAGTTCCTTCCCACTAGAGTCGACTGCACACTTGACCTACTTCTTGCTTTCACACATGTTAATGCGTCCACAACGAGATTGTTTACAATGGCATTCTAATTTTGTTAAACTTACTGTTTCAACTTTCCGATCCTTAACAAACCTTCCAGTGTTTATTTAATTACTATTATTAGTGTGTGAAGTGTCTTTGCGTTTTACTTTTGTAATAATTCCGAAATGTGTGTGGTTTTGCTTGGACTTTCACAAACACAACCTTTCAATTTTTTGTTTACAATCGCGTTTTTACCTTACATCTCTCCAGCAATTATTTATGCCCTATGTTACTACAGTTTACAAATTTGTTTACCTATAATTATTATTATTAGATTATCTTGTTTTAATCTTATTTGTTAGGTTATTTGATATAACAAATTTCCTCATGGATTTTACTGTTCAAATACCTTGTTTACATTTCTAGGCTTTTACCTAAATTTAGTTTCAATTTAATCTAACCAATCTTTTAATGAATTTCTTTTTAAATTTTGTGTTAGTTATTTCTAATCTATTCTTCCAATTCTTAAATAATATTATATAGCCCATTCTATAAATGTTACAATATATATGCTGATATTCCTTCACGGATGGAAAAATATGATGAATAACCTCTTTTACAAAAATAAACTTCATTTTATTCAGTCGTGTTGATAGTAAGGTTGAATGTTTTTTAAAATTTTTTAAATTAGCACCAAGTTTAATTATCTTCTTCTTTCTAACACCTGACTAGCAGATATTTATCAAAAATAGTTTTTGCTTAAGTTGATTTTTTATTTTTTTAAAAACCAAATCTATCTTAAACAGATACTTTAGCTTTATTTTAATATAGCTTTATAGTAAAATTGTACACTATAGTACGGACATTCTTCAATAATTAATTCATAGTAAAATTTATTTATTAAAACGATGTTATGTTTACATCCTGATATTTAATGTAAGTTTTAAACACTATGTTCTAACATTTAAAAATTGATTTATTCTCCTTCAGCATGAATTTTTTTAATAGTTATAATACACGTGAAAGAACAAAAGTGTTAAATGAAGCCCTATAAAACATAAATGGTTGTCACAACGTCACAAACTATGCAATGGTAATGCGTAACATTTAGTGCATGGTGTCAAAGCGACTGCATTATATAAATAAAACAAAAACATACTTTATTTGTAAATCAGTCATTTTATATTTACTTTACTTTAACTATAATTAATGATTTTCCAGATTAAAAAAAAAATCAAAAGTAATTTTAAAAAAGCATTAAAATTATAAGATTTTTAACACATATTATTTTAAAACTATTATCAAGGGAAGCAGTATAAATTTCATGGAATATTTCTTTGCATACTTTCCACGTAATATTTGTTTAAGATCTTTCATAGTTTCTTGAAATCCTGTAAAACTTTTGTTTATTCTAATGCTAAAAATTACTCCATGTATTTTCTATACTGATACTTAAATAATTACACAGATTTATAATGTTATTACATATTTTTTTTAATAAAACACATCACCAATTTTATTACTAATACAGTCATCAATCACTTCACTTGCATAAGGAATATAAAGAGTAAGTTCATTCTAAATAGCTTTGTCAGATAAAAAGCCCATGATCCTTGTTTATAAAATGTACATAACCTATAATGTAGTTAAAAAGCATGATGAAGCACTATACCAATCAATTAATCATTATAACTCAACAGTTTAACAAAATACATTGAAACACTTCATATTTAATAACAATGAATTTTGTACGCGTTTAGAATATGAAATAACCTATAGAGTATCAACTAAAACAAAACAACAACTAAAACAAAACAAACTTGCATCCGTTGATCCATTGTACGAATTTTAAAAATCCCACCAACTGAAAAGGTGATTTGTGATTGGTCCTACAAAAATGATGTTTCTGTTCGCCAAGGAGTAAAGTGCGTATGTGTGTTGGTTTTGCTGTCATTTTAATTTTGACACTTTTAATTGCCTTTCTGTACTCCAATATTCCATCACCTTACTATTAGGAAATAGGCTATCTTACCTTATTATTAAGAAATGTACTTTTACTAATTACATTCCTGAGATTAAAGGAACTGATATTGTTTATAGCTGGAATAAATTAAAACTATCCGGCTTGGTCGAGGACCAATGTTTAATCCGCAGATCAAAAGTTAGAATTAAAACCACGAGGTGCGGTAAGCCCTATTGTTAACAAGGTTACTCTGGATTGCGTAATTTACGTTAATATTTAACATAGCAAGTTTAAGCACTGTTTTAAGCAAAATAGAGTCATTTAACACTAAAACGCAACGACACTGAATTTAGGACAAATAAATTATAAATTGTTCATATTCCTTAACTACGCACTTACCATAGGTAAGAAGTGATGCAATGTTGGAATCGAGGTGAAGTCTCCACAGTACTGTGGTCGTCTCAGGCAGCGTAGAATTCTTGAAGGCGATCACGCAACTAAAAAACTCAATTGAAATATGAGTAAACGTAAAAGTTAAGCTTACAAGCACTTAGTTTATTACCGTGAGTACACGCACTAAGATTGCGCAACAGGCGAAATCGGGCGACACTTTTACTAACACGGCGAAAATATACAGTTAAAATATTCATTAAAAGTTCATTAAAAGTTCATTAACGCGGTCCGCACTATAAGCACATTAACGAACGAAAGCGGTACTTTAAATTGTCTGAAACAAAGCCATGCGGAAATAGGCTACGAGGTTTAACGTAGAACTGCACTGTTCGAGGGTCGGAACGATTCTACTTTGTCTTGACGCGGAAGAAAGCTTAGAAAAAAATAAGAAGGGAGTGGGGGTGCAGCGTTCATCCAGAGAAAAAATCAATAATTTCGGATATCGATTAGCGGGTCAGAGATCACATGACCAATACGTCACGGTACAGCTGTTATGCAGCAAAGCAACTTGAACTTCGAGCGCTGACTCGAACATACCGCCCACCAAAACGAATGTTTTTAATCCGCCAGGTGGGTGGGGGGCGAAGAACCATAAAGCACCGGGACCCGAGGGTGCCGAAGAAGAAAGTGGCAAAGGAAAACTAAGACAAACAAAGAAACAACAGGGGCGAGAGCGCCGAAGAAAGAAGCTGTATATAAGCGGTGAAAACTAAGGATGAAGCGGAAAACCGACGAGCTTGTTGACTGGTCGTCTCAGCTGTCCGTGAGCGGTCTGGATGGTGGCTACTCTAGAGACGTGGTCTTTTCCAGGAAGTAGACTGAGGATCCTTCCCATAGGCCAATGAAGGGGGCTTGAGTGTTCTCCAGTTATGAAGACGAGTTGATTTTCCTTGAGTGGCGTCGAGTCCTTATTCCACTTGTGTCGTTGAATCTGAGTATGTAGATACTGAGTGGACCAAATTTTCCAAAAGCGGTTGGACATCTGTTGGAGCGGTGGTGGTTGCTAAAAGGGGTGGTTTCGTGGAGGCTGATGAACTCTCCCGCCCACCATGAGCATGTCGGAGGCGTCGACTAGAGGGCGAAGAGACTCGGTGATATGGTTGACTCTTCTAAATGAGCCACTGGCGGGGGTAACCTTGCGTATGTCCTTGTAGCGTTGAGATGCGTTAATGGTGCGAATGACCTCTTTCCTCTCCATGGGTCGACGTGCAGCGGTGTAACGAGCGGCTAATCTCACATTGAAGGCGTGAGGTTGACGACATCGATGGTCTGGAAGCGATCCTGAGATAATCCATCCGAAGAAGGTGTTGAGGGCAGCGGGTTGACCTTTGATTATGGTCTGCGGTTCGTTAATAAGACTGCGATTAAATACGTCAGATCCTAGAATTAAGTCAATTTGGGCTGGAGTGTCAAAGTGAGGGTCAGCGAGTTGTAAATGCTGATATTGAGCACGTATGCAAGGTGCCAAAGCGGTAGATGGTAGCGGGTCAGCGATATGAGGTAGTACTGCAGCTTCGACATCGAGTTTGAAATTTGAGGCATATCTAGACGAGATTTGTAGGGACACATATTCGGATATATGTGTGGTTTGAGAAGCGACCCCGACAAGAGAAACATTTGATTTCCTAGTAGGTAAGCCCAACATGGTGGCTGCGGGTTTTGTTATGACAGACACTTGACTGCCTGGGTCAATGATTGCCCGAAGGATATGCGGATTGCCATAATGATCGTTAGCAATGACCTGAGCGGTGCCTAACAAGGCAGAAGCGACTTTAGTGTTATAGGTGGCTAGAGGTTTTATATTGGTAGTTGACTTGTTACCGTTATTGGCTGAGTTTGGGTGCCGATGCGTGTACGGTCGCTGGGGCGAAGCTGAGTTAGAGTCATGTAACAAGGAGTGATGATTACCGTTGCAATGTTTACAAGTGTTGAGCGACTTGCATTTGTTTTGGTAGTGGGTACCGAAACAATTGAAACAGCGCTGCATATGTCGTATAGACTCGCGACGTTCCTGGACTCTTTGTTTGAGAAATTCTGGACAACAAAAGATATTGTGAATGGCTGAACAATAAAAGCACTGTGCGGCGGACGGACTGTTACGAGGCGGGTTGGTAGGTCTGGTAGACAAGCGAGGTCTGGATAAATTTTGTCTAACACGCGGTAATGGTTGCGGTGCGGGTGCTTTTCGATTGAATTGGACGCGTTGGCTTATCACTGGTGATCGCAGAGTCTGCGGTCGAGTTCTAATGGTGTGGTGCGTTGTACTGCGGCGATGACCTTCATTCAGCTGTGTGGCTTCATCTGCGTGGTCGGTGTGGTCACTGGTAGCGGCTGCGGTAGTCGATATGAGCGTCATGATTCTAGCGGGGTATTCGAGGTGCGGTGTCGGACTATGTTCAGCTTCGAGGTCAGTTTCGACATGGTCAATATTTAAATCAGGGGCACCGCTGTTATTTGAGTCATTCAACGCAGAGACCATCACTCGAGGTTGCTGACCTAATCTTGAGTTAACTGCAGTCGCGGCAGAGGGTTGATTGAGCAACTCCATTGCTCTAGCCTGCTCAGTGACGAAATCATTTAAAAATCTGTACGTGGGCATTTGATTTGTTCCCAATCTGGTTTCAAAGTTAAGTCGAGTCTGTGCATCTAAGTTACCAACAGACATTTGAAAAAGTAAGAAGTCCGCTAAGTCGTCTAACTGGACAGCCTTTAGTGCGCACACAGCATTTGAATGTGCGGTTAAAAAACGATTAAGTTCGCTCTGAGACGCGTTCTTAATAGGCTTAAAGTCTTTAATAATTTGAAAATAATGATCGGCTAAACGACGAGGGTTAGCATAACGATTGCGTAAGGCTTGATAGGCGATATCATAATTATGTTCGGATATTGTGAGTCCCGTAACAATGGCTAAAGCGTCTCCTTTAAGCGCTGATTTTAAGTACTGAAATTTTTGTATGGCATTAATATTGCTATTGCAATGGACTATTGAGTCAAACATTGAAATAAAGTCATTCCATTCGTTACTATTGCCTGAAAAGCTAGGCATTGTAAGGTTAGGTAAGTGAGGCGAATTCGCGCCGGGGTTGACCTGCGAGGTTACCTTCACCTCGGTCTTAATAATGTTCGGGTATTTAGCCAACATTGGCAAATACGTGTCCTGAAATTGTTTTTTAATCTTAAATGCACTTTCAGCAAGTTCGGCAACTTGACTGGCGAACGTTTTCTCTAATATCTCATACGTTTCGATAAAGTTAGATTGAATTCGTCGAATTTCCCGTGCGAGGCCTTCTGGTATTTCTTTATCGTGAAGTACACTCTTTACTTGTTCCAGCTCGCCTACAATATCTCTCAATTTAGACAAATAATACTCCGTATTAATTTCCATTTTAAATAAATTTCAAAACCACAAACAATTGAAATTAAAAAACCTCACTATAAGTTCAAACGCGATAATAAAGTGGACTGTATAAAATTTGTAAGTCGTAGCAAACATAAACACTTCCTTGTTCGTAATCGTGCAACTATGAGCCACGTGGCTTATTGCGCAATGTGGCACCGGTAATTATCGTTAAAGTTTTCCTGATTGTGACGTCGCGGTAAGCACATGCTTACGTTAGTTACAGCTTTAAAAATTTTAAAAATTTATAAATTTTTATCGTCGAAATAACTCAACAAATGTTTAATTTGGTTACAAAGGAACCACGTGGTCACTAATACATTATCGTGAAATTGAAAGAAAACCCTAGGTCACTGAAATAATTCAAATAATCCGGTCCGGTGGGGACCAATGTTTATAGCTGGAATAAATTAAAACTATCCGGCTTGGTCGAGGACCAATGTTTAATCCGCAGATCAAAAGTTAGAATTAAAACCACGAGGTGCGGTAAGCCCTATTGTTAACAAGGTTACTCTGGATTGCGTAATTTACGTTAATATTTAACATAGCAAGTTTAAGCACTGTTTTAAGCAAAATAGAGTCATTTAACACTAAAACGCAACGACACTGAATTTAGGACAAATAAATTATAAATTGTTCATATTCCTTAACTACGCACTTACCATAGGTAAGAAGTGATGCAATGTTGGAATCGAGGTGAAGTCTCCACAGTACTGTGGTCGTCTCAGGCAGCGTAGAATTCTTGAAGGCGATCACGCAACTAAAAAACTCAATTGAAATATGAGTAAACGTAAAAGTTAAGCTTACAAGCACTTAGTTTATTACCGTGAGTACACGCACTAAGATTGCGCAACAGGCGAAATCGGGCGACACTTTTACTAACACGGCGAAAATATACAGTTAAAATATTCATTAAAAGTTCATTAAAAGTTCATTAACGCGGTCCGCACTATAAGCACATTAACGAACGAAAGCGGTACTTTAAATTGTCTGAAACAAAGCCATGCGGAAATAGGCTACGAGGTTTAACGTAGAACTGCACTGTTCGAGGGTCGGAACGATTCTACTTTGTCTTGACGCGGAAGAAAGCTTAGAAAAAAATAAGAAGGGAGTGGGGGTGCAGCGTTCATCCAGAGAAAAAATCAATAATTTCGGATATCGATTAGCGGGTCAGAGATCACATGACCAATACGTCACGGTACAGCTGTTATGCAGCAAAGCAACTTGAACTTCGAGCGCTGACTCGAACAGATATGTAAGTTAATGGAGTTAAATGAGTGCAAATTATAATACAGTATTTATAACATATTTAGGTTATGTTTATTGTGAAGTCATTTGGACAAATATATAATAATTTGTGTCTGTTCCAGATTATTTATTTAAGATAAAAGTAAAATTGACCTTATTCAATAAATACCGTAACTCATTCCCATATGTTATTTGTTTCAGGTAATTTTTTTAAACAATAAAATAGACTGAAGTATTTGAAAGAAATGGAAAAAACTGGTAAAAAGGAACTATTAAGTATTATTGCAAAACAAGAAGAAGATTTAGGGCGTTATAAGACCAGATTTCAAGGTAACTAACTCTTTTTAAAATACAAATATGCTGTATGACTTTTGTTGCAAAGTATATTAATTGCAATTTTTCACTCTATATTTCTAGCTATAGAATTTTAAAAACTGTCTTATTCCAAACACGCTTACCTTTTTAGTGACAAGTCACTACAACCTTTTAGAATTTTGTAAGAAGTTGGTAGGAGTGAAACACCATTGTACAAAATGTTACCTTTTGTCTTTCCTTATGAAATGATGAATCAAGGCTGATAAAATACAAATCAAAGTAATTTATCTATTTCTCAGATATGAACGAATGCTCTGTGGAATAATGTTTTAAAGTACTTAATTATTCATGAATTTCTGAAATTACTCTGCTAAATATTTTAAAATAAAGGTATTACTTGACAAAGACTAAGTCAACTCCAATTTCTTGCCTTTATACACTTCACTTCAAATACATTATAAAATAAAAACAATGATTTTACATGTCAAAAGCCATTAATAAATTTTTAGTTAATCAGAGTGTAGCTAGTGAGAACTATTCACAACGGTAAAAAATAAAATGAAATCTCACCAGAGATTTAATAAAAAAACACACTAGTTCATAACACAATCAAACAAGTTTCGGCTACTACTGTAGCCAAGCACTGAGACGACAATGTTATCAACATCTTCGCCGTATCTAGTCTGATTGTGTTATGAACTATATGTTTGTTCTTATTAAAATCTAATGCATGGTGAGATTTAGAGGTGACTATTATTTTATTTTCTACCGTTGTCATGAATAAATGTTACAGAAAGAAACAACTTTAATGCACTGACATATTTAAAACTATATTAAGCAAATAATATCCCACCCCACCCTAACACCCTAACCTACGTAAACCTTGAGATCAGTTACAGTCTGAGTTGACAATGGGACACATCTCCCGAAACAGACATCCTCAACAAACAAAGTAAGTGCTCCTATAGGCAAGTTTAAAACATTTAAAAGTGTTTAGTGATTACTAGTAGCTCACGTGAAGATGGAATCAACAAATGTTAGTTATATTACATTAAAGGTATAAAGTGTCGTCTGAGAATAAGTTTTATTACAAAAATTAAGTTTATTAATTACTGCTAGTCATATCACCTCAACATTGAGTCACTTGCTCAATATAGCTTTGACTTACTTATATAGGAAATCTCAATCTTTACTGGATTAATTGTAGCTATATTTTAATATAGCTATTTATTAATATAGTATAACATAGTGCAGCAATTCATGAAGAATTACTTGATAAAAGAGTGTGTTTGTTTTAAGAGTGAGGTTACGTTTTCATGATATTTATATAAGTTTAACCAAATATTTATATAGTTTTAATCATGAACTACATTTTGTTGCTGTCTGTGTCAATTATTATCCAAATTAATAATAGGATGAAGCAACATAAACCTAATGCGCTTTATAGATAAAGTCAGCTTGTCACAACACATTATTGGCAGACAAAGTTCAGCTTGTCATCTTTTTTTGAAGTTTTTTCAAGAAACTATGTCATTTTTTTTGAATGTTGAGTTTGCTTGACCCTTGTTAATGTTTTGTCATCTCCAGATGTAGCTGCAGATAAGGATATGTAACACATTTTCATGACTAAGTAATTGCTTTTCTCTCAAAACTGTCATCATAGAGATAGTCCTAATGTATTCTCAGAAATTAATGTCTAATGCAGCTCTAAATTAGCTGGCCATTTTGGTCAACCTCCCAGTCTTTTATTGCTTTATTGTTCTGTTATACCTTTCCCTTTATGTAAATATTAAAAAAAAATTATGGTAAATGTTTAGAAGCGCGGACACCTACGATATTTTTGATAATTGTTCAAAACCACAAAAAAGGACGATATCCACAAGTCATTTTTTATTTTTCTTTGAGGAAAGTTACTTTTTTAAATTAAAAGTAGGTTCAAAAATTCTCAGCGGAGGCATAAGTTGTGAATGGGCACGGAGTGATACAAATGTTTCATGACGTCACAGTGCTGTGCATAAGGTTGTATGCATCGGCCGCAGTACGCCAAGCAAACTTCCGTGTGTAGATATTTGAGAAACTAGGTTTTGGCTTAATTTTTATACACATATTTAAATATACTTATAAAGTCTCCAGTTAGGATAGATTTGGTTTTAAATTTATACATTACTATATACCTATATTAAAATATACCTAAAAAGTGTCCAGTCAGGTTAGATTTGCTTTTAATTTTATATATTATCTAAATTGTCACATTTATAAAATTAGAACCAAATCTATCCTGACTGGATACTTCATAGGTATATTTCAATATAGATATATAAAATTCACCTTCTTTGGCAGTGACAAAAATAATAGTAATCAATATAGCTTAAAGACATGGCTTTGTTACATAAAGCTTGGATTGCTAAAACACGAACTACAGTAGTGACATCACAAAACGTTTGTATCACTCCTCGCCCATTCACAACTTATGCCTCCGCTGAGAATTTTTTACCCTACTTTTAATTAAAAAAAGTAACTTTCCTCAAAGAAAAATAAAAAATTACTTGTGGATATTGTCCTTTTTTTGTGAATTTGAACAATTATCAAAAATATTGTAGGTGTCCGCGCTTGTGAACATTTACCAAAATTATTTTAGTTTACAAATGTGAACAATTAGTTGTGTGCATGCTAGGGGATGCCTACAATCAATCATCAAGCTTCAAATCTTGAGTATCATTTCATTAACTTGTTTTACTTATTTATTATTTTAATTCATAATTGTTTTTGCTCCTAACAATGATCACCAATAACAATCCAAGTAATGAACTAACACAACACAATTCAGTTGCTGCGATAATTTACCATGATCCACTGGGTGGCTCACAATGCAAACAATTTATTCTTCAGTGGATAAAGTAATAAGACTGATTTTATTTTGCAAAATGTAATAGCTCTGCAGCTTTAATAAACATCATAATAAAGGAAGACATGAGGGAAATGGAATTATAAAATATTGCTTTGTAGTAGGTCATTTCTTTTTAAGTTAAATTTAATGAAAATATAATGCTAACTTGCGATAATCTTCAGATAGATATTGGAAATGAGGAAGAGCTCAAGTCTTTCTTTGGCATTAAATTTTTTGTGAAGGTAGACAAATGTTGAAGATGAAACCTGCAGTGGGCGACCATCAACCTCACAGATTGATGCCAACGTGGCCATGATATGTGATATTATATGATCTAAATGAGTGAATCGATCAAGAAACTGTTCATCTAAGAATAACTGAGGATTTGTGTATGAGAAAAATTTGTGAAAAAATGACACCAATAAGCTCATAATCCGACAGGGAGAAAAGATGCAAAAATGAGGCAAGAGATTTGTTACAGCAAGGGGGAGCTGACCCACATTTATTGAACAATATTTTCACGGTGGTGAAAGTTGTTTCTTCCAATACAATCCAGAGGGCAGAGACGATACATTAATAGTCGGAAATGGTATTTAAAGAGAATGCCTATACCAAAAAATCTCATATGTTAGTTACATGCACTTATTTGCACTATGCTTTTTATAATAATTTATTATTTTTTTCCATTCCAAGCTGCTACATGTAATTTAGTAAATTCATTTCTTTTTGATTAAAATTGAAGTTTGATTTAATAAGAAATTAATTTAAAAAAAAGAGGTGTGCTAGTGTATATGATACTTTAAAAAATAGTAACCCCAACCTAAATGTAATTGAAGTAATGTTATGTAGTTGAATAATTTTGGCTGTAATTAGCCTTTATTGCTATTTAAACACCTAGACAATTACTCATAAGATATGTGAAAGGTAAATATGTGTAGATAAATACAGGTATGTCAGTACTAATTAATATTTCAATAACTTGTGGTGTTCTAAATTAGATACTGTATTAAAACTATGAATTATTTAAAGTGAATTTTTTCTAAAATATCAACTAGAGTAAGAATGACATTTAAGCTGTTTAATAACTAGATAAAAAAGTAGCTTAATATGTTCATAATTTCACATTTTTTGTTGTTGGAGTAATTTAAAATCTAAATCGGAAGGAATTTTCTTTCTGAAATATAATTTACTTACATGTATGATTTTATTTAACCATTCTCATTACAGTATTGGTTATCATTTAATTTTGAGCAACCAAAATTTGTTATATTCAATAGAATTGTATACCTATAATTGTATTTTAATATTGTCATTACAAATTAATTTTGACCAATATTTATTATATTGGTGGAATTTACTTATATTTACAATTTTATTTCAATTTTGTCATTAGAATTTTTAATACCATTTGATTTTGAGCTACCAATATTTATTATATTGTATATTCTCATTGTTATATTTTATATGTGTCAATCAAATCAAAATTAGGCAACACATATAGCAAAATCGTGGCACTTTGGGAGGTTTTAATTTTCATTGGTATGATTGCAACTAATCTAGCGAAAAATATAAGGCAGGTGGTGGAAAACTCTGTGCTTTAAGTCAGAAGTTTGAAATCTCAATTCAGAATCAAGATGTCTGACTGCCAGTGAAAATGGATTACTTAAGAAATTTCAGGAGTAACATTTCTTCATAAGAAACTTAATTAATGGTATGGAAATAGTTATGGATAGAAATACATAGTATGTGACTTAATTGTTTCAACATTCTAAATAGAATCCTATATATATATATATATATATATATATATATATATATATATATATATATATATATATATATATATATATATATATATGCAATTTTTGGAACCAGATGGAAACTATCTAATACAAAGAGTCTCAAAGCTTTAAGCTCTGCTAAAACTAATTTTTGGAACCAGATGGAAACTATCTAATACAAAGAGTCTCAAAGCTTTAAGCTCTGCTAAAACTAATCTATATGTATTAATATATTGTATGTATATTACACAATTCGATCTTTGTTAGTCTAGGTTGGCCTCTGTGAAGTGTTGTTTGTCTATAGAAGGAAGCAACAGTTTCTATGATGTGGTCTATATTGTGTTTGTTCATTAAATTTTCTTCATATTGTTTAAGTGTTTTGAGGTACTGTCCTTTTTTGTCTATGTGAAGTATTTCTAGGTTATAATTGATACCCATGTATATGTGGTCTGTTTTGTTGTAGGATTATCAAACGATGGGTCTTTTTTATATAAATAAGGCGAATTTGTTCCTTAAATCTTTGTTTAAAGCTGCAATCTGTTAAATTTGTTACAAATTTTTATATTTACCTGTTTAGTTTGTAGGCGTTATCTTTAGGTGGAGTTTTTTTGTGTGTTGGTGTTTGTTGTTAGTTTTAAATACTATCCTGTACATCTTCATTAAAATCCACAAGCATGAACTGTCTGACAACAAGAATTAGGGATTCCCCACTCTCCTTCACCTTGCCTGATGTGTCAGTGAATTTGTTCTTTGTTATGGGTATATGACACCTGTCATGCTGTAGCTTCCTTATTTAGTTGGAATCAATAGATCGGCGGGTCATCAGTGTCAAAATAATTTACTCAGCGGTTCTTGTGTTAAGGTACTGAAATACTTCTATGTTAATTGTGCAGTCCAGTACAAAGCAGGAAATTGTTTCTTGGCCTCCAAAAGAATGTGTATACTGTGGATACTACAGTGAGAAAATCCATTATTTTTTCACTGAGTGAGTACAACAGAGCACCAACATTCGAAGACGTAGGGGTGAGACTTTTAAAATAAATATATACTTACTTACTAGCCAATGCCCACCCTTGGCTGTTGAGGCATTAGGTGACCCACTGACCAGTATAGACGAACAAGTGGGTCATCCTCATCTCAGGAATGGTTGGGTGCATTGAATTTCGGCAGATGATCTGCATCCATATCGTGTCCACAGAGATGGCATATATTCAAAATAAATATGTAAACAAAATGTTTGTGAAAGGAATGACTGTTAGTATCTGAAGAAATGAATAGTTAGTGAAATGTCATTAACTAATTTTAATAGTTTAATTAAGCATTTCATTATGTAATAACAAATACAAATTGAGAATACAGAAACGTAAAAAAGAATCAAGATATACTGGGAGAAACACATAGTGGTGGAGGACATAGTAGTCAGAGTTATTGTAAAGATAGGAAGGTACGACAGTGACAGGAGCTGTGATAGTAATCATAATTTTGAGACTGTTGCTGCCACTGCCTGTCAATACTCAGACGTGAAAGTCTTAGTAACACCACTTAACACTAATCGCAGATCCCCACATGAAGGTAAATTTAAATGTACTTATTTAAATGAAAAGAATATTCAATATCATTATTTTGTTATATATTTGTCTATCTACTTCAACATCTATAATAAAAACTATTTTAAACAACTGAAGTTTTCTGCTATGCACCTTCCTGCAGTACAGGTCAACGGATGTTTGTTGCATGGCTAGTAGCAGATAGAACAATATTTCTTCACTTTGTTAGAAAAATGGTTGTCTTGTTTCAGTTCATTCTATTAGCTCACACTCTCCTGCACAAATTTTTTATCGTGAATAAAATAAGTTTTTATTCATCCAATCACGTTCAATTACATTTTTTAAAACCTGTAGTGGATGACAATTGATGTTAATGCAGTTTATTAAAATATTTATTCATTAGTTAAATTACAAAAAAGTTGTTTCGAACTGAATGACTACATGTATGAAATCCAGTACTTTGTTGTTTGTCACTGAACCAACTTTGTCATTGCTAGAAATCAAACTTAAAGAAGTATATGAAATTGTAAGAGAAAGGTTCCTTGAAATAATGAAGCATTATAAGAGATGGATATAATTAGAAATTATAGATCACAATCAGCTTGATAAACTAGAAACAAAAAAAACGAATAAATAGTAACAAACAAAAATAATAGTCCAACAATATATATATATATATACTCTATAGCTTGGGTTCCCGAAAAGGGGGCACAGCCCCCTTGGGGGACGTGAAGGCAAGTCAGGGGGAGTGCAAGACCAGTTGGAAAATAATAAGATAAATGTAATACATTTAGTATTATAGGAACAAACTTGATGTTGCTAATAACTTGGATTGTGTCCATACTAAAATAAAACATTAAATTGGCATGCTATTGTAAAAAAATACAAGCCTAAACATCTCACTAACAGATTTTTCTCTTATCGGTTATATAAAACTTGAAATGTTACATCGTGTTTTTTGTGAAAGTATGTATAAATAAATAGTTTTCAATATATATAATATTTGATTCTTTTTCTTATGCCCGTACCATTTATTTATAGTGTAAAGTGCAGGGACGTGGGAAGATTACATCTTAAGAGGGGGCGTGGTCCCAAAAGGTTTGGGAACCCCTGGTCTATAGAGAGGAAAATGAAAAATTGCAAGGAAATTAACTTTCAATTTCGGCACTTAATATTCTGATTCTATCATATGTATATACATATTTATATTAATTGTAATTATAAAATAAAATTTAAACAATAGTTTATGACTATCTGAACTTTAAATTTTGTTAAAACTTACTGAGAAAGAACGTTTTTGATCGCTATGTGGCGATCTTCATCAGTGTCTTCTCCATTAAGTGATTAATAAGATCCACCGAACATAATGGACTACAAAATCCAAGAGTATAAAAAAAAGTAACTAAAATTAAATTTTTCTTTTTCAATCTCAGTAGGATTGACTTTTTATATATTTCTTGTTTTTTAGATGTAGTGGCAGCTCATAAACGATTGCTTAAAGAAAAAGAAGCATTAGAAGTAAGTTTAAAGGTGATGAGCTTAAATTCATCATTATCTGAGTTAGGAAATGAAGATTGTGATACTGTAAGCACTGATAGTGGACAAACTCAGTTGACTGATAAGGTAGGTTGATAAAAAAAGTCTTAAAATAATAATTATTTTTATGGTGACATTCTAAGTTTTTACTAGATTGTATATTATTATTTTGAATGTCGCAGTTACCTGTGATTCCTAGCATTATCACATTATGATTTTGTTGACACATTTTAGAGAACCTCCATCAATCAGAAGGTTCTATAATTATAAGTAATTATTTGGTAACTTTTATGGTGAATACTTTTGAACTTACTTGATGACGTGTTTTGAAACCAAAGGTTTACTGACGCAGCCGACCCGCTACAAACAAGGAGTAGAGGGTCGACTTCGTCAATAAAATAGTTATTTCAAAATGTGTCAGCAAGTAAATTCAAAAGTATTCACTCAGTTATGCAATACTAACTTATAATTTAGTTAGTGAATTTAAGGTGATTACAACAAGGAACTTTTTTTGATTGTTAATGTAACTGTGTTTAATTAATCAGTGAGTAAACTATAAAAATGAATGCAGCAATTCTAGGAATGGTAGATAACTAGGACTCTCAAAATATGAATAATTATTAGCTGATTTTCTTATATGCAGTATAGTCGGGTTTGTAACCATTGTATTCCAAATTATAAGGATCTGTTCAATTTTGTATACAGCATAGAGGTACTTAAGACCTACAAAGGATATGTAGAAAACATACTTAAATCAGTAACAATATTTTTGAAGTAATGTATAATTATTTTTTAAAAACATTTAACGATTTGAAGAGATGTTGAAATATAATTTATGTAAATATAATTTTCTTAGGAGTAATTGTTAAGCAAGGTAGTAGAAAATTGAAAAAAAATGTTCAGATTAAGAATTGAACTTAAAATTTGCAGTAGAAACAACAGAAAATCGAAATTCCAGTTATAGGTACACACAGGGAGTCTGAAAAGTTCTCAGCCTAACCAAGAGAGTGCAGCACTAGTTGGATGATGATTCCCCATCATGTTGATACAATTGTTATTAAACTCCTTGCACAATACTACACCATTCTATCCGTCGTTTGATTCATTGCTTGTATGTGTGTTGTTGAAAACAGAAACAATTGAGTATCGTGCAGTGATTAAATTCTTTGTAAAAGAAGGTTTAACACCAACAGAAATTCATTTGATGTTTGTAAACATGTATGGTAACTCTTCTACCTTCATTTTCCACTGTAAAGAAATGGGGAGCTGAAGTTAAACGTTGCCGTGAAAGTGTGCAAGATGATCCGAGTAAAGGTTGCTCAAAAAGCACAATCACACTGGGAATTGTCGAGAAAGGGCGTGACATGGTTTTAGAAGATAGGCGAACGAAAGTGTGAGATTGCTAATGCTGTTGGTACATCAAAAGAACGGTTATATTTTACATGAAAAAGGTTTGTGCAAGAGGGGTGCCGGGCATTCTCACTGGAGACTAAAAACGCATTTGCACACAATTTTCCAATCAGTGTTTGGCGCATTTTACTAAAAACAATAGTGACTTTTTGCGTGGATTTACATTTACACACCCGAGTCTAAACAACAAACGATCCAAAGATTCGTGAAAATAGGCACAGAGTACAGAAAAAGTAAATCATCTTCCATCAGGACAATGCACCTGCTCACAAAATTCTAGGGCAATAAAAAAATTGAGGGATTTCCATTATGATTGCTGGAATGTCAACCTTATTCTCCAGATTTTTCTCCCTCGGACTTCCATCTTTTCCCAAAGTTGAAAATCTTCCTTGGAGGTCAACGTTTTTTGTCCGATGAAGAAGCAATTGCGGCTGTAGATGAGTACTTTGCAGGACTTCCTGAAGAACACTACAATGGGAATGGGACATCGCTGGATGAAATATATAAACATTAAAGGAGGTTGTGTTGAAAAATAAATAATTATTAAAATTGTAATTCGTTATTTTCATTATTAGGCTTAGAACATTTTAGACCACCGTCGTAGTTCTCGCAACGTAGCTGGATGCCTTGTTGGCAGATATGCGTACCACTCCTTTTATCACAATATAGCCTGGGTTTGCACAAACTAACTGCAATCCAGTAAGTCAGTTTTATTGAGGATGTCAGCAACTTGAAAAGTTGAGTTGTCTGTACAAGTAAACGTGGAGAAGTGTAGTATGAGATACTTTGATTATTGTTCCCCTATATGACATTCTAAGTGGTGTGAACATAACGATGGGCTTGTATTACATAATTATTACTTTGCTTCAGTGGGTTTGTTCACCGTACCACGTTGATTGTTGTAAAAATATTTTAAAAAGCTCCTTAGTTCAATTCCAATATACCTACTGTATTGCATCTGTTTATTAATTAGAGATAGTTCATCATGTGAGGTGCAATTAATAATTCCATTTATTAAAGCCATATGATGTGTTTCTATTTCCTACACCTCATTCTCAAAATGGTCATAAACTGCCAGAAATTGTCATCTGTTTAAAGTGCTGTCAGTAAATCTCTCATCTCGTAGTATGTGTCAAGTGTACAAAATTACAACTTATGACTAGTAGGCCTATAATCCATTAGCAAAAGATTACATTCATCATTTGACAAATTTGTAGAAGAGAAAGTCTAAATAAAAAATATTAAACTTTTGTATTCTAGAAATTTGTCAAATGAATGTAATTTGTTTTTAATTATAAATAAATAAATAAACCTCTTAAACCACTAACACTTTTTATTTATGTCCAGATGTAACTAAAAACACTTGTAAATATGTTAGGGTTCCCTATAGTAGCATTTATTTTATACACATCTCCCGAAACAGCCATCCTCAACAATTATAAAGTAAGTGCTACTATAGGTAATTGTAACATATTTACAGGTGTTTTTAGTTAAAAACAAGTAGCTCATGTGAGGATGGATTCAACGAATATGAAAAAGGTTTTATTTATTTATAATTCAAAATTATACCACATTTGGTCTAAGTTATAATATGTTTTTGTTTACTAATTGCCTTTAGTTATTTCCAACAATGTTTAAGAACTAGTTTCATGAAAAATTTAGTATATTAGGAATTTTTGGACTAGATAGGAGACTGCCAGACTTACCTAGTGGCAATAGTTCAAAACTGCCACATAAGAAATAGACACATATAAAAACATATCAAGTGATATGTTTCTATGTGTGTCTATTTATTTATTTCCAAGAGATTGAAGTTTTTTTACTATTGGCAAAAGGCAAGTCTGTCAGTCTCCTGCCTAATCCAAAATTCCTAAATAAGCTTTAAGCTCTACTAGAACTAACCAAAAAAATACTATCATATTAGTAAGTAATATTACTGCAATAGGTGCATGTCTTTAATAAATATTATACATATTTTAAATGTTTTATTTGTTTAGGTGCATGTCTTTAATAAATATTATACATATTTTAAATGTTTTATTTGTTTTTGTCTGTTTCTTGTTCAAGGAATTTTTGCTGTCAAAATTGTACTATAAATGTAATTGTTTTATCTATAAATAAACTGTTTACCTTCAGGGTAGTATTGGAGAGACTGAAAATGTTACTAACTGTGATCAATCAGAAAACCTGCGTGTACAGTTAACAACATTGATGAATTCTCTTTCAACACTGTCAGAAGAAAAGTCACGCATGGAAGCTTCATTCCAGGCAGACAGAAGGCAGATGAGGACTGAAAAAGAAGAGGTATGTAGTATCATCAATCAAATGTCTTGGTACTTTCATTGGGGTAGGACTAACCCCTAGAAACTGTTTATAGGTGTATTGGGCATGTACATCTAACTCTATTATGTGGGGAGGAGCCACGTTTACAAATATTATTTAAAACAATCTTCTTTAATATATATATGAAGTTGATATATTACTATTGTAAATATTTTTATCCACCACTAAGTGCAATAATTTTACCTTGTTGTGATGAGGCACATTTCGGTCACTTGACCATGGTCGAATCACTGATTATTTTTCAGAAAAAACTAGTGAAAAATAATCAGTAATTCGACAATGGTCAAGTGACCGAAATGTGCCTCATCACAAGGTACAAATATTGCACTTAGCTAAAAAATAATCAGTGATTCGACAATAGTCAAGTGACCAAAAGGTGCCTCATCACAACAAGGTAAAATTATTGCACTTAGTGGTGGATAAAAGTATTTACAATAGTAATATATCAACTTCATAAAGTCAGTGCAACGGAAAAATAATGGACAACATAAAATATCAATATATATATATATGTATATATATATATATATATATATATATATATATATATATATATATATATAGATTTTTTGGACTAGGAGACTGACAGACTTACCTTGGTAAGAGTCCACTCTGTAGTCTTGAAATAGAAACACATAAAAGCACTTAAACAATGATATATTTCAACCACACAGTGGTCTTTGTCAATCGAAGAGAAAACACAAAAGACTACAGAGTGGACTCTTACCAAGGTAAGTCTGTCAGTCTCCTAGTCCAAAAAATCTAAATAATCTTTACCAACCAAAACTAACCTAAATATATATATATATATATATATATATATATATATATATATATATATATATTATAAAGATATATTCTGAGACGCAAAAACAACGGGGTCTATTATTAAATATTTATTTGAATGAAGTGAGTTATTTCTAATATATTCTTCCAATTCTTAAATAATATTATATAGCCCATTCTATAAATGTTACAATATATATATATATATATATATATATATATATATATATATATATATATATATATATATATATCATTATTGCAGTGAAAACCTAACCTTCAAACTTTTGTGCTCTTTGCTTACAATCACTTTATCTTACATATGTAAAATATATGTACGCATTATTATTTCAGAGAAACAACACAATGGGTATGTTGAAGTTGGTTAAAATTTATTAATAAATTCTATTTTATAAATTAAAAACAATAAAAGTTTGTTTTAAAAATATGTGCATTTTATTCACTTTAAGGTTATTCATTCAATTAATTCTATACTTATTAGTCCAAACTGTAAGGAATATATTTTATTGCCGACTATATGGTAGAGTTCCTATTTGTCTCATTTTTGGCAATTACAAACATATTGACTCATGAAAACTTATATACAGGAATTTAAGGAGGGTCCTGCCATACTGCACAAGCTTATTCCTCTCACAAAAATAATGAAAAAACATGGATCCGGAAATGCTTTGTTGGCGAGTTATACAGGGTTAAAGATTTAACCTGAAATTCAGCTCCCTCAGTGAAATTAATTCACACTGAGATTTTTAGGGCATTAATTGAGTTTCTTGATAAGTTTATGCAAAACGAGCTGACAAATTATATGAAATCTGTCCCAGACCTCTATCTCCAATAGTTTAAGAGAAAATTAGGGTGAATCAAAAAAACTTTTAAATTGCTTATAAACAAATAAAAATGTTGAATAACATTTGCAGGGAATTTTATTCTCAAAATATTGTAGTCCAAACGCAAAAAAAGTGTGTTTTCGACCCTAACCTTTTTTTGCTTTACCCCAATTTTCTATTGGAGATAGAGTTCTGGGACAGGTTTTATACGATTTGTCAGCTCATTTTACATAAAACTTATCTAATCAACAAACTAAATTAACGCCCTAAAAATTTAAGCGTGAGTTAGTTTCACTGAGGGAGCTGAGTATCAGGTCAAATCTTTGACCCTGTATAACTCGCCAATGAAGCATTTCCAGACCCCTGTTTATATAAACATTATTTACTTTTTTCATTATTTTGGCGAGAGAAATAAGCTTATACAGTAAAGCAGATCCTCTTGAAACTACCTGTATATAAACATTTTGTACTTATAATATAATAGACTAGTTTAAATAAATAGATCAAATTAATTATAGCTTTTAGATAATAGTTGAGTTTAAAATACGTTTATTTATATCATTTTAGAGAGAAGCAACCATTAAAGATTTACAGAAACAACTGGAACAAGTAACAAGGTCACACCAACATGAACTGGAAAGTTACAAATCAAAATTAATAGTTGAACGGCATCAGCGTGAGAAAGAACATAATGACCATGGAGTTATGATACGGTAAGTTGTGGCTACTGTTTGAAGTACTATTTGTTTTACGTCTTTATCACAAATTTTTTTATAGTTGTTAGTCTATCAGTCACTATAACCATTATCATTTATGAAGAATAGGAAAGGATAGTGAATATAAGTAGGATTAAGGTAGGGAAACAGAAAATCCTGATGCAGGATTAAGAGGAAGCATCAGGTATGGAGGCTCATGAATCTGAAGTAGACTTATTTGTTATCGAAATTCCACTTCCTTGTACACTTTCTTGTAAAAACTAATTAATACAAACAAAATTTTTAAAGTCAATCCATACTTAGGTTAACAAAGAAAATTTATATTTTAGTTACTGGTATTTTTAAATAATTACAATTAATATAAATGAAGTAACATAACCTATATGTTAAAACAGCTGTTCTACCACATAACCTATAACATAAAATCAGCTGTCATATGAAAACATATGTTATCACTTATTTTAAGCCATAAAAAATAAAATATTGCATAACTTCTCTCTTTTTGTGAAAAGTTTTCTCCCGTATAAAATAAAATTAATTAATTATTAAATTTAATTAAGGAATTCATATATGAAAAAAAACTGTATCAAGTACCATCCCCATCAAGTATCATCCACTTGATGTAATGATTAACATCAAGTACCATCCCCATCAAGGATGTAATGTGATGTAATGATACCATTCCACTTGATGTAATGATTAACATCAAGTATCATCCAGTACAAGTTAAAATCAAATGTACTTCATGCTTCAAATGAGGTCATCAGTGTCGCTTTTAGGTAAAACTAATATACTAACCCTTCATCAGCTTCGTGTACATTGTTTTGGAATCCAGCATTTTTTATTTTTTACTTATTTGCCTGTTTATTTTTCAGTAGTTGGCGCTGCTAAGCTCTAACGTCATTTTCTTCTTTTGCCTTTAATCTTTACTCCCAGGTTTTGGTGTTAAATACACCCAATCACTGTATTATGAATGCGCATACATTTTTAAAAAATTTTACAATTTAATTGATGTTTTTTTAAAGTATGAATTGTTTTTATTTTTGATTCTTTATTCTAGCTGCATCCGTCTTATTCAATTCCTTCTATTAGTTCACACTCTCCCCATTCTTCTATTCAAGCTCAAATACATTTTTTAAACTTGTAGTAGATGAGACTTGCTGTTAATACAGTTTTTTCAAATATTAATTAATTAATTTTGCTCTATTTCGGCTCTTAGTATTATGATTCTGTCACATGTATGTAAGTATTTATATTATTTGTAATTATTTAATAAAAAGTAACTAAAATAAAGTTTTTTGTTGTCTTAAATAGGGATTGTTAAATTTTTTTTTTATGTGTGGATTGGGTTTTATTTTCATTATTAAGTTTTCCACTGATCAGCCATTTACAATTGTGTTTTACAATGACTTAATACTAGCTTATATTAAAATATGAATATATTTATTACAATAGTGGTAACAATGATATTAAAAACAAATTTTTGATATAATTTAAAAAATATTTGACTTTATATTTGTAGTAAGGCTACTAATTATCTATTATCGTAGTTGTTTTATTATTTAATTACAGTTGTTTTACGTACATTTTATTTTATTAGCTAACTAGTAGCTCTGAACTCTAAAACATTTCTTAGTATACATTTTTGTCCCTTTTTTACATTGCTATTTTTATTTTACTAAATCTTGTGTATTCTTATAATTAAATTTTGTAACACAATTAATGTCATGGTAAATATTGTTGTATAATTTTTTAAATAAATAATCTATTAAATTCATAATTTTCCAAGATAAATTTTTAACAAATTAAAAAATAAATATTTGTTGATTCAATCTTCACATGTGCTACTAGTTTTCACTAAACACTTGTAAATATTTACAAACTTGCCTATAGTATCACTCGCTTATATTTGTTGAGGACGACCATTTTGGGAGATGTGTTCCATTGAGTTACAGTCTGAGTTGACAATGGGACACATGTCCCGAAACGGCGGTCCATCAACAAATATAAGTAAGTGTTACTATAGGCAAGTTTGTAAATATTTACAAGTGTTTAGTGAAAAAATAAATGTTATTTTTCATTTTGATATTATTAAAATTGGGATTAATTTTTACTAAACTCACAACTAATTTATCGATTAAAACTTTCTGCCCTGATTATATTTTCAGTTAATTAAATTAGAACTGGAATCACACTACCAAACTTGGAAATAAACTGTTTGAAAATATATTTTTGAATCACCAAGGCACAATAGTATATTTCAGCTTATGCTATGTAATTATCAAAATTGATAATTTTGATACACTGGCAATAAAAATGTGGTGTAAAAGTTTTTTCAATATTTTATTCCCTATAGGGAAACATTATAATGTTATCTGAGCCTAAATCTGAGCCTGCTGTCTTAATATTAAAAGCTCTATGTCTGCTGTCTAACAGATAATATTGCAGTAGTATTATTTAGATTGTCAGGTAATGTCAATAGCATCATGGTGATAGCACTGAAATGAGATTCACCGGGTTCATTTTACATTGAAGTAATGCCTAATTTTATTTTATGCACTTTAAAGCGATAGTTTGTTATATCTAGAGGTAGACAAGAAATTGGCAAACTATAGCTTAACAGATTATTAACCTATTGTTGTCTGGTCCTTGTAATGGATTGGAGGTACTCCAAATAGAGCTTACTGTTTTTATACACAATAGACAAAGGTATTGTTCTCAATACTGTATTAAGGTTACTGCCTTATAACTTTATACTTCACCCTAAATATTCCTTGTACAATATAATTAGGTATTTTATATTCTTAAAATTGTTTTAATTTTTTCCTGTTCAATCTTTTGAAAGCTTTTCATTCTAAATGGTCGACCTCCTTAATTTCATCATCTTATCCACATTAATATTAACAGCTAGTGTTACCTTAAATGTAATGTTTGCCTGCAACCCCTTCTTTATCAAATAGGTGTTGTAAATTGATTAAAGTTTTAAATTTTCCTTCTAGTTTACTTTTTAAAAACAAACTAATTTTTTAATCTTGTCTAAATATTTTCTGCAGAGAATTGCAAAAAGTTTTGGCAGAAGAACGAAGTGCACGAGATCGTGCAGAATCAGCAGCTGAGGAAGTTCGGCGAGAATGGACTGCATTCAGGAGCGCTGCCGAACGACGTGAAAAGGAACTGAATAATCAACTAGAATCATCACGACGCAAACTTAGGCGGGAAAAGGACAACTGTTCGCCTCTGTTGTCAACATTACAAGAAGAAATATCATCTCTTAAATATCAACATAGCATTGCCATAAACAGAGTAAGTGTCTAATATTGTTAATGCGTACATTGATAGGAATTTGCGTAATTTTCAAAGGATGTTCTTTGATGAAATCAACAAAAAAGGTTTGTTCTCAAGCTTTTTATTTTGAGGTTTACTAATTCTAGAATATCATTTTTAACCTATTCTCTATATGGTATCAAACATCAGTTTTAATCCTATGATCTAAGACATATGATCTAACAATGGTTACTGTGCAGTTGGCTGTAGTTTTTGATGAACTCATTTTCCCTTTCTTTTTGGTTGTTTTCAAGAAAAGTGTAAATCTTGTTTTTAATTTATATCATGCTTTATAGTAATAAGTGTTTTAAATTTACTTCATAACCATCTAGTACACCTTTTTTATAATTACAGTGTTTTATTTTCTCCAAAACCTCCTTACCTATAAGGTCATGGAGTTTGTACCTACTAAGATCTCTGATAACTGGTGTTACATAATCCAGTTATTATAATTTATTTACTATAAATTAATTATACAATAATTATTATGTAATGTAATGTATTATATACATACAAGTACCCAAAAGTACTTACCCTATACGGTAATTTTGATTATTTAAAGAAAACTGTACAAACATAACTCTGAATATTAGCACCACCCAGTATTTATTTTTAAAAATATTGCATTAAAATGATTTTAACGACAACATAATTAACATGCAGATCTCTCTCTTATGCAGATCTAAGGTAATAAAATATAATACAATTTTTTTTTATGTACATTATTATTATTATTTTCAGGAACAGGAAAGGGCGACAGAAGCAGAGGAAAGAGCTAGTAAATTGGCAGCAATGCACGAAGAGCGAGTAGCTAATCTGGAAGCAAGGCTTGCAGAACTCTCTCAAACTGTTGGTAACTATGATAGACTGCGACAAGATGACCAGTCTTCAATATTAAAACTAAAGGTAATTTTGTAAAATTTATACTTTTTTTGATATGGTGTTTAATAAAGTTTCATTTAACAAAAATATTGAAGTTGTTTATTAGTAACATGTCGAATGTCATGGAAGAATTTAAAATAATTCTGATAAAAAAATAGCCTTTTTCCGACATTTGAGACGGCTAATGATGTTTCTTCCAGGCTTTGAACATAAGGAGTAGATTCTTGTCAATTCATCAGGTAAAACACATGTAAATGTACCTTTGTTTTTAAAATGGTAAATAATTAATGTTCCTGCTTAGATGTGACCTATTTTTAAGGCAAATTATGAATGTTAATGATCATGTTAATGAACTGTACATTAATCGGTGTTGTACATTTTTATGCTTCTACGTTACAATATGAAACAATTTACTCAGTGATTTTCCCCAGGCACGTATCCAGCGACTTGCTTTGGGGGGGGGGGGTGATCGATGCATTATATATATATATATATATATATATATATATATATATATATATATATATAATGTGTGTGTGCGCGCGCGTGTACGTGTATGTATAAAGATAGAACAGAAAAAGTTCTTTTTATGCTTGCGTTAGAAATCGGTAACGTGATAAAGATTCTTAGCAAATTAGACTTTTTAATAAATAATTATTCCAGTTTCGATAACACTTATGGCTAGAGAATATTAATAATTTCATAATAAGCTGTTATTATAAAAATGGTTTATTAATTAATATAAGTAGTTATTCTTCCAACATGAACAATTCCGGACTCAACTGCGAATATTACGCTTGCAAAATTACGTATTGAAAATCATATGTTCGAGACTAAGCTTCACTAGCGCTATCTGTTGTTAAAACGTTTAGACGTTTACGAGCGTATGCCGAGGGAACGCGTCACATTTTCAAATTAAAAATTAAAATTTTATTTTTTATTTACAATAAAAGACGAATTAACTCAAGTAAAAATCTAATTTAATAGAAAGTCCTAATTTAATTATATATTGTTGATTTTTAACCCAAAGCTCTTGAGGGTTGGGGGGGCAATCGCCCCATCGCCCCCCCCTTGGATACGCGCCTGTTTTCCCTGTCACTTTTCTCCCATGACGTAGCCGTTGTTCGTTTTTGTTTTCTAAATTTAAATTCATTTCTAATGAATAATTATTTAAGGCTTAAAGTTTTTGCCTTTATTAAATAGTGAAAATTTTAACAATAATTTAAAAATTTTCTGAATGAAGTAGCATTTAAATTTATTCTATTTTTTTTGTAAAATGGTTACATTGATTTTATTGTTCAGGTTGATCTCAAAATTTTAATGTTTTTATACCTCGATTTATACTTTGTTTCATCTCGATTGTAAGTAAAAGGTCCATATTAATTCTTAATACATCTGGGCTAATCTTTGATACAGCTGGTGACTTATAAAAACGTATGGGAATTTCTTTGTGCTATATTGTTTCAAAAATTTTTTAAATCTCTGAACATGTGTTTATATAAGTACATGTGTGTATAAAATTCTAGTTCTTCAATGTCTTGATAGTAAAAATACACTACAATATCAGAGTAAACTATAATGAGATACTAATGAGATTGTGATAAATGTACTGCTTGATAGTCTGCACTGTAAGGGGAAATCATGTCATCTACAATGTTTGCAGACGTAAACATTGAAGACAATGAGTGTGCCAACTCATTGGCCAAAGTCCGTGAAAACAATCTACCATTATGCTTGGAGATGCAAGCGCAGTGGCCCAAAACAGACTTCTACTTCATACGTTTAAGAGGCCACTTACCACCGACTTCAACTGCCCTAGAAATTTTACATCTGTCCATTGCAAGACTAAGAACCAATCATTTCATTGGGATGATTCTTCCAGACAAGAACAGGACATACTTTATCTGCAGAAACTGTTGGGATGTCAATCTAACGCCAGACACATCCCTAAGTACTCAGCACTCATACCGAATATTTTGAAATGGGGTATGGGGCCACTTGAAGACCATGTAAGAGCTGTTCTCTTCAGGCAAAAGGTGCCGTAGCTGGCTGACGTTATTGTCTAGACTTTTGATACTAACTAAAACTCCTTGCATACGAAAACAACAACTTAAATTATATGTTCGACATTCCATTAACTACTTTAATGAAAACATTGAAATTATTTTAAAACTGAATATAAAGGGGGACATATTTTGTATGAGATTTAGTGAATAGAGGTTATATTTATTTATGAAAAAAAGTGTTTATGTTCAGGAAAGATTAGTGCAGTTAGAGATTGAACGGGGAGAAGAGAAGACTGACACAAATGTTGAAACTCTTTTAAACCAGTTACACCATATTAAAGGTTTAATAGAAACTGCAAACAAAACTTCAGAAAAACCTTTGGATTTACAAGGTACAGTGCTCTGTCACTTAAAGGGAACTAATTTTTTTGTAGTAGCTAAAATACTGTTATCTTTTTAAATATAGCCACTTGCATATTTTGATATTTTCTTGTACAGGGAAGAGAGATTTTAAAAATTTATAAATATGGTTGTGTTCTTTCCAATTTGTTATTTTAACCACTAAATATGTGCCTTCCATCTGAGAGAGATTGCTGAGAGTGATGACTCTAGTTTGTAACTTCTTGTTTGCTAGATTGTAATTTTGTAATAAGACCCTCTGATGATGATGATGATGAAGACATGGTCATCGAAATGTACATAAGGGTTTAATCTTAAGTAACTTGTTTTATTTGTTATTTTTTATTATTTTTGTGGTATTGTGGTCCTTTCCAATATTTTCAAGGTTAAAGAAATATTTACTCAAATTCCAATTCTAGGATATCAGATTCAGTACAACGGTTTTCTTCCTGATATCTATGGTTCACCACTTATCAATTCAGTAGAGAGAATTGATTCCTTCTTTGTAAATTTAAGAAAAGAGGTACTGTAACTTTTTTTTGACGATCTTCAAAAATATTTGTAGCACGTAATATAGAAACGTTTTTTAATACCTTAGTCTGCGTATATCTATTGACCCTAGATTACTTATGTCTAAATTTTGTCACAGAATTACTTAAGTATCATCAATTTGACTACTCCAATTTATTTTTCTTTGAATTGCCAAAATAGTATTTTTGTATTAATGTGTTAAACATCATACAGGTAATATCCCATACTTCTTTAGCGCTTAAAATAATATTATAGTAGCTACGAATCCTGTTTTTAGAAAATAATATTATAGTAGCTACGAATCCTGTTTTTAGAAAATAATATTATAGTAGCTACGAATCCTGTTTTTAGAAAATAATATTATAGTAGCTACGAATCCTGTTTTTAGAAAATAATATTATAGTAGCTACGAATCCTGTTTTTAGAAAATAATATTATAGTAACGAATCCTGTTTTTAGAAAATAATATTATAGTAGCTACAAATCCTGTTTTTAGAAACAAAATAGTTACGATGACTACGTTTTAATGGAATAGTGAAACACAAATGTTTAAAAAAGTCTTTTTAAAATAATGTTAAACGCATTTTATCTACAAAACACACAGAATCTAACAACCGAATGGGTTTTTAATATAATAAAAGAATTTGTACAAAAATATGTAAAGAGAACTCTATCATAAAAAAAGTTACACGATCACTTATGTATCGCCAAAATGATCTGTTTCACTAGGACGCATGTGAACTTAAGTGGTGAAATTGTGCATATGACATCAGCTGTTGTAGGTATGAAGGTACTGGAAAGATAAATGCGGGCAAACATTTGTCAGATACAGAAATTTTTTAAATGAAGCGTCATTTTGACGAGGTATAAGTGATTTAGAGTTAAAAAAAAGCTCTTCACTTTTCCATAGTTAATTTATGAAACTTATCAATAATTTGAACTTTTTATTAATCTTTAACCATTATATTGCTATATTTTGTATACTATAACTTACTGCATGTACAGAAATAGGTTAATTGATTTTGTCAATAGTTTTTATTTTTGTGTGAAATTATGTTGCACAAATTTTGTTTTGGTTGTAAAAATAGATTTTCTTCCATTTTTGTTAGACTCTATATTTACTTTTCATATAATGTCTCTTTAAAGTATATTAAGCCTTTTTATGTTAAATTTCACAACATGCTAATACACTTAAAGTCTCTTCTATTTATGATAATGTCTAGACATATTACGGGTAAGATGAGATCAATGGTGACAATTTCTAACCTGTTAATTACAGGAACGAAAATAGTTTTTTTTCAATAGAGAAGGGACTATTATGCCTTCATTGGTAATAAAATGGAGGAAGTAATAAAAATAAATTCATTTTGATATATAAGCACTAAAACACAATATCAAGAGCACAGTGGTACAATATATTACAGTGAAAATATTGAAAAGAACCCCAATACCACAAAAAATAATAAAAAATAACAAATAAACAAGTTACTTCAGATTAAACCCTTATGTACATTTCGATGGCCATGTCATCATCATTAGAGGGTCTTGTTACAAAATTACAATCTAGCAAACAAGAAGTTACAAACTAGAATGATACCAATTTTTCTCTGCGGTCGCTATATATAGGCGTGAGGTAAGCTCTGCCCCCTCTCCGCCCTCGATTGACAAATAACGATCGGCCATCTTGGACCAAATAGGTTATGTCAAAAAGTACATTATAATAAAACTTATGTAATAAAAACTACAGAAATAACAATAAATAAAATAAAATCTACCTCGAATTATTAAGACTCCACTGTATTTGAAAAACGATTAAAGTTAACTCTTGTCGTGATCTTATTAATTTTTTGTTAATTGTATTGTAACAAAAATTAAGATATAGTGTATTAGGCTTGCAATATTTCAAAGTATTTTTTGTAATATTTTTTTACATATTTAGTTTTTTTTTTGTTACAATAAACTAAATTATTCATCATCGATTTTCTGTTACAGTAAGGTTTTATGTTTAGAGTTATTCTGTTGGTGGATAATTGAGACAACAATATATTTTTTTCCAAGTTTGAAAGTTAAATATCTTGTATCTTTCTGTTTTATTTATCCTGACCTAATTAAATTTGTTTGTTGTAATCATTTCGAGTTCACTGAATAAATCATAAGTAATTATTGAGTAACTCAGTGAAAACTATTAACTTGCTGACAGTTTCGAATCATTCGCTTTATTGATGAAGCTTACTCCAGTAGTGGGTTTACTTCATCAGTGAAACAATTGTTTCGAAACACGTCAGCAAATAATTTAATAGTTTTCACTCAGTTACTCAATAATTACTTATGACTAATTAAATTATTTTCAAATTGGTAGTAAAACAATGAAGATTATAGATGCAATTTATGTTGAAAATCAGATAATATTTTTAAGTTGCCTTTTTTGCAGAATAGCTTTTGATTGTGTTTTTTAATATTATTTTTTGAATGTTTCTGTATCAGCTATATTTTTCGAAGGATCAAATATAAAAAGCTACGTCAGTACAGATCATGCTTTATGTCATGAAGAGTACCAACAGCTAAAGGAAGAGTTTGAAAACTACAAACAGCAAGTAGCTGAATCATTAAAAGCTAATGATAAAGTGTCTTCATCAAACGAAGAAGTAGAAAAAGTCAAAATTCAACTGAGTAATTGGAAGGAAAAAGTATTACTACTCAGAACTGAGTTGGAAGATACTCAGTCCGAGTTTAAACATAAACTAGAATTTGAAACACAAGTAAGTATTGTTAAACAGTGGATTTAGTATATAAAGTATCAATATACTTTATTTTATTTTTGCTTTTGGGTTATTAGTTTCTTCCTTTTAGCCTTAAATCATGGATTATCCTCTGCTTCTAATCTGTTGGTTTTTTCTGTAAAACAGCTTTTAGAACTTTCTTACCTGCGGTTTTAATTTTTTGTATGAAACATTTAAATTGGAAAGTTTTAAGTGTTTCAGGACAAGAATTTGTGTAAAAACATTCTCTCTTCATATTTTTCTTGTCCTTTCATCTAGTGTTTACCACTTTTCTTAGAAACTCTATTTTCACTATGGCTGTTCTACTTGCAGTAAAAGTAAAGAAGTAGATCTTTTCATAGATTATTTATTATGTTTTTTGTGTTTTCTACATATTGTATTACTCATGTGTTAGTACATTTTAGTAGACTTTTAAAACTTTTAATTTATTTGTTAGATACTTTTCATTCCAACTTCATGCCTGGACATTTGTTGAAAATTTTTTTTTTGTAATATATATTTTTGCAATTTCTTTGCAGTATTTGCCACTAAAACTATATTATGTGTCATTATTAATCCGCAGCATTAATTATTATATATTCCAATATCTGTCAAATGCATGAGACATTGAATTCCATTTTTTCCTGCTGTACTCCTTCTGTTGTTATATTTGGTTAGTTCTGTTTCCAAGCCTCTATTCTTCACATTTTCTAATACAATTTTAATGTACATAAATAAGTCCACTATACAACATGTAAACAGATGGGGTTAGGGTTTATGGTGGATTCAAATCTTTAGGAAAATGTATGTTACTGGTTAGGATACTAAAAGCAATAAGATTTCTTTTTGTATTTGTAGTATGAAAAATAAGTAACTAGGTCTTTGTTGGGAGGTATAATTTTGTCATTTTGTTTGTATTTTTTATTTTGCATTCTTTGATTACCACTTTTACTTAATTGTTCATGTTATTAAGTACCTTTGATATGGCATGTAAAACTTAACATGTAATTTATGTATGGCAACTGAGGTTTCCTATTATATTCACAGGTTATATAAAGTATTTAGAAACACTTAACCACTAGAATGTCATCAGTGCATTGTTGAAAGTTTTCAGAAACCTAAGAAAATTAATAAAATGTATCATTGACACCGAAAATGAAAAATGTTGAAAGACGTCACACCAGAAAAAATGTGAATAACAAAAATAACCTTACTTTACAAACATAAACAATATTTACAATCAAGGTTTTTTTATGAAACATAGTGCAGTGTTATAGATCACAACATTTCAAATATATAGCTATATTACAATAGAGCCATAAGGCATCTGGTTAAGATAGGTATGGTTAGAGGAAAAACTTTAACTCATAATGTGAGTTATCCTGTTAATGTGTAAAGTAGCATCCATCCTATGCCAGTAATGCGGCAGCATAAAATACTTGGTCACATGATGTGTTCAGGCCACAATTGAGAGACCACTTTACACATCAAGTAGTTAGCTAGCATTAGGAATTTTTTTCTAACCAAGCCTCTTTTAACCTAATACTTTGTAGAATAAATGATGAGCCGGTTGAATATCGAGTCAAAAGTTTATTTATTTAGTGCAATATTTCGGCAACTAATTTGTTGCCCTTATCAAGCTTCTGTAGTGCTATAAAAAATAAAGTCCTTACATTTAGAGTTTGAATGTGTAATGTAAGGAGGTAAAACCCTACAAACCCCCTACACTTTACCGAAAATTTTCTTTCAGCTATAGCTCTGCTAACTCGTCTTTCCGCACAGACTCGGCCTTACTTACATTTAGAGTTTGAATGTGTAATGTAAGGAGGTAAAACCCTACAAACCCCCTACACTTTACCGAAAATTTTCTTTGAGCTATAGCTCTGCTAACTCGTCTTTCCGCACAGACTCGGCCTTACTTACATTTAGAGTTTGAATGTGTAATGTAAGGAGGTAAAACCCTACAAACCCCCTACACTTTACCGAAAATTTTCTTTCAGCTATAGCTCTGCTAACTCGTCTTTCCGCACAGACTCGGCCTTACTTACATTTGAGGTCTAAATTTAAGGACTTTATTTTTCCTAGCACTACAGGCTTGATAAATGCAACAAATTAGTAGCCGAAATATTGCACTAAATAAATAAACTTTTGACTCGATATTCTACTGGCTTACCGTTTATTCAATAATTATCTCGAGTGATGAAATAAACATGAATAGCAACTAATACTTTGTATTTAGACTGTAATGAGTATAATATAGTGCTGTGTTTTATAAAGAAACCTTGAGTATATAAAGCTTTGTGCAAGTTTGTAAAGTGAGATTCATTTTTTCCCAAAATATTTTATTTTTGGAAAATGAAATATTTCTTAAGTTTTATTATTTTCTCTGTGTCCTTCGAACATTTATATAGCCTCAAATAAAATGTTTATTTCAATATCATTTACATGAGGATAACAAAAAACCATTAAGTAAAAAGTGAAGGGATTACACACATCACTAAGTGAAAGAATTGCACAGGTTCACTAGGAGATTTTGCATTAATTTCACCCGTGGACTGCGGTTGCAAAATGGAAGATTGAAAATATCAATCTGTTGACAAAAGTAGACGGTTAGTTATTTACAGTTATGATTATGTTTTATGTGGAAGGGAAATTACTTCTGATATGTCATGGAGGTTCTTGTGTCTGGATTAATCCTCTCCACAAATTCCTAACATATATGGATATTTAACCCCAAATTTCTACAGAAATGCAGAATATAGTAATTTGATATTTAAATAATTTTATTGCTGTGGCAGCTTTATTCACTAATACTTATATTAACTACATATTCAAAATACGTATGTATGTTCATTCAGAACATACATTTTTTAAATAAATTTTTGCTTGATTTTGTTTATTGCCAAAGCATACTTCTATGGCCATCATATAAGATGTGATTCAAAGATTCTTCTCTACTCACATATTAAAAGTGGCACCAAGCACTTTGTCTCATCAGTTTCTGGAAGTTTTAAATTCACTCACTGTAAACCATTAATTGTAAGTGTTTTGCATACAGTTGCCTAAGTATATCACCAACAGAACATCCAGACTAAATACTTAATAAAATAGTAAATTTGAGGTTTCCTTTAGTTTATGGCATTGTTAAACATTTATTTATAGCTTTATTTTCGTAGAATAGAATTTAGAACTTTAATGTTTTTTAGATGATGAAAAATGAACGTATGAAATGGAAAGAAAAGTTATCTTCTCAGGAAGCTGAGTACAAAGCAAAATTAGCAACACTCGATGAGCAGTTGAGTAAGCAGAGAGAAAGGGCATTGGCTCTAATGCAAGAAAAAGAAGAAGAGATTGAGTCTTTGAAAGCTCGTTTCAATACATTCATTCCAACAAGATCTCGCATACGTTCTCATTCTTCAGATTTGGTAAATTAAGCAAATCACGTTGGTTTTAAATAAAGTTTTTGTCCAAGAATCAATCGGAAAAATTTTATTTTAATATTTTGTAACATAAAAAAACCACAACTGATCTTTGCTATGAAATTCTGAGCTACAGCGTAATCAATTAGGATAGGTTTGATAATGTACACATTTTAACTCTCAGAGTAGTGTGAAACTGTCCCAAATTAATTTCTGTGTATCTCAGAGTAGTAGCCAAGCACTACATTGTCGTCGAAACTAGTCTGTTTGTTTTAATAAAGTAGTGTGTTTGCTTTAATAAACTAATGTGTTGTGAAATTTAGAGTTAACTGTTTTAATTTTTATCGTTTTAAATCTTCTTCATTTTAATAAAATTCTTATAATTACCTATGATATATAAGCTTTTGTTATGTCCATTTAGATCAAAAGTAAATTTAACGTGGGCTACTTTAACCACAATGATAGACATATTTGTTTTACTTAAATTATATCCAGACCTAGTTCTAATTTAACAATTTTCCCAAATGATTCCAGAGTGTTTAGTAAGACAATAGAGCCTTGCTTAAGCTTTTGAAACACACTAGGAAGAGAGTTATTTTTCAGTCAGTATTGGGGCACAGTGTGGTGCTTGTAGGAAATGAGTGTGTTAATAAAGAGCTTACATTTTTATTAGAATAGTCACCTCAGTAAATGTTCAATATGGTAAGGCAGCAATGGCTTGGAAAATAGACCTAAAATAGATCTAGACACTTCCGTTTTTTTGCAAGCTAAAACAAGAATCGAACAGTTTCCTTTAAAGAATATTCTTTTAGCACTGTTTTAATCCAGATGATAAGAAGTCTTTTTAACATCCTCAAATACAGTTTATACTTTTGATCTTTTTCTGAATATTTTATACCTTAGTTCAGGGGTCCTCACTAGGAATACTTTGAGAGCCAAAAATTTTGCATAACATTTTCCTGAGGGCCGCAAGTACAAGAGGCACTAAATAACTGACAAACAATATGATTATAACATACGTTTATTACATTGCCAACATAAATATACTGTTTTGCGCATAAAAAAGCTTGAAAATGTCTTTTTTTTTACTTAGTTAATTCTTTGAAGTTGATGGGCGAAATCTTTCACAGTCCTCTAATATGGCATCCATGTTGGCAGGTTGGGAAGAAACTGAAATTCTTAAAATGTTCTCAACATTCTCATTTGTTAGCCTAGATCTGTACTTGTTTTTTACAAACTTCAGCTTACTGAATGTAGATTCGCAGACATAAGTAGATGAAAAAACACACAATATTTTCTCAGCACATTCAAGTAAGTTAGGAAATTTGTCTTTTTCAACAACCCTCCGAAACTCATAGTGAGCTTTATTCTTCATCTTTTCTTCAAAAATACTTTTGAGTTTCGTATCGTTCTGAAGATCGATTAATTCATTTTTCAAATCCCTTCATATCCAAAAACAGAAAGATGAGCTACATTAGTTGGTTTCATTGCCCATGGATTTTCTACCAAGCGAAATGGTACAGTTTCACGACATATCAAACATATGGCAGTGCCTTCTTTCTTATCTTTTGCACGTCTCCACCGTCACACGTTAAGTTGCGTTGCGTTGCGGTGTTGCCGATACTATTGATTGCTAAACGTCAGTAAAGCCCGAGGCAAAGATACAGCAGGCGGGGTTTTTAACTTCAGTAGTTTGAGTAATTAATTAAGTTTAGTAAAACGACGACAGATTTTCAAAACACTCGGTAAATAAATATAATATTTATTTAAGTTATAAAATATTTTGACTTCAATCCTAACCGTCTAAGGGCCGCAAAAAATCGTCCCGAGGGCCGCATGCGGTCCGCGGGCCGTGTAGTGAGGATGCCTGCCTTAGTTGGTCACTGTATGATTTAAAACCCTAGATTTTCTCCTTTAGAGATTCAAAGTCACTATTCCTCCTCCTATTTTCAATTCCTTCCATTAGCTTTCAATCTCCTCATATATATCTTGTTCAAATTTCCAATTGTTAATAAAATATTTTCTATGCATCCACTCAAGTTTAAAAACACTTTTAAACTTCTAGTGGATGACACTGGATGTTAATACAGTTTTATCAAACATTTACTTTCTAATTAAATTTAAAAAAGTTAATTTCTCGGTGATATTCAAACATAATGACTACATGTTTGAAATCCAGTACTTTGCCAATGAACCAACTTTCCGATTACTAGAAATCCATTACTCAAAGATGTACATTAAACTCCTGATTATCTGTGGAATAGGGTGGCCCGGCAACGCCGGATAACGAATTCCCCGGATAATCCGCTATGAACAAAGAATATGCAAAACGATCGATAAATAATCGATTATTATACCATAAGTTTCACAAATAATGACCCTGGTTAATGCAATTCACAAATAATCTTCAGAGGACAAAATAAATACAGAAAATAATTTAAAATGTTGATGTATTTGACGGATAACATGTACATTTATATGTCTAACTATTTACAATACGTACGTCAAAAGTAAGTATGTATGTACATATGTAATTTCCTTTACACATGATACTTTCATTTTTTAACAAAAAATCTGTCACTTTCGTCTGTTTTTTTGTGAGCATTGATTTAGCTTTAATGTGCGATCTAAGTTTCTTGAGAACCATTTTGTTGCACAGTGTCTACTTGTGTCACATGTGTCACAAAGCCATAAAGATCGATAATGTATATGACAGAGACATGGATAATGCATATGTCACGTCCTAGACTATTTATAGCCGAGATTAGCTGACATTTGTTTACAATCTTATGATACACATTAGGTTTTCGGGCATCCAAGCATTTTGTCATTGTCGCTTATATACAGTAGTCTGCTCGCCCCTTTTATTTCGGTAGGCCGTGTCGGGATGCTTCCCTTTATATGTAAGAATTAGTACGTACATATTTACATACCTATTCCCTTCATCTTAACTTCTATTAAGCCTTATATGTATTTACATCGTAATTCACCGTTTGGAAATTTAAACACATGAATCTGACTGGAATAAAAATTGGATATTTGTAAAATAATGGCAGACCACAGATAATCCGCAAACTGGTTAATCCGCACACGGATAATCGGGAGTTTACTGTATTTGAAATTATAAGAGAAAGGCTCCTTGTAATAATGAAGCATTACAAGAGATGGATAGAATGAGGAATTATAGACCACAATCAGCTTCATAAATTAGAAATGAAAAAAAAAGAGAATCAATAGTAAAGTCCATCACCATATACCGTGTAAAGAGGAAAATAGAAAATTATAACGAAATTCGCTTTAAATTTTGCCACTTAATATTTGGGTTCTGTCTTATGTATAGCAGTATAAATGTTTATATGAATTGTAATTATAAAATAAAAAGTAACTGAAATATATTTTTTTTGACCTCAGAAGTAATTGAGCTAAATTTTTTTTATAATACTTGATTCCAATTTAGATAAAGCTATAGATTTAGATTTTTGTTAAATTGCATTTTCATGCTTCTGATACAGTTTTAATACAGTTATCTTAATAATTACGTATTTATTTTAGGATGTAGATGACACTGAAATAAATACAGAAGTGTTAGGGGAAGGGCGACACATGCTTCACTATGCACAAGAAGCAGCAAGATATCAAGTTGATGTTGCCAAGCTACGGAAACACATACATAGGCTTGAGACTACGCTGCGAGATACGCAGATAGCATCTGCAGAGGAAAAACAATTACTACTGCAGAAAATTTCAGACGACTGAACAAGTTGACAGGTTAGATTTGCATTAACAATAAACTGTTATAATCCCATGTTTGTAACACATTAGCCAAGTGTTCACTCATTATTTCTGGAAATGAATGTAAATGCCAAACAGAATCGAAAAATAATTCAAATTTAGGTAATATTTGACAAAGACTACAAATTCCATTTTTTTCATATTAACATATGTTGCTTAAACATATAATTGACAATCTTAATATACTCATCTTCATTAGTGTTAGGAATATTTCTATATATTTGAGTACAGTTTTCTGCCTGTCCTAACATTACAATATTCTCCTCTGTTGAAGTATTTTGGAGTGACTCCATTTTCAAAACTTAAATCTTACTCGTAAATAGTATGATTTAAGTTTTGAAAATGGAGTCACTTCGAAACACATCATGGGTTTTGGTGAAATAAGTTGAAGAAATTTTCATTATATATATATATATATATATATATATATATATATATATATATATTTTATTTATTTAGGTTAGTTCAAATAGAGCTTAAAGCTTATTTAGGAATTTTCGGACTAGATAGGAGACTGACAGACTTACCTAATGGCAGTAGTTTAAAACTGGAATCTCTTAGAAAAAAATAAATAGACACATATAAAAACTTATCACACTATTGAAATATTTCGATCAAACAATGATCTTTGTCAATCAAAAAAGAGAAAAAGAAATGACTGAAGTCATATATATATATATATATATATATATATATATATATATTTTTCACGTTGTCCATTATTTTTCTGTTGTTGTTTGACTTTATGAAGTTATTACAAAATATGCAGACGACGTACTATTTAAAAACTTTATACACGCGGCTCAAGAAGAAACATGTGTGACGTCAACAAATACCAACATTACGGGCTGAACATCCACACCAGAAAAATAAAGAAAATTAATTCAAAATTAATTTGACAATGGTCAAGTGATCATAAGATGCCTCATCTTATATATATATATATATATATATATATATATATATATATATATATATATATATATATATATATATATATATATATATATTCTTGATATTTAACGTTATCCATTGTTTTTCCGTTGCACTGACTTTATGAAGTTAAAGTATTACTAAGTAAGTAATTTAATCCACCATTAAGTGCAATAATTTTACCTTGAGTGATGAGGCACCTTTCGGTCTATTGACCATTGTCGAATCACTCAGTGATTCGACAATGGTCAATAGACCGAAAGGTGCCTCATCACTCAAGGTAAAATTATTGCACTTAATGGTGGATTAAATTACTTACTTAGTAATACTTTAACTTCATATATATATATATATATTTATATATATATATATATATATATATATATATATATATATATATATATATATATATATATATATATATATATATATATATATATATGCTGATACGTATTCCTTCACGGATGGAAAAATATGATGAAATGTTACTATCTGGAGTACATCCGTTCATTCTGCAGTTCCGACGTTTCGCTAGAATCTCATCCAGCATTGACGAGGTGAACTCAACAACAGTAGAAGAGCGAGCAGTCTCATCTGCTGGATGAGATTCTAGCGAAACGTCGGAACTGCGAATTTATGGATTGCAGAATGAACGGATGTACTCCAGATAGTAACATTTCATCATATATATATATATATATATATATATATATATATATATATATATATATATAAATATCGCAATATGTATTCTTGTGTATTAATAAAGAACATAAGTCAAAATACAAATACAAGAATTATAATTGAATTTACAATTCAAGGTATTACATAGGGAAAACGACCAGATCATTTAAAATAAGATTTGAAGAACATTACAGAGTATTCTAAAATAAAAAATATAAAAGTATCAAATGTTGCAGCACACCTAATATCACATAAACATGAAATAACAAATTACGAAAATAACCTAACCATACTTGAAATAAATAATAACCCAATAGAATTAAACTCACTAGAAAAATACCACATTTATAAAAACACACACTACAATTTAATGAACCTACAGACCACATATACAGAAGACATACTATATAAAAACATCATACACGCAGATCAAGAAAAAATGCGTGTAACGTCAACAAATACCAACATCACGGAACGAACATCTACACCAGAAAAATATCAGTGATTCGACAATAGTCAAGTGACCAACAGGTGCCTCATCACACAAGGTAAAATCATTGCATTTAATGGTGGATTAAATTACTACAATAGTAATATATTAACTTCATAAAGTCAGTGCAACGGAAAAATAATGGATAACGTAAAATATCAAGAATATATATATATATATATATATATATATATATATATATATATATATATATATATATATATATATATTGTCCATTGTTACTTAAAAATTTTTAAGTTAGCAACAAACGTCGTGGTAGAATAGATTTAATTGTAATAAAATTAGTAATTATTTCATTATGTAAATTACTCAGTTTTCAAATTGAACGTTACTATTAGAAAACATATTAATTTCTATACCCAAAGCTAACCTAACTTGATACTTTGTTATATTGTAAAATAGCTACACGGTAATTTAATTAATTCTAAAATTGTTCGGTTTTTTTAAGTAAGGTTCAGTTCATACAGTTTTGTGTGTTTATAAATTGAGGTTATGGTTTGAACTACTATTTATAGTTGGAGAAATTTAGAGTAACTTTTCCTTGTTTAAAATTTTAAGTGACAAAAACTTTTAAAAAAAGGAGATTATGTAAACTTTGTCGAGTATTCCCCAAATTTTTTTTGATATTACTGTATAGTTATGTATTGTGAAAATGTTGTATGGGAGGTTAAGAAAACCTTTCAACATATAAAGTGATGTTTTTTAGTTTCTGTGTATTGTATAATTTTTAATGAATTTGGTTAATTATATTGTCAGTTCAT
This sequence comes from Prosapia bicincta, assembly GCA_036971475.1. NCBI lineage: Eukaryota > Metazoa > Arthropoda > Insecta > Hemiptera > Cercopidae > Prosapia > Prosapia bicincta. The sequence goes on from JBAIZL010000003.1 coordinate 68,456,135, forward strand.
TTTAATGTCAGTAGTTTATTTTAATCAACTAGTCAAGTTAGTAAATGTATCAGTTACAATGTTACTGTTGTTCATTTCTAATGTCAGTAGTTTATTTTAATCAACTAGTGAAGTTAGTAAGTGTGTCAGTTATAATGTTACTGTTGTTCATTTCTAATGTCAGTAGTTTATTTTAATCAACTAGTCAAGTTAGTAAATGTATCAGTTATAATGTTACTGTTGTTCATTTCTAATGTCAGTAGTTTATTTTAATCAACTAGTGAAGTTAGTAAGTGTGTCAGTTATAATGTTACTGTTGTTCATTTCTAATGTCAGTAGTTTATTTTAATCAACTAGTCAAGTTAGTAAATGTGTCAGTTATAATGTTACTGTTGTTCATTTCTAATGTCAGTAGTTTATTTTAATCAACTAGTGAAGTTAGTAAGTGTGTCAGTTATAATGTTACTGTTGTTCATTTCTAATGTCAGTAGTTTATTTTAATCAACTAGTCAAGTTAGTAAATGTGTCAGTTATAATGTTACTGTTGTTCATTTCTAATGTCAGTAGTTTATTTTAATCAACTAGTGAAGTTAGTAAATGTGTCAGTTATAATGTTACTGTTGTTCATTTCTAATGTCAGTAGTTTATTTTAATCAACTAGTCAAGTTAGTAAATGTGTCAGTTATAATGTTACTGTTGTTCATTTCTAATGTCAGTAGTTTATTTTAATCAACTAGTGAAGTTAGTAAGTGTGTCAGTTATAATGTTACTGTTGTTCATTTCTAATGTCAGTAGTTTATTTTAATCAACTAGTCAAGTTAGTATATATATCAGTTATAATATTACTGTTGTTCATTTCAGGCTGGAGCGATGCAAATCAAGAGAATGGGCAAATTTGGAATACTTAAAGAATGTTGTCTTGAGCTATTTAGTATCAACTGATCACAGTTGTAAAGCACATATGTTAAATGCCATAGCAACTATACTCAAGTTTAGCGACTCAGAGCAGCAGAGTGTGAGGCAGACGACTTGGTACAGGAAAACATCTTCCTAATAGTTGTAGAATAGTGATAAATATGGTAAATAATTTGAATTTGTGAAGATATGATTTTACATGAATCATTTAAAAATCATTGTTTAAGGTTATATATTATTATTATTATTTATTTTTATCGCTATTGCTTATAGAGAATAATTTGACTTGTTCAGAAATGAAGTATATGTTGGGTAATAATAAGTCCCTTACATTATATTAAGCTATCTTTTGTACAAAATTATTACCAAAGGGTTTCCCAATGTTTAACACCTGTGAACAGTCCTTCAGCAATAAGGTCTGATTTAAGATGACGCAGAAAATGTTCTAGTGAACATTTTATGAGTAATTGAAAAACTTTTTAAAACCATTTACATTATGAACAGTCAAGTAGTTACAATTGTGTCTTAAGGGGAACTGAAAATATGTGCCATGTTCTACAAATCTACATTATAATAGGACAGATCAAGCCTGTATCATAAAGAATGGATAAAACTAAAAAGTAATTTAAATTGGTTTTATCTGTGGTTTAAAACTTAATCCCTTTAAAATTTCTAAGAAAACTCATGTTTTAGCGATGAAAAGATTTTGAAAGCTATGGTAGTAATGTTGAGCATATATTGTAGTTTGTTTTAGCAATATTTTCGACATTTCTAATAACCGTTATGTTTAATATTTAAAATATAACACATATGTAATTTTGGTTTTATAATATTGCAACTCTACCTAAAAATGTATCTTTGAAAACTTAACACGTTCGCTACCGCAATGTTAACAAAGTAACTATTGGTATAGACCAGTCGGCTCACATGTGCGCTGTACGGTCTCAGTTCCTGGACCGACTGCTCAGATAAGCGCCACTCTGGGTAGTTGGAATGAACTGACGGCTCATATTTACGATGCTGTTTGCATGTTACTTTTATTCCTCTGACAAATCAGTGGTTATTTAAACGGTTCGATATATTCGTATCAGACTATAGACATGTCTGACATTAATGTGGGACATTTGGTCTCTCAGTTATCAAGGTCAGTGACGTCAAAATACTCTTAACACATTGTATACTCCTTTGTGCACCATTCTATTACAAATCAACCACTCTAAAATAAATTATAAATGCACCACTCTAAATTATATTTATCAACACAGGATGTAAACCTGTCACAAGTGATGAGTGCATTTGTAAATATTCCGTTGGCCTACTGTATACTGAACACAAATGTAAACATATTTTGTCTCTGTTACAATATTGTTTATAATGTCAGCATCTTTTCAATAAGATATGTAGTCTATATAAGCAATCTGTCTAGCATGACTAGCCAAGACGAGTTAGTTTGGAGTTTGTTGATATAAGCCTTTGTATGACATTTCTGTTTTTATGTGTATATAGTGTTATTTCTAATATATTACACACCTAAGCCCTGTTTTATGTAAGTAGTAAAATTTAATAACCTATATGCTTTTATAATTTATTAAATTTTACATACTTTTAAAAATTTGTTTTTATCAAATTCATATTTGGTTTCGGATTTGAGGGGCTACACTGTAGTACCTCATACGTGGGAAGCCTGTAACATGACAAGAATTTCGTGCTATAAACCGACTAGCTCACATATGAGCAATCCTAAAAAACACTAAAAATAGCAAAAACAAAAATATACAACAAACACACATACGCCAAGGGTTTGTATGAAGTATAATAAGTTATTACAACAACTTTCCACTTTTGGTCTATAATGAAGGTCAGGCCCACGTTAACGTGGTCTGTGTGGAAAGATCGAATTCTTACTGCTGGTCCCTCGTGAAAAGCAAGACAGCACATATATGCGCCGCTCGGTAGCGAACGTGTTAATTATGTATTTAGTTTTGATTTTAATGTTTTTTTTTTTTGGTAGAAATTATTAGTGCAACAAACAAAACAAAAGGCTAATGTGCATTTTTTTTTTGAAACTTACACTCTGAAGAAACACTTTTGATATTGATCTCCAAACATGTTTATTTTTTTTCAAAAGTAAAAAATGTTCAGTGTTTATTCAAAATATAAATTATTTAAAGGGAATTACTTTAAAGAACCGTTGAATATTCGTAAGGATTATTTGACATTAGAGGTAATGTAAGTAACCATCTTTATAAGTTCCATCAGTATATTTAATTTTGGTGTTAATTTAGTTTCAGAGGATGTATCTCTTTATCAGATCCCAACTGACCTTTTACTTTATAAGGAGGGATTGGGGTGGGGAAGTTAAGTGGGTAATTCTTTCAAATTTAGGGGTAATTTATGTAAACAACATTAGTTAATTGTAGTGTAGTTAATAATTGGCTGTTTTAAATGTTCAATAATTGATATTTTTTGGCTCTGTGAATTTTGTTGTTCATATTTATTTCAAGCAAAAGAGGTGTTGAGTTTAGTTTGACTGAACATAATAACTCAACAAATCACACACTCTATTTGACATAGTTACCCCTAAAAGAATACAGTTTCATTATCCCCATCATTATAATGTCATATGCAGTCTGAGATACATTTCATGAACACAATCATCCACGTGTAACACAAAATAAGTGCTGTTATAGGTTAGTGCTTACACATTATTATATGGAAACATGTATAAGGGAAATCAACAGTGTTTCTTAAGAAGACAAAAAAAAAAATATAATATGGTTTAATTTTAGTTTAAGGTATTTTATGTAACATTGTTGAAGTGAGAAGAAATGATAAGCAATTAAATTAATAAGTGATAAGTGGTATACCCAGAAAATTAAACTAGTAAACTAGGAGATGGGCCGACACCTAAAATTTTCAATTCCGATTCTGAATTTGATTCTAAAATTATTCAGTACGTACATATTATAAGGAGATCACTAATACAGGTACGTAATAATGTTGTATAAATTACAACCAAATCCATACTGACTGGATACTTTATAGGCAAATAAATTAAAATAAAAATAATTTGAACCAATGCATAACTAACTGCAGAAAACACGCTAAAGTTAGGTTAAGCTAAGTTTATTTATTCATATTTTAGTAGGAACTGTGTTTTTGGGCGTGAATTAGCAACAGCGTACTGAACTACATCTGACCATGAAAACACCTATAAAGCATCCATTTAGGATAGATTTGGTTGTAATTTTATACAACATTTCTATTTACCTATATTAAAATATACCTACAAAGCATCCAGTCAGGATAGATTTGGTTGTAATTTTATACAACATTACTTACTATGTACCTATAATAGTGGCCTCCTTATAATACATAAGTACCAATTTTTTTTTCGATTCTCGATTCTTATATTGATTCTTGATTCTTTCAAGTTGTTTAAGCCTACATGAAATTCTCTAATAATGAAGATAGTTAACATCTTGGTCATATGGTGAAGCCTTTTAAAAGTTCCGTTTTAATGTGATAGACTACAGAAAAAGTTCACCCTTGGTTTATGAATAGGAATTCCTGAAAGCATGACAAATATATCGGTTAAAAGAAACAATATACAGTTGAACCTCTATATAACGAACCTCCAGATAACGAAATCCTCTATATAACGAATTTTTACCTTGTCCCATGACATTTTAGAAGTTATACTGCTTATTTACCTCTATGTAACGAATTTCGGACCTCTCAATAACGAAGTTTTTTCTTCACTTCAACCGAAGAAATGTAATGTTGTATAGGCAGCTCACAATGTCATTTCCAGGGAATTGTTTATTTTCAGCAGGAAGGTCAACAAAACCGAGAATGGTAGGCGAAACACATGTTGGCAATTGACTGCATATTATAGTTAGGTTCAGTTAAGAATGCAGTGACTCATCGGTTAAGAATTCTAAGAACTCAGCATTTATAGATAGGCGTATTGTACAGGCCTACAGTACATTCCCATCCTCCCACCATTTTCTTTTACCACTCATTTCAATGTTGCTAGCTCAGGTACTCAGTTTTATTCGTGCCTTGAATTTTTCGTGCTGTGAAAAAAATGTCAAAAAGAAAGTGTTTAAGTGTAGCAGAAAAAGTGAGTGTTTTACGAGAGGTTGATAAAGGTGTAAAAAAGTTGGATGTTGCAAAAAAATTCAGTATACCTCAGAGTTCGTTATCCACTATTCTAAAAAACCGGGATCAAATTCTAAAACAAAGTGTTTCTTATGATTTGCAAAGAAAGAAAATGAAACTTTGTACATTCGACAATATCGATAACACGATGATTAAATGGGTTACGGTAGTGCGCAAGAAAAATCTTCCATTGTCAGGAAATCTTATTAAAGAAAAGGCTTTGGAATTTGCAGTATCATTAGGACACAGTGGCTTTAACGCAAGTAACGATTAAATAGAAAAATTAAAAAAACACCATAACATTGTTCAAAAAGTCATTTTGGGAGAAAGTGCTAGTGTTGATATCCCCACTTGTGAATTTTGGAAAGGAAATGTGTAGGAAAAAGTTTTAAATGATTATGAACCGAAAGACATTTTCAATGCTGATGAGACGGGTCTGTTTTTTAAATGTTTGCCCAACAAGACACTAACTTTTAAAACCGACCCTTGTTTTGGAGGAAAAGGAAGCAAAGAAAGGATCACCGTATTAGTGGCAGCTAACATGTTAGGAACAGAAAAACTCAAATTGCTTGTGATTGGCAAAAGCAAATCTCTGCGATGTTTCCGATCTGTCAAGACCTTAGAAGTTAATTACGCGTTTGATAAAAAGGCGTTGATGACGAGCGAAATTTTCATTGAATGGATATTGAAGCTGGACACGCAGATCTCCAAAGAGAAAAGGAAAATTGCACTTTTCATCGATAACTGCCCTGCACATCCGCATGAGATCAATTCCAAATTGAAGAGTGTCAATGTGTTTTTCATTTCACCAAATGTTACGTCGATACTTCAACCACTCGATCAGGGAGTAATAAAAAATTTAAAGTTAATCTACAGAAAAAGAATTTTATAAAAGATTGTGACTACCGAAGAGAACAATGAAATCGTACCCAAAAACATTGTTAATCTAAGGGACTGCATCTTGTGGGAGCATTCTTGACAACACAACCTCTCAATAACGAATACCTCTCTACAACGAATTTTTTCTCTGGATAATTGACTTCGTTATAAAGAGGTTCGGCTGTATTTAAAATTACAAATGTGAACTTCAGTTTGCAATTAAAATATAATTCCAGCAATATCCATTTCAGTTTGTGTAACTAGAGAAATTGGAGCTACTTTTTCTTTGTGTTTTGTTTTGACATCTATGAAGCTGTGGTGGAGTAGTAGATACCAGAAACAGGGAGAAAAAAAAGCCAAGCCCGCTAGGGTGAGTGTGAGACAGCAGAAAGAGTCTAGTGATGAAAAATAGACCAGAAATGCTTCATAAATATATTTATGAATAATACATGCTTCATAATAATATTATTTTAATCTCAAATCGAGGTTTGCTTTGATCGTATAATTCATTCAAAACAACTAATACATAAATAATGATTGTTAATTATTTTTCCAATAAATTACTGGCACACATATTTTAAAAGTTAAAAAAATCCAGAATTGGAATTTGCACTTTAATTAATAGAGAATCGAGCATCGATGATTACTTGATTACTTACCATTAGAATCGACGATTTCTGGAATCGAGAATCAGAATCGGCCTATCCCTAAGTAAAACACAATCACTTATGACAACAAGAACATTAAAAAACATTACAACACAATGATAATACAGAAATAGTAATTAAATCACAAAGTTTTAATACAAATCTAGTAAAAAATAATATTCAAAAAAATTGATACAAGTCTTCAAGCCTTATGAGATATGTTGAAAATTAGTAGTTTCAGAATCTTATATTTCAAATAAATTCTCAAAAACATACCGAGAGAAAATTTTTTTTTCTGTACTAGATGATAATCATCAGTGTCTAGGTTGACTGCAAAGATAATTGTTCAATTGGGTGGTACAGCTTTAAAGGGAAGTGTTCAATAATGTGGTCAAAGAATTGATTGTGATTTGTACTGACTTTTGTTATTTAATATGTTTTTATTTTGTATTCTTTTAAGTTTATTCATTTTAAATTGTTCTAGTGTGTTGAGATGTAGTAATTTTTATCCGTAAGGAGGATTTTTAGGTTATAGTTAGTGTCTTTGTAACTATGGCCTGGATTGCATTTTGTGGTTAGCTAAAAAATCCTAATTGAGTGAATGAGCTCTTTAAATCTTGTTGAAAATTGTTCCATGATTGCACTATACTTAATTTATCATATTCAAAATAGTTTGATTTGTTTTCAAATGTTTTTTATTTTGTTTTTATTGTGTTGTGTTGTACTGTATATTGCTTTAAATGCTATTCTTTATCCCGTTTGGAATTTTATCTAAGGTTTTGCTAATATATGCTAGTGTGATGAATTTCTATTTTCCCTGTTATGGTATTTTTGTTTGTGAATTGTATTTTTGCTCAGGCTATCAGTTGTGTTGCTGTATCTATTCGTATGCCCAAGTTATTTAATTATGTTAATTTCTTTGTTAGTGCTTTTAATGAACATTCTTTTTTCTTTTAGTCTGTATTGCATTAATTGAAGAGTAGAATGTTTATGTTGAAGTATTATGGCTAAGTGTGCCTTCCATTGTTGGTTTTCTGTAAATGTTAACGGTATGATTTTGCATACAGCTTTATGTTGTTGCAAGGTTGAAAAAATTTAAGGATTGGCCTGATTTGAATTTTGTAGTGAATGTGAGAGTATTGGAATTATGTGTTTTGGATGTATTTTGTTTATGTGAGGTAGGGAGTTATTTAATATCTAGCTTCCAATTCATAACATGTTTAAACTTCACATTATCTCTCAGGTGATCAGGATGAGTTACCTTTGTTGTAGAATATTACTTGTATGTATTTTGTTTCATATGTTTTACCTTTTGAAGTGTTTCTTATTTGTTCTGAATCTTGTTCATTTTCTTTATCAATTAGATTCTCATTTTTCATTGCAGTTTCTGTTCTTATTTCTCCGAAGGTTTTTTTCTACTATTGCTGGCTCCTCCTCGCAACTCTCTGCTGAATCACTATAATTTTGTTCATGCACTCCAGGAGTTCCTCCTCTTGACCTTATACCCTCTACTGTGGAGTTATTATCTACATCACTATAACCATATACCAAAATAATTATTGCACTTTAAAACAATTTTGTAAATGAAAAACTGTTATTCTTAGATGATAGTTATATATATATATATATATATATATATATATATTATAAGTAATTAATAACTGTATTATGAAAAGTCCATGTTCCATTAATAGAACTTTAAGTTTAAGGCATAAAATACCTCTCAGCATAGTTTAAGGTATTATATTAACTAATTTTGACTTTTAATAACCTTTATTAAAGTTTATTGTTGTTGGGAACCATTCAAATTTATGAACTTTAAAATATGTAAAACCAAATTGTTAAAATAATTGTAACAACAAATCTATTATTATTACTTATATAAATCGTAGTACAAAGACGACAATTTGGAAGATTGTAAAGGATTATACATATCATCTTTATAATTCATTTTAAATTATATTTATTTATTTTAATGTATTGAATATTATAAGATTATTTATTAATTGGTATTGATTATAATATTTATTATTTATTAAAAACATATTCAGCTATATTTCACAGTATTTTATTACAGTATATATGTCTTATAATTAAACATGTAATATAAAACAAATTCAAGCCAATTCCTACTTAGGTCAAGAAAAAAATAATTCTCGTTACTATTTATTAAATAATTACAATTAATATAAACAAGTATACGCAAATGACAAAATCACAATATTAAGTGGCCAAATAGAAAGGGAAGTTAATTATTAAAATTAATTAATTAAATTTAATTAATGAATTAATATTTGAAAAAACTGTATTAATATCAAGTGTCATCCACTACATGTTTAAACAAAAAGTACTTCAACTGGAGTGGATGAATAAAATGTATTTTAATAACGATTGAAAATTTGATCAAGATATATTAATATATAGGGAGAGTGTGAACTAATATAAGTAATTGAAAAAAGAAAACATATTCTTGAATAATTTTGTTTTTAAAGAAACTGTTTTTCTTTATCAGAACTGATTTTTGAAAAAGATACTGAGTATATAATTTTTATTTACTAAAAATTAAAAAATAATTTTCCAATAATGAAACAAATTTACCGTAAGTTTATTACCCACAAAATTTTGAAGTTAATGAAGTTTGTACTTCAACTCACATTTAACACTGAATGTGATAAATAAAGGGATTGCACATGATGCTGAAGCACCTTGGTATATAGATTAACAAATTATGATATAACAAAGTCTATTCAATAATTTCTTCAATAAACTTATTTTATAGATATAAGAAATTAATAAATTTATGATACAAAAGGTTTAAGAAGATATTATATAATATTTATAAGCATCTACAATAATCACATTGCATGAAATCATTCAAAGGTTTGATTGTCCATAATCTGTATATCTGAACAAAGAATATGCAATCACATAATTTTTATCAAATAAAATCTGATATTGTATGGTCTTTTCGGAGAACAAAATCAAATGCACCTTGAGTATTCTAGTAAGTCATGTCCAGCCAGAGCTAATGTAAAGGCAGGAACAGCCCACTTATCTGGCACCTTGTGTATTCTAGTAAGTCATGTCCAGCCAGAGCTAATGTAAAGACAGTAACAGCCCACTTATCTGGCACCTTGTGTATTCTAGTAAGTCATGTCCAGCCAGAGCTAATGTAAAGGCAGGAACAGCCCACTTATCTGGCACCTTGTGTATTCTAGTAAGTCATGTCCAGCCAGAGCTAATGTAAAGACAGTAACATCCCACTTATCTGGCACCTTGTGTATTCTAGTAAGTCATGTCCAGCCAGAGCTAATGTAAAGGCAGGAACAGCCCACTTATCTGGCACCTTGTGTATTCTAGTAAGTCATGTCCAGCCAGAGCTAATGTAAAGACAGTAACAGCCCACTTATCTGGCACCTTGTGTATTCTAGTAAGTCATGTCCAGCCAGAGCTAATGTAAAGACAGGAACAGCCCACTTATCTGGCACCTTGTGTATTCTAGTAAGTCATGTCCAGCCAGAGCTAATGTAAAGACAGTAACAGCCCACTTATCTGGCACCTTGTGTATTCTAGTAAGTCATGTCCAGCCAGAGCTAATGTAAAGGCAGGAACAGCCCACTTATCTGGCACCTTGTGTATTCTAGTAAGTCATGTCCAGCCAGAGCTAATGTAAAGACAGTAACAGCCCACTTATCTGGCACCTTGTGTATTCTAGTAAGTCATGTCCAGCCAGAGCTAATGTAAAGACAGTAACAGCCCACTTATCTGGCACCTTGTGTATTCTAGTAAGTCATGTCCAGCCAGAGCTAATGTAAAGGCAGGAACAGCCCACTTATCTGGCACCTTGTGTATTCTAGTAAGTCATGTCCAGCCAGAGCTAATGTAAAGGCAGTAACAGCCCACTTATCTGGCACCTTGTGTATTCTAGTAAGTCATGTCCAGCCAGAGCTAATGTAAAGACAGTAACAGCCCACTTATCTGGCACCTTGTGTATTCTAGTAAGTCATGTCCAGCCAGAGCTAATGTAAAGGCAGGAACAGCCCACTTATCTGGCACCTTGTGTATTCTAGTAAGTCATGTCCAGCCAGAGCTAATGTAAAGGCAGTAATAGCCCACTTATCTGGCACCTTGTGTATTCTAGTAAGCCATGTCCAGCCAGAGCTAATGTAAAGACAGTAACAGCCCACTTATCTGGCACCTTGTGTATTCTAGTAAGTCATGTCCAGCCAGAGCTAATGTAAAGGCAGGAACAGCCCACTTATCTGGCACCTTGTGTATTCTAGTAAGTCATGTCCAGCCAGAGCTAATGTAAAGACAGTAACAGCCCACTTATCTGGCACCTTGTGTATTCTAGTAAGTCATGTCCAGCCAGAGCTAATGTAAAGGCAGGAACAGCCCACTTATCTGGCACCTTGTGTATTCTAGTAAGTCATGTCCAGCCAGAGCTAATGTAAAGACAGTAACAGCCCACTTATCTGGCACCTTGTGTATTCTAGTAAGTCATGTCCAGCCAGAGCTAATGTAAAGGCAGGAACAGCCCACTTATCTGGCACCTTGTGTATTCTAGTAAGTCATGTCCAGCCAGAGCTAATGTAAAGACAGTAACAGCCCACTTATCTGGCACCTTGTGTATTCTAGTAAGTCATGTCCAGCCAGAGCTAATGTAAAGGCAGGAACAGCCCACTTATCTGGCACCTTGTGTATTCTAGTAAGTCATGTCCAGCCAGAGCTAATGTAAAGGCAGGAACAGCCCACTTATCTGGCACCTTGTGTATTCTAGTAAGTCATGTCCAGCCAGAGCTAATGTAAAGACAGTAACAGCCCACTTATCTGGCACCTTGTGTATTCTAGTAAGTCATGTCCAGCCAGAGCTAATGTAAAGGCAGGAACAACCCACTTATCTGGCACCTTGTGTATTCTAGTAAGCCATGTCCAACCAGAGCTAATGTAAAGGCAGGAACAGCCCACTTATCTGGCACCTTGTGTATTCTAGTAAGTCATGTCCAGCCAGAGCTAATGTAAAGGCAGGAACAGCCCACTTATCTGGCACCTTGTGTATTCTAGTAAGTCATGTCCCGCCAGAGCTAATGTAAAGACAGTAACAGCCCACTTATCTGGCACCTTGTGTATTCTAGTAAGTCATGTCCAGCCAGAGCTAATGTAAAGGCAGGAACAGCCCACTTATCTGGCACCTTGTGTATTCTAGTAAGCCATGTCCAGCCAGAGCTAATGTAAAGACAGTAACAGCCCACTTATCTGGCACCTTGTGTATTCTAGTAAGTCATGTCCAGCCAGAGCTAATGTAAAGGCAGGAACAGCCCACTTATCTGGCACCTTGTGTATTCTAGTAAGTCATGTCCAGCCAGAGCTAATGTAAAGACAGTAACAGCCCACTTATCTGGCACCTTGTGTATTCTAGTAAGCCATGTCCAGCCAGAGCTAATGTAAAGGCAGGAACAGCCCACTTATCTGGCACCTTGTGTATTCTAGTAAGCCATGTCCAGCCAGAGCTAATGTAAAGGCAGGAACAGCCCACTTATCTGGCACCTTGTGTATTCTAGTAAGTCATGTCCAGCCAGAGCTAATGTAAAGACAGTAACAGCCCACTTATCTGGCACCTTGTGTATTCTAGTAAGTCATGTCCAGCCAGAGCTAATGTAAAGACAGTAACAGCCCACTTATCTGGCACCTTGTGTATTCTAGTAAGTCATGTCCAGCCAGAGCTAATGTAAAGACAGTAACAGCCCACTTATCTGGCACCTTGTGTATTCTAGTAAGTCATGTCCAGCCAGAGCTAATGTAAAGGCAGGAACAGCCCACTTATCTGGCCCCTTGTGTATTCTAGTAAGTCATGTCCAGCCAGAGCTAATGTAAAGACAGTAACAGCCCACTTATCTGGCACCTTGTGTATTCTAGTAAGTCATGTCCAGCCAGAGGTAATGTAAAGACAGTAACAGCCCACTTATCTGGCACCTTGTGTATTCTAGTAAGTCATGTCCAGCCAGAGCTAATGTAAAGACAGTAACAGCCCACTTATCTGGCACCTTGTGTATTCTAGTAAGTCATGTCCAGCCAGAGCTAATGTAAAGACAGGAACAGCCCACTTATCTGGCACCTTGTGTATTCTAGTAAGTCATGTCCAGCCAGAGCTAATGTAAAGACAGTAACAGCCCACTTATCTGGCACCTTGTGTATTCTAGTAAGTCATGTCCAGCCAGAGCTAATGTAAAGGCAGGAACAGCCCACTTATCTGGCACCTTGTGTATTCTAGTAAGTCATGTCCAGCCAGAGCTAATGTAAAGGCAGGAACAGCCCACTTATCTGGCACCTTGTGTATTCTAGTAAGCCATGTCCAGCCAGAGCTAATGTAAAGGCAGGAACAGCCCACTTATCTGGCACCTTGTGTATTCTAGTAAGTCATGTCCAGCCAGAGCTAATGTAAAGACAGTAACAGCCCACTTATCTGGCACCTTGTGTATTCTAGTAAGTCATGTCCAGCCAGAGCTAATGTAAAGGCAGGAACAGCCCACTTATCTGGCACCTTGTGTATTCTAGTAAGTCATGTCCAGCCAGAGCTAATGTAAAGGCAGGAACAGCCCACTTATCTGGCACCTTGTGTATTCTAGTAAGTCATGTCCAGCCAGAGCTAATGTAAAGGCAGAAACAGCCCACTTATCTGGCACCTTGTGTATTCTAGTAAGTCATGTCCAGCCAGAGCTAATGTAAAGGCAGGAACAGCCCACTTATCTGGCACCTTGTGTATTCTAGTAAGTCATGTCCAGCCAGAGCTAATGTAAAGGCAGAAACAGCCCACTTATCTGGCACCTTGTGTATTCTAGTAAGTCATGTCCAGCCAGAGCTAATGTAAAGGCAGGAACAGCCCACTTATCTGGCACCTTGTGTATTCTAGTAAGTCATGTCCAGCCAGAGCTAATGTAAAGGCAGGATCAACCCACTTATCTGGCACCTTGTGTATTCTAGTAAGTCATGTCCAGCCAGAGCTAATGTAAAGGCAGAAACAGCCCTTTAATCTGGCACCTTTGGAACTTTAATTGTGACAAGTTATTGAAAGTGCCGTATTACCTGGCATGTATTCTGTGGTTCCGTTAACACATCTGCAAATAAATGGACTTGACTGTTGGATCATGGAATTAAGTAGAAAATTTGCTTATTCTTTCTTTATAAATCTTAAAATAAATTTGAAAAAGATATTCTGGTTCCAAACCATGTTTTGTGATTTTTTTTTTACCACAGTTATTATTGTGTAAATGTTTATATTATTGAATGAAAAACAAATTTTCTTAATAATTTTATTTATTTTCTAAGAATACTCTAAATTTTAATAATTAATTCACAAGTCTGCTTTGAAAGGGGAAAAAACTGGGGATCTTTTGAGTAATTCAACATACATTGGCAAAGTTTTTGTTAATCAGCAAATTTTTGTTCCTTAACTTATAACCTGTCATGTGTTTCTAAGCTCCAAATATAAATAATAAATGGTTTTTTTATTGTTTCTACTTTCTACAAATACTCAGCCAAAATATAATTGGTGGTTCAGATGCATCAACAATATAATGTCACCCGGGAATTCACCGTAAGTTTTACCATTGTTTTCACATGTTTTTCTATGGATGGTTTATTGTTGTCTAGGATTTAATTAGATACAAAAATATAGTTTTTAAAACAAAAGTTACAAATAAATGCTACTTTTAATTTTTTCAGAAGAAAATTATAACACAATAGAAAACAACAGAAGTGGTACAGAGTTACATGACAGTGCTCTAGAAATTTCCTGAAATTAGATGAAATAACAGGCAGGTGTCATTGCCGACCAGACGAACTCTGGCAACGATTTTTAACTTATATTTTTATATCCTACCTCATGAGATGCTGGATTGTTGAAAGCACAACTTATACAGACAAAAATTTGGGGGGTGCCTCAAAAACAGGGGAGGGGGGTCTGGTGGACCTACCTTAAGAAAATTTTGGATATTGATGTCTTAAAAACACAGGTTTTACGTAGGCTATATTTTGGATTTTGTTAAAATGATAGTTTAAATATATAAAGTAATGGAATATATATTAATATAGAAAGTGTAGAACCTAAGCTATAGAAGATAATACATTATCTACTAATTTTCCTTTTTGTTTGAAACTTTATGGGGAGGGTTAAGCCCTTGGTTGAAAGTACCTGATATAGAATGCCAGAGTAATGGTTATATGCTGTAATATAATGCTGATAACCTGTTTGATTAGTTATAACTATGGTATATATCATTTGCCTAGCTATTTTTATAACATACAAAAATATTTAGGACAAAATATTATTATTGTATTATATATGAGACTGTATATTTAAATAAGAGATGTATTGTTATATAAAAATAAATGCTTAAAATTGTGCTTATTTAATAACTACCCAAATAAATTGAAACACAAGAAACATATTTCTGTATTTTTGTTTAAGCCAAATGACATACCTTTTTCCATAACTCAAATATTATAATAATACTAGCTAAACTCTGGCAGCTTCCTTCGCCGTTAATGCATTGTTGGTTGTATTTTTAATGTCAACTGCATTGTGTAACATGCAACTTATTGAAAATGCACAGACACCTTAAAATATTGTATCTAGTAATAATATTTAAGTAATAATTTAATTTTAATTTTGTAAAATGAGAACAGTAATCTATTCCTATTACATTAAATATTACGTTAACTCAGATATTGTTATATTATATCCATATATATATATATATATATATATATATATATATATATATATATATATATATAAATATCGCAATATTGAATTGTAAATTCAAATATAATTCTTGTATTTGTATTTTGACTTTTGTTTTATATATATATATATATATATATATATATATATATATATATATATATATATATATATATATATATATATATATATATATATATATATATATATAGTCTATATATATAAATTAATATATTTACTAAAAAATAATAATATTTGGATAAAATAAAAATAAATACAAAATAATTACTTATAGTGTACTCTTCTAAAGCTTTTATAGTAACAAAACCAGCCACCAAAAAATTAACAAATGTTAACATTTCACCCTTAATTCCCTTTGTTTGCCAATTTTCTTTGACCAATACCAAATCATCTATCTCAAATACGCAGTTTTATGTTTTTCATTGAATTTTATTGCCCTTGCCTCTGCTTTCTGTTTTATTCTCCCTTTAGCTACTTTTATTATTAATTGTGTATCCAAATTTGAATTATTTAAGTTTTGAATTTCAATGTATTTGTTCCAAAATCTCTCATCATTTCTACCAAATTGTAATTTGTTTGGTGTAAAACCTGTATTTTCATATGGTACCTCACTAAGCATTTCATTAATAATATCTATATATTTAGCCCACTTATGATTCTTATGTTTGGTCATTCAGTATGTTCGTAAACATCTCATTATCTCCCTATTTACTCTTTCAACGATATTATTCTGTGGTCTTCGTATTGGTGAAAAGATTGGTGTTATACCTTGATTTTCTAAAAACATTAACCACCTTTTGCTTGTAAACTGTGTACCATGGTCTGACTGAACTCTATCTACTTGTCCATATTTTTCTAAATAATTACCTAAACATCTTATAGCCCAAATATCTGTCAGGTCCATATCTTCCTCTGTATGTTGTATTTCTCTCTTTTCTATAATTTGTTATATTTCTAGGCCTTTGTTCAAAATTATTCTGTGGCCTATTCCACTGTCCCCTATCTCTCAATCTGATATTTACATTTCTCTCCTCAATATCTTCCTCGTTCAACAATTGCTCCATTTCTCTAATATTATTGATGTTTTGCATCCTTCTAGCTGCCTGTAATTTTTCGTTGAAATGCCTTATTAATCTTCTTACGATCTCCTCCTCAGATGGTGGTGGTGTCATCTTCCTTAAGATCACAACCCTTTCTATAAAATAATCAGCTCGATGCACTCCAGTTCCCACTCTATATCTTTCCATCTCAATTCTCTCTTTTATACTTTCCTGTATCTCCCTGGCCCAATATCTATTCACAAATCTCTCTCTCTCCATTCTGGGTAGTCACCTATTTCTCCTCTTAGTGACTCCCACCATCTAGCAGCTCCTGCCTCCAATGCCTTGTCTATTATTCCTCTCCAGCTCTCATCTATCCTTTCATTCAGGTTGCAATTCATCTTTTGCATCATATATCTTTCGAACCGTTTCAGAAACTCCATCGGATTACCACTCCTACCATTGAATTTCGGTACTTCCTCTTGGCTTCCTCATGATACTTGTATTGCCTTTAAGGCTTTGTTCCTATTCCCTCCATCTTTTTCTATTTTTTTTACTTGCTCATTTATCTGGTCGACTTTCTCATTCATCAATTGTTTTCCTCCTATTACCTCTAAATAATTTTTATCAATGTTATCTTTATTTTTCTCTACTTGAATTCCACCCATCTTCGTTCAAGGTTTAAGACTTGGTCTTTATTTTCCTCTATTCTTTTGCCTAACTCTACTTTCATATCCTTATTTTCCTGTAGTAAGTCTTCCCTTATAGTTTTTACAATTAATCCAATCTCTTCCTGTACTTGTAGTTTCATATTTTCAACTATTTTCTTATTTTCCTCCTTTAGGCTTTCAAATTTCTTGTCCATTTCCAACCTACTTGAGGCAAATCCTCTGTTCATCTCTTCTTTCATATCCTTATTTTCCTTCTTACTATCTTCAAATTTTCTACTTATATTTTCTTTCATCTCCCTCAGAAAGCTCATCATTCTATCTTCATGTGAGTTCCTGTTCCCATTATTTTCTCTCCTACCATCTCTATTTTCTGATACTTCCCAAATTTCCTCATCTATTTGGGTCTCTACCTCACAATTTTCTATTGGCATATCTGTGCCTTCCAATTCAGTTCCTGTTATTACTATACTGTCCCCTTTTTCCATTTCTATCTGTTCACTTTCCTCCCGTTCCATTAAATATACATATTTTCCCTTAGCTGCCTCTTCTAAATTCTCTTCCTTCCTTCTTTTATTCACTTTTCTTAACTCTTCCCCTTTTTCAGTCCTTCTTGCTTTTTCCCCCTTCAAATTATATGCAGATCTATTCTCCTCGTCAGACATACCTGAAATGTTGCTTACCTCTCATACAAACAAAAATTCAAAATTTCTTTTTAAAATTAAGTTCAACAATTAAATTTATCTGTACCCAGATTTAATGATTAATAATTTATAACCTCTAAATTATTTATAAATTTACTCAATTTATTGTTATTAAAAATTTTTTTTTTTACTTGAAGGCTCAAAATGTTTTTATTTATTAGAATTAAATGGTTTATTTCTTACATTAATCGAGCCCCATGTTCGTGTGCCAATTGTAATAGTCTTATAAGTTATGGTAAATATTAATAATTTCTTTAATAAAACTGCTCCACCTTGTAGTAGTCAAATTGTAATAATAATTTTTTTATAATAAAACAAAAATTAATAATTATCCTTAGAGAATAATAAGTTGCTGGGTGCCAGTTAGAATTACAAAATAATTGTAACCCTAACAGTAAAATTTAGATTCTTTTTTTTATTACTTTAATTTTTATTAATTACCATTTATAGTAATAAATAATGAACACTTTCTTTTAATTCAATTAATCTTTGTTTTAATTTAGTCTTTGATTACTCTAGTTACAAAATTTTTTAAATACACTTTTTCTATTAATCTAATTTAATTAAATAGTACAAGACTTTTTCTCCCAGGTTATTCGGTGGGTATTAATTATTATAAATCTATTGAGCACTTCTGGTTACAAAATAAAATTGGTTTATGCAATTAACTCTTTAATAAATTTTAGAAAAGAAATTCCAAGGCCTGGAGTTATTAGTTTTGAAAAGAATATTAAAATGTTTTTTTAATGAATTTAATTAACTAATTTTGCTTATAAGAATGGTTCTACAATATTAACTTAAATACTAATTTAAAAATTTTCCTTAATTTAGTACTTAGCTGAGAATTATTCTTGTTCAAATTTATAGCCTTTAAATGTATTTTATAACCAAATTTCTTTCACCACTTTATTTTTTTATACTTTCACTATTAAAATTTCTGGGCCAACTAAGTTAGTTTCCAGTACCAAGGCTCTCTTTTTTCTTAATGAATTTTTCTATTGAGACTCTAGAGAAAAAAAATAAAACTTTTTTTTTATTGTTGAAACATCTGTTAAATAACACACTGATTATTTGATTTTTCATCTCCTTTCATGAACAGTTAGTTTTGATACTATATGCAATAATTTCTATATGCAAGCGATTTTATATGGTAGCTTTCTTTCTTAATCATGTGTTGTTTTATTTATAATTGAGTGCTGTTTCTTCTTTAAATGTGGTTTTAATATTGTATAACTTTTTTTAGGTTATGGCTCAAGTGTTTACATTTTCTGTTTATTCATTTCTAATTCACTTATAATATATTCCGAAATCTTGTTTGTTATTTATTGTTTTAGTGGTTTATATAAAAAAATGTTGCAATATATATAAATATATATATCTGAAACAACATAGGTCATTGAAATACAAGAATATTTATTAATTTATATTCAAAGCTTTTCTTTGCTAAACAGTACCAGCATCACGAATGAAAAATACAATAATTCCTGATGATGTTGGTACTGTTTACCAACGAAAAGCTTTGAATATAAATTAATAAATATTCTTGTGTTTGAATAACCTATGTTGTTTTAGATTATTAAACAAGAAAACATATTTTATATTTATATATATTTCCGTAAGGTGACTCAAGTGAAGTAAACGTTTTCATGTAACAGCTGGTTTTATGTTATAGGTTATGTTGTAGAGCAGCCGTTTACAATAGATAATTAATTATTTTTAATCACAGATTATTTAATAAATAGTTTTGATCAGGTAATAAATATATATGTTTATCTAAATTTTAATAAATCTCAATACAAATAATTCAATATAACGATATTTATAAGTTATGTATTTTTAATCCAATTGTTGAAAGGAAAACATTTTTAGGCCCGTCTTGCACAATTTTAATTGAATTTGTAGAAAACATATGTATTCATTCAACATCTAACAGCCTAAATCTATGCAAAAATCGTTTCCTATATTTATATACTGTTACATTTTTAAACCGTAAACTCTAGGTATAGCCTATCTTTCTTACATAATAACTAGGCTTCTATGATTTAATTGAACTTTATAGATATAACAATTCTATTTTCAGGACGTTACTTAAAGCGCTTAAACTAAGAATGGTAACAAAGAAAGGCACAGATAAAAACAAATGACAATATAATTCCCAAATGAGATTTAGTGGATTATTCTTGTTTTGAGCTTTCGAAATGCGATTAGATGCCTAACAATGCTATAAAGGTATTTTTAAAGTAATCAACAATCGAGTCATTAAAAAAATAAATTTTCTTTTGACATTTCTATTTATAAAAAATATTTTTCATTGTAGGGGTTGTTATAAGTTAGATGTCTTTGTTTTTAAAGTTTTATATTCAATCTTTAACTAAAAAGAGTAAAATTCAATAAGAAATTAATTAGAGTTTAGCTAGTGATAACAATTCACAACGGTAAAAATTTTAAACAGTTTACTCTAAATCTCACTACACATTACGAATACACTAGTTTATTAAAACAGACTAGTTTCAACGACGATGTCGCCTTGTTTTAATAAACTAATGTGTAATGAGATACAGGTGTATATATAGTAAACGGTTTTAATTTTTACCGTTGTAAATTTAAATATGGTAACAGATCTTATTGTTCTATATTAGAATTTTTAAATGTTAGGCCTCCAATGTGTTACTAAGTAGTTATTTACTTTCATTCAGTAATTTTGTTAATCGTTAACCAGATGATGTCAAAATTACTAAGAAAAATTAACGTTAAGGCGAAAATGGTGTAATTTTAAAAATGCGGCCTTTATTTAGGTAGGCCTTTATTTAGGTCGGGCATTGATTTTAAAATAAGTACATCGACATATATTTTTAGTAAGAAATACATTTTTTTAAAGAAATACATTATCAGATCAATTTATATTCTAAGCAAACGAGATAGTAAGTGCAGAAGATCAAGTGTGAAGTAAAGAAATGACGACGCAGATGTATCTAACATAGGTTAATAAAATAAATAACGCACTAAAAATTCAAATACCTAGTAGAAAACAAAATTATATTTTCTTCTAAGGATATTCGGGATAAATTTAGTTTATAAAATTCATTCTACAACTCCGAACAATGAGCTGTTAATAATTTCTGATTGTAACGATCGGGCCGGGTCGGGTAAACTCGGGATGAAAGCCGAACCACAGCATCCCTGACTTCTCACCATCAATCGATGCCTGGCACCGGAGCAAGAAAGATGAGGTGGCGTTCGCCCCAGACTTCTCCGGTGAGTAAATATCATCCAACTAACATTTTATCTGTAACCTAGAGTATTCATTAATTAAGGCAGGCAACAATAATCAATGTTGAATAATCAAAATATCTTGTATCTAATTGATCAAGATAACCTCTATTCAATGATAAAAGAGGAATTTTTGAATATATGCCTACTCGGCAAACGGAGTGTACTTTGCATATGGAGCTATTATTTCTCAGTTTTATAGTAAAACAGCTCAATTGACGTGTTAAAAGTCTGTTTCAATAACCAAAAGTTCTCAGCACTTCTGATTTATTTCTGTAAACAACAAATAATCTGATAAGCGAAAGTATACAACAGAAAGCATTAAATGTGTTTTCAATTTAAAACTGAGTTGCGTTAAAAAACGTAAACAATTTTTTACTGTAAAGATATTAAAAAAGGTAACACTTGCCTGGATTTGAAATATTTAAAAAATATTTCAAATACATCTTTGTAAATAGTGTGTTTTTAAAAATTCCGTCTATTATCTCATTTAAAATTCCTTCTATAAGCTCACACTCTCCTGATATGTATCTTGTACAAATTATCAATCGTTAGTAAAATACATTTTTATACATCCAATCATTCAAATGCATTTGTTTTTAACATGTAGTGGACGACAATTGATATTAACACAGTTTTTTCAAATGTTTATTCAATAATTAAATTATAAAAATTTGAGAATCTAGGTCGGATTCGAATTGACCGTCTTCATGTTCAAAGTCTAGCGCTTTTGGCAACGAACCAACTTTCCCATAGCTAGACGTGTGTTTCTCAAAGATGTATATAATTTTTTTTTAAGCTCCCATCTGGTATACGTCGAAACTTCCATTGTACAAACTTAAATTGTTCCCATGGCTACCACACAATATCATAAATAATGCTCAAGGATTAGAAATGACTGAAAAGAATAAAATAAACAAACAAACTGTATTAACGGTATCGAACCTTGCTTTACAAACAGACAATGCGCAAGGAAAGCGAGAAGAAACTATAATACAATGCAAGCAACGAAAAAAAAGAATACTGATAAATAGTAACAAACAAAAATAATACTTCAACACTATACATAGAAAAAAAGGGAAAATTGCAAGGAAATTCGCTTTCCATTTTGCTACTTAATATTGTTATTCTGACATATGTATGCCTATATAGCCTACATAGACTTTTGTATTAGCTGTAATTCTAAAATAAAAAGAAACTAAAATAAAATTTTTCTTTGTTGAATTAAATAGGAATTCACTTTATAACAAAAATTAGATTACATGTTTAATATGATAACCTCCTTGGGGACGCAATAAAATGGAGGACACGGTCGAACTGGGCCCACGGTCAAAACATCCCTAAGCATATTACCGTCAACCCTCGAAGGGTCGGGGTTGAATTGGGCCCCTGGTCAGTCGGGCAACATTTGGTTTATTAAGAGATCAGACATTCGTTTTTGTTTTAATGTCCAATAGAATTAAAAATTAGCACTAAGAAATATAAAATTCATTAAAAACACTGTACTTTCATCTTTTAATTATTATTTAAACTTACGAATAATCCTACTCAATAACATAGTGCTCGCCAGGTCAAGCGAGCATTCTAATACGTGTCAGCTCTTGTTAACCCTATAACGGTGACATGCTGAACCGTTCCAACGGCCCCTTGGCAATTGTGTGGCCAGTGGGTGTTATCATGTTGTGCAGATATAACAAAATATTATTACACGACTATTTATATTGATATAAAAAGGAGATGTTTCAATCGTCTAAAATAGATGTTTGACCACCATCTGACCGTAGCCAAACATATATTTTAGATGTTTAAATGTATTTAAAGCTAAGGTGGATGCGAGCATTCCATGTTGTAGATCATGATTGTAGAGGTTCCACACTACCTCCGAACTGACCGTGGGCCCAATTCAACCGTCGTTTTTACGACCCTAACAGATCGTGGGCCCAGTTCGGTATCACCCAAAATAGTAAAGGTCATTTTCTGAGAAAGCGTTTAGTAATGGAATATCATTAAGTATATGTTTGAGTACATTTTTCGGCCATTCCTAACTTTTCAATATTCTCTTCTGTTGACGCGTTTCGGATTAACTCCATTTTCAAAACTTCAATAGTACTCCGAGAGTCAGTGGTACTTCGAGAGTACTATTGAAGTTTTGAAAATGGAGTTTATCTGAAACGCGTCAACAGAAGAGAATATTGAAAAGTTAGGAATGGGAGAAAAATGTACTCAAACATATAGAAATATTCCTAACAGAAATGAAGATGAATATATTAATAATTTCAATATCATTAAGGTTTGAGTAACGATGGACGAGGAACGGTATAAAGAGGAGATATAATGGTGGAAATACTAAGGAATAGCACAGGACAATAATACTTTTAGTAATGTATGTTGTCAACGTTTCGACCATAATATCAGAAAATAAGGTTTTCATTCTGTCTTTATCAAGACACTAAAATTATAGTGTTAAGGCCATATGAATAAGTTATTTTCTGATAACATGGTCGAAACGTTGACAAAATAAATAACTAAAAGTATTAATTTTCCTGTGCTATTCATTAGGGTCTAGTAGGCCTATTTCTATTACTATATTTTATTAAAATACTTGAGTAGCATAACCTATCATAATTATAAAGAGGGGATATTGAAACAAAATTGTTAAAGAAAAGCATATTTATGCGTTAAGACGAGAGCTTTGAAGAGTTTATTTGCCATAAGTGTAGATATGTAGAGCTTACTGTATAACAGTTGTACCAAATTTTTGGAATAGACCCTACAATTGTTTTACCTTCAACTGCTCGTAAACATACTAAATGATAGAATTTTACCATTCGCTAATTTTGGTTTTACTAAACGTAGACTTCACAACTTACTTATAATTCCGACAATAAACTATTTCAACACATTGATAATTCTCCTATAGATAATTGTAACTATTAACCTAATTTTAATAAATATGATTAACAGTGAATAAATCTAATTAGATATTGCTGGCTTTGAAATGAGAAAAGTTTATAATTCGTGTTTACAGTCGCATAGGTTGTTTTACGAGTCAAGTATACATATTTTATTTCATTGACGACGTTTCGGAAATTGGTTTATTACCATCATCAGGCAAAATACATAATAAACAAATTACAGTACAAAAAAATGTACAATTTCGATCAATATTAAGCCAACTTTGACACTAGTGTTCGGCGGTAATTTGGCTCTTGGATTGAAGGCGCCTGTATATAGCTTCTTGTTTAGAACTTCTCGTGATAGAAGATCTGTTATGTACCTAAATACTTCCCGCTTTAGATTTGTAAGATATTCAAATATTGATTTTAAAATCTTATAACTTGGTTTGAAAAAATCGAACAAACTTACGATAGGAATTTTTGTTTTCTAAAATAATAGGTATGTTGAATTTATTATTATACCTATCTTCATTTCCGTTAGACATATTTCTTCATATCTGAGTACTTTTTTCTGCCTTTCGTAACATTACAATATTTTCCTCTGTTGACGCATTTCGAAATGAGTCATTTTCAAAACTTAAATCGTGTACTGGTTTAAGTACGAGTACGATTTAAGTTTTTAAAATGGAATCATTCCGAAACGCGTTAACAGAGGAAAATATTGTAATGTTGGGAAAGGCAGAAACATGTATTCAAATATATAGATAGGTATGCTATTTTAAAGTAATACAGTTTTAGGCCTATATATATATATATATATATATGTGTGTGTGTGTGTGTGTGTGTG
Source organism: Prosapia bicincta (assembly GCA_036971475.1). Taxonomy (NCBI): domain Eukaryota; kingdom Metazoa; phylum Arthropoda; class Insecta; order Hemiptera; family Cercopidae; genus Prosapia; species Prosapia bicincta. Next base: position 68,480,909 of record JBAIZL010000003.1, read on the forward strand.
TGTGTGTGTGTGTGTGTGTGTGTGTGTGTGTGTGTGTGTGTGTGTATTTAAATCGATGAGATACTTTAATATTAGAAAAATACTAGTCCTAAATAAGTTTAAAATTTACAAATGGGCCAAATATTGTATTCATATTTAGCCTACATTATAAACTAAACGAAAAAAGCGATTGATTTGTGAGTAAAAAATATATTTTTTTACTTCATCGGCGACGGTTCGGAAATTGGATTATTTCCATCATCAGGCCTAGATACATAATCAACAAATTAGATCATACATGAATGTAATCTCTACTAAAAATTACAATAACATTAATTTGGCACAAAATTACATAAAGTTCTTTTACAAATTAGATTAGTAAAAAAAGATTATATTACAGTTTTAATTTGCTGACGTGTGTAATAAGCTGCATTAATATTTTTTAGTAATTAATTTTATGCTGGCCAGCATTGAGTCTTATAACAATTAAAAAAAAAAACTTATGTAACTTGGTGCCAGAGTTTAATAGGTAATGTTATTGTAATTTTTATTAGTGATTAAATTTATGTATGGTCTAATTTGTTTATTTTGTACTTAGGCCTGATGATGGAAATAAACTAATTTCCGAAACGTCTCCAATGAAATAAAATATTGTATAACTCAATATATTCGAGTACATTTTTCTGCCTTTCCTAACATTACAATATTTTCCTTTGTTGACGCGTTTCGGAAATTATCTCTATTTTCAAAAATTAAATAGTAGTTTTATTTAAGTAGTAGCCTATTTTAAATAGTAGAAGGAGATTTAAAAGTAAATTTTAAAAATTAAAGCATTTAAACAGATCTTCTATATCACGAGGTCTAAACAAGTACAGTAAACTCCCGATTATCCGTGGGCGGATTAACCGGTTTGCGGATTATCCGGGGCCTGCCATTGTTTTACAAATATCCAATTTTTATTCCAATCAGATTCATGTGTTTAAATTTCCAAACGGTGAATTACGACGTAAATACATATAAGGCTTAATAGAAGTTAAGATGAAGGGAATATATATGTAAAATGTACGTACTAATTTTTACATTGAAAGGGAAGCATCCCGACGGGGGCCAGCGAAATAAAAGGGGCGAGCAGACTACTGTATATAAGAGACAATGACAAAATGCTTGGACGCCCGAAAACCTAATGTGTATCATAAGATTGTAAACAATTGTCAGCTAATCTCGGCTATAAATAGTCTAGAACGTGACATATGCATTATCCATGTCTGTCATATACATTGTCGATCTTTATGGCTTTGTGATACAAGTAGACACTGTGCGACAAAATGGTTCGCAAGAAACTTAGATCGCACATTAAAGCTAAATCAAGTGACAGATTTTTTGTTAAAAAGTAAAGTATTATGTGTAAAGGAAATTACATATGTACATGCATACTTACTTTTGACATATAGGCCTACTTATGTATGTATTGTCAATAGTTAGACATATAAATGTACATGTTATAATCCGTCAAATAAATCGACATTTTAAATTATTTTCTGTATTTATTTTGTCCTCTTAAGATTATTTGTAAATTGTATTAACCAGGGTCATTATTTGTGTAATTTATGGTATAATAATCGATTATCGATCGTTTTGCGTATTCTTTGTTCATAGCGGATTATCCGGGGAATTCGTTATCCGGCGTTGCCGGGCCACCCTTCAATCCAAGTGACACATTCCTGCCGAACACTAGTGACACTAGGTTGGTTTAATACTGATCGAAATTGAACAGAAAAGTATTGCCAATGACAGAACATGTCCCATAATATAAAAGATGTTTTTTCAATTCAGAAAAAAAACTGCACTGTAAATGAAGAAATATAAAATATAGATGTATGTCTTTCAATATTTTCATACAGGTATTTGTAGTTAAAGTTTGAATTATCAGTAGATAACAAAAGTTGTAGGCCATACTTGTCAAGCAAAGCATAAATTTACATTTGTTAAAATCGTTAGTATGATTTTGAAATTTTTTTAAATTTAATTTTTAAATACCTAAAAAGTTTTTTTCATTATTTAAAAAACCCCATTTCATCATTTAGGTTATAAAGTTGACACCTACAGGAACTAAGTGCGTACAAAATTTATAATGTGGCTATCAGTGGGTGCCTACAAATAGAAGGGATTACTTCACTTGAGGAATTTAGTTAATAGAGGTTTTAATAGAATCTAGTTAATAATAATAGAATAAAGTTAATAAAATAATTTAATTATATTTTGAAAAATTTACCGAATAAAAATTTCTTTAATAAAATTAATTGAAATCAGTTCTTAAAAAGTATCAGGCGCGCCTTAGATAGTTTTCATTTTTAAAATTGCACTACAAATATGTAACTCCTTATCATTACGTTGAAATAATGATGTGTGTGAAATTCATTAAAACCTATATTAATGTATTTAATAACTGATTAATACTTCAAAAATATGTATTAACACCAATTTAACTTAACCATAGAGAGAGGGCCCCAGTTTGTAACATCAGCCGGGGCGCCAAATCTGACATACCCATTTATGCTCTTAGTATTTTCAGGAATAGAAATAAAGGCTAGATGTTTTTAAAAATTAATATACTTGTAAATTAGGTTCTATCAAATGATTTTTAAGGAGTGTAATAAGGCCTAAGATATTTATTATCTATTTATTACAATTGAACAAACTTGTAGAAAATTATATATAAGAAAACAAATTCATGCTAGGGATGGTAAAACAATAATTATACATTAAAAAATTATTATAAACTTATAGAAAACAACATCACAAAACAGCAGACGGGTTTCAAAAACATTTATACTTTGTTCTTACAAATTGCCCTATTCAGTGTATGGGCTGTTTCGGGCATACACACTGTGTATGGCCTAAAAATATAAATTTTGGGAGTACTTAAAACTATACTTGGTTTTTGCTACCTTTTTTACAAAAAAAAAAAAAAAAAAACACCTTTTACTGGTACTTAAAAGGAATTGTTCAGCAGTTTTTGAAGTGCCAGCAACCTCTTGTCTTCTTAGGCGGATCAACTTTCATTGAAGTTGTCCTGTTTTTTTTTTTCTACTAACAAAATGATAGGAATCAAAGAACATTTTCTAGTTACGGTCTAAATTCTAAGACCATGGACAGAAAAAAACAAATCTACCTTTAACAAATATATGGGATATTTGTTGTTACAAGTTGATCTGGTTTTTTATTATGGTCTCAGAATTTACACCAAAATAAAGACAATGTTACTAAAACTGTTTGTCTGCTCCTCTTGTCATGACAGCTCGGAAATGTGTTTTAAACTGACGGGTCTAATTAAACCGTGACAAACTTACAAATTGTGCATTATATGTTAGAACCTATTTATGGTTTTGGTCATGCCTCCTATTTAATAAGTAGTTATTTAAACTGACAATTTATATGACAGATATTTAACTAACGATCCTACTACAGCCATACCCTCTGACGATTGCAGAGAGATGTTAACAGCCGCCGAAACATCCATAGAGGACAAGGACTATTGTTATGATTGTACAAACGGAAGTTAAATACCTGTTAAAAAATTTAACAATCCCCTAATTTTAATATTTCCCCATAATTATCAATTACAAGTAACTTTAATGCTTATTTTGTTATACCTTAAGGTGCCAACTCAAAAAATGAGTATTTTATCGCTAAGCAAAATATTAAGTTATTTTGAAAATACTGATATATTTAAAAATTGCTAACATTTTAATGCTACTTAAAGGCTTCTAAAACAGGATACTTCAGACACAAATAAAAGTAATAAAAACATGTATTTTATCCAATGGAGGGTTGCACGTTTAGAATAAACATAGGCTATTGCAGTTCAGAGGAAATACTGATTCAAAGAATTCAATTTACAAGTAGGCTAAATATTATTTTCTATTGTCGCTCAAATTACCATACACCTAATTTGCAGTTAAACATATAATATTTCTAAACACTTGTAAATGTTTATAAACTTGCTTATAGTAGCACTTACTTATGTTTGTTGAGGACAGTCGTTTCGGGAGATGTGTTTCATTGTCAAGACCATCTGAGTTGACAATGGGACACATCTCCCGAAACGACCGTCCTCAACAAACATAAATAAGTGCTACTACAGGCAAGTTTATAAACATTTAAAAGTGTTTAGTGATAACTAGTAGCTCACGTGAAGATGGAATCAACAAATATAATATTTGTATTGTCATTTTTAGTTTATTAATAATTTTCTTTTTTTTCTCATGCTAAGGGGGACCCTTGGCCCCCTCCGTTGGGTGCGCCACTGTTTGTTATAATCTGTGAGGGATGAAATCTCAGTTAGGGAAATGGGATACAGTGAATTATAGAAGGACATGAATCTCCCATGAGATTGTATGCAAGGGAAGAATGGGTGGTCATATACTTCCCTTAAATAGTTTTTCTTTACTTGGATGGGTGGAAAGGTATGTTAACATTTTTACTGTTTACTGCTTTCTAGAAGGGGCGGACACAAACAGCTGACAATGACAGCAGCAACTGTCCTGCAGATACTTTCAATGACCAGTCATTGCCGATACCAATTCAGTTGTTTTTGTGGAAACAAATAAGGTACAGCACAGTCTTACTATCAGTTAAGTTTTGCAGCTTAAGTTGCATCAAGGCACGAAAGTTTAAAGTTGCTTTTAATCATCTTGAGTTCACTGAGTAAATCACAAGTAATTATTGAAGTAACTAAGTGAAAGCTATTAACTTACTTGCTTACATATTTCAAAACTATCGTTTCTCTGACGAAGCTATCTCTGAGTAGAAGGCTAGCTTCGTCAATGAAATGACTGTTTTAAAAACGCGTCAGCAAGTAAGTTAATAGTTTTTAGTTAGTTATTCAAATAATTACTTATGAAGTAAGCTTAGTTAAAATTATCTATTCAGAGACCATTCTCAGAGAGATGGTGTAGTTTTCAAATAGAATTAGGTATAGTTATAGTTCCTAAGCACTGAATGTAATCCATTATATCGGTTATTTTGTAAGGCATGGTTGTGCAAAATGATTAAATGTAAAGTCCGATTTTTTTCAATTCCTACTATTAGTTCACACTCTCTCTATAGTTTGCTCAGATTTTCAATTGTTAATAAAAATACTTTTTAATCATCCACTCCAAGTTCAAATACATTTTTTAAATCTTGTAGTGGATGATACTTGATGTTATTATAGTTTTTTAAAATATTATTTAATTTATTAATTTAAAAAAAGTTGACTAAACTGCTAGATTTTAAAGATGTAGTCATATAGTTCGAATCCTACCTAAAGCCATCAACTTTTTTAAATTAAAAATAATGAATTAATATATGAAAAAAACTGTATTGATATAAATTGTCATCCATCACAAGTTTGAGTGGATAAACAACTTGAGTGCATGAATAAAAAGTATTTTTATAACGATTATACACTACTAGTAGTGGATTAATTGTAATTATTTAATAAAAACGTAACAAAAATAAAATTTTTTTTATTGAGTCAAGTAGGTATTGACTTAAGAATTATTTCAATAAAAATATTGAAAAGAACCCCAATACCACAAACATAATAAAAAATAACAAATAAAACAAGTTACTTAAGATTAACCCATTCGCTTACAATTTTTTTTACACCGACTGAGCCATAAAAAACTAATTTTTTAGACCATTTTTAAAGGTTTTTGTTGATTACTTTTTTTTAGTTCATATTTATGTTTCTTATGGAACCTATTGTTATTTTTTTATTCACAAATACATTTACTTTCAAAATATATACTAATATTTATAATATCTCTTCTTTTATAATTTAATAATATGTAAACAACTAAAATGTTTCAACGAAAAATATCAAACATTATTTTTTTTATTTCAATTATCCTAAAGTAAAAGCATAAATTACCTTTGGAAATACTCCAAAATATTCTTCAGGGTGCAAAGAATATGTTTCAATTTCACAAGTGGTAAGAAAAGTTAACTTTTGTGTTGTATACTTTGAAACATTCTGGTAGGTGAAATGCGACGAGGCACAGTCCACACTCCCACCGACTGGTTCTTTGGCCTTTTAGTGGGCATAGGTGGTTTGGAACATGGAATTTTTTCTTTAGGCCTACCCCTTCTTGGTTTACCCCTATTTCTAGTACTAACTCTAATAGGCCTAGGACAAGGATCAAGAAAACTAGGGGCATCATCCTCCTCACTAGCAGTAGGAGACAGAGGGGCAATTATTCCATCAAGGTAGATTTGATCGAGTAGCTCAATTAGATTGGAATTCTGTGAGCTTTCATCATCTGAATTAGATGGTAATACAGGCCTATCTTGGACATTTATATCAGAAATTACATTATTTACATCTAGTGGAGTCCTAGGCCTAACATAACTACAAGAGGGCTGCTCAAGTTGCAACTTATCACTTATTGCAGAACAAGGCAGATTACATTTTTCATGATGTGGTGAACCTGTTATATTACAGTCTATTATGATTTTTTTTATTCATTACTTACATCTACATCTATTTAAGATTCAATGTCCAACTGTCTTATTTCATTATTACTCTCAAATGTTTCCTCAAACAAATCACTGTCCCATTCTCCAAAAATTCTTTCAATTTCACAATCTTTCAACTCCTTCTCACTTTCATCAACAAATAAAATAATAAATCCACTCATTTTTAACTTAAAAAGAACACAAATAACAAATTAAATACAATTTGGTTAGGTTATAAACATATCCCACACAACTACAACATCACAGACAATGTCAGCTGATCGGTCGCCAGATAAAACGTAAATATTGAAAGAACGGACAGTCCAAAGAAGATAAAAATACTATCATTGGAAAGCCCAAAGCCTGTAGAATAAGATGCATATGCGATCTATTGGATTTACTGAGAACTAACTCGACACAAATTAGTTATATTGGAGGACGGCGATTCACCGTCGCTTCACAGAATGGCACACTGGGTCGCGACGGCGGATCGCCGTCATTGTAAGCGAATGGGTTAAACCCTTATGAACATTTCGATGACCATGTCATCATCATCAGAGGGTCTTATTACAAAATACAATCTAGCACACAAGAAGTTACAAACTAGAATGATCTTGTAACTTCTTGTGTGCTAGATTGTATTTTGTAATAAGACCCTCTGATGATGATGACATGGTCATCGAAATTTACATAAGGGTTTAATCTTAAATAACTTTTTTTATTTTTTATTATTTTTGTGGTATTGGGGTTCTTTTCAATATTTTTATTGTAATTTGTACCACTGTGCTCTTGATATTGTGTATTAAGAATTATTTATTTTATATGACTTGTTTATTAAAGAGACACTATATTTTGTATCGATTTTATTGGTCTATATTGTTCTTGTTTCAGCCCATTTATACGACCCAAGCTCGGAAAACTCCACGAAGCGTCATGCATGGTAAGTTGACTAACCTAAGACAAATGAAGTGCATATGATCCGTACCTATGGTGTCTAGATGCAGCATTTATTTGTGTTAAAGAAAATACATTCATGAAGCAATGAAAGTAGACAGTGAAATTTGTCTGCTTGCATGACATACCTGATAGTGCAACTTGAGGGCCCTAGAATAAACTGGAAGACCCTTTGTCAATAAATAATAGTTCAGGCTACTTTCCACAAAACTGCGGTTGTTTTTATTAACGTTAGATTTGTGGTGCAAGGAAACAAGGAGAAAAACTAAGCAAGAGACTTCTATCTGTTCTTGATCCTTCCAAATCTAACAATTAATATTACAACCATCATTTTGAAAGAAAAAAGTCAGAATTACTGATTGATATTTTTGTGTTGCTATATAAATTTTAATACTTCCTAGATATAATTTGTGTATGCAATAGATATTTGGCTTTCATTTAAAACTAATACAGGTTATAGATTAAAAAAAAATTAATTTGCAAATTTAAAAAAAATGATAAAAAAAATAAAAAAACTTTGGGTGATTAAGAAAATATTCCAAAAGTATCTTTTGGTATCACAAATTTAATTATGTCTGAACTTTAATTACACCTAAAATTTAATTTTACCTAAAACTTTTACTACATCTAAAACCAAAAATTGGATAATGGGTTATTAGAGAACCTATTAACAATCATATGTTTCAAAAGTAAAAATTTTGGGAAATTTTTGAAAAGTAATGTGTATTACATCTTCCTACAAATCACATATTTAAAAAAATTCTGTGGAAGTGCATACCAAACTCATATTAGAGTTATTATAGTGAAAAATATTGAAAGTTAAAAAAAAAATTAAAATACTATATAAATTAATTTATGTTTAATTACGCTGATATTCTCTTCTATAATTTAATAATGTGAGGAAAATTTAGAAAATATTTGTAATTATGTTAGGAATGAGAGTTTATATCATTTAAACCACTAGTCCAGTGGTTCCCAACTTGTGATACGTGTACCCTTATGGGTACGTAGAAGCCTATGGATTCGTACACAAAAATAATACCAGCGGACATCAAAATTTCATGCTTTAGATTTGAAACAAATACAAGGTTACATTAGTAGTTTGCAAGATAGTTGATGTGTTTACCTGAAATTTTGTGGAGCTTGAATGTTTATGTTCGACTGAAAGCACAAATTATTATAGCAGGGGAAAGATTTATCCAGATTTAGGCGAACAATAGAAATGCAGGAATGGGTCTACGATCTGATGATAGGACACTTTCAAAGAACCGTCTGTCGTGTTGCCCACACAAAAATATTGAATACACAGCCAGTTACCCCCTGCTCCACCTATTACTTAAAAGGCAGTCAGGCAACCACTCTTTGTCTTAACCACGTCAAGGATGGAAAAATATTTTTAGGGGTACGTGAAATGAAAAAGGCTGGGAGCCACTGCACTAGACAAACCATCAAGAGGTTTTTATGTGAAAAAATTGTGAGTTGATTTTTCTGTTACAAATTTAAAAATATACACTTTCATAAAAAGAGTACTTACTTCTATGTTGTATGAGGATGGCTATTTTGAGAGATGTGTCTCAATTTAATCTCCCAAAGCAGCTAGTGCCATAAAACAAACAAATAAGTGCTACTTGTAGGAAACTATATATTTTTAAAAGCATAAAATGTATAACTATATGTTCAAGTTCAAAAAAATTTTTTTTCCCTAATACATATTACTTTTACATTAAAAAATATTACTAAAATAAAAATTTTTACTATTGTTATCTAACAAACGTATGCCAAACTGGTACATTGTGCTGTGTACCTTTACGATGCAAATCTGATGATATAGCAATGAATTATTATTATTTGATTCCATCTTTACGTGAGCAACTAGCTTTCACTAAAACACTTGAAGATATATTAATATGCTAGACTTGCTTATAGCAGCACTTACTTATTTGATTATTGAAGACGGTTGTTTCGGGAGATGTATCAACCACAAAGAGTTGACAAAGGGAAAGATCTCCTCAAACGGCTGTACTCAATAATCAAAAAAGTAAATGCTATTACAGATAAGTCTAACATACCAATGTATGTTCAAGTATTTTTAGTAATAAATAAGTGGTTTTAGTTATGTTTTTAAATATATAGGGTGATTCATGTAAAGCTCATTATTTTCAATTTGTGTTTATTTTAAGAAGAAAAATATAAGTAGCATGTTATTGTTTTTACATGTACAGAGTCTCTGGGAGATTAATTGGTTGTAAAAAGTTAAGTTGAAAATTTCTTCTGCTTGCCTCTAGATGCAACGAACATGTCGTTCCATGTTTTTGGTAGTTTGCTGGATGTTACGTTGTCAATAGTATTGCTCTTTTGTGAAATATTGTTCATCAGATCAACGAAAATCAGAAGGCATGTTGTGTAGTCTTTCTTCTTTTTAGATAAGTCCACAGGAAGAACTCTAGTGTGGTCAAGCCTGGTGATCGTGGGGCCACAAATTTCTGTAAACAATTCGGTTTCAGAGTAATTTTGGATTAGCGTAATAGACTCACGTGACACATGACAAATATCGCCGTCCTGTTGAAAGTACCCTTGATGCAGCTCAATTGCATCCAGTTGCTCAACGAAATCACTGAAAATGAATCAGTAGTCTTTGGTGTTTACTGTATCGTGGAAAAAAATTGGCCCCACGATTTTCTCTGCTGATACTACATACCAAACTCAGTATCACCAAATTCTCTCTGCTGACAAATGTCAAATTCTCTGCTGACAAATGTGTGACATTCAATCGAAACTCCAAGACCTCCTGCATCATTTGATAGGCAAATAAAATCTTTCAACGTATTCCTACTCTGACAAATGAAAATCATGAGTTTTATATGAATCACTCTAAAATAGTAGTATACAAAAACATCAAGTGAACCATATAATAAGTATTAAATATAATCTAAGAATAGCAATCTTAATTTACAATTAAATTCTAAGAATAATGACACAATATTTACTGATTATAATAATGATTTGTAAACAAGCATGTCAAAATAAGGCATGTTACAATACATGAAGTTTAAAAAACAAATGTATATATCATGTTATAAACAAAGCAATATCATGACACTTAGTACATGATTTGGAAATCCAAATGATTAAAGGGTCTATATTTACAACTAACAGTTTTAAATTTTCCTCTTATTTTCAGAACAAGTCATTCTTTTGGAAAACTAGAGTACAACTTTCTTAGCAAATTAGGTTTTGTGTTCCATAAAACGAGAATTATAAAGTAGTGATCTTGTTTGGACGTATGCTCCAAAAAAATTTACAAATAGGTAAAAAAATATTTATAGGCCTTATAATTAACAAAAGTGTGGTTGGTATCCTTAAATTCTTTCTGTTAGTTTGGAATTAAAGCATTGACAGTCACATAGTCAGGTTTAACAAATGTCTGTAAAGTTTATCAGAAAACATAAATATTTGAAGCTTTCTTGTTAACAAGTTATAGTTTCTATCTGAACACCACATTGTTCCTAACATTATGAATTATGGTACAGTATTAGTCTTCCTAAAATTGGTTTAGAATTGCAATATCTGTTCTAAACTTATAATTTTTTTTAATATTTCTCGATAAATTGATGTTTGCTCGTTGAAACATCTGTTTGTCTCTTCTACACAGGTTAACAAAAGTCTTTGAAAGACTAGTCCACACATGACAAATAAAAACCTCACACGCCAAGGAGAATCTGACTACTGTTAAACCCATTAGTCAGAAATGTCAATGGTCTAGACCTCCACACTACTGCTATGTTCCTAATATAAGAAAAACCTTTATAAAGTATGGTACAAAGCCTTGAAGAATATCTTACATATCTCCATGTTATGTCCACCTCATTAAATTGTACCTCAATAAGTTCCCTGTATCCATCGGGAGCTACCTTTTCTTTCAAGTCCAAAGTGTCTAAATGATTAAGAATACAACTGTTACTGTACGTTGTATAAACTAACAGCATTCATGTACTTCATTTTTTGCCCTGGGACTCTTTTTCATATTTGTTTATTAACAAATTTTAAGAGGCAATCACTGCCTCATGGAAATGGGAACTTCAGTTGTAACTCAAGAGAGAAAGGTAAATAATAACTATACACAAATAGTTTTCCTATTGCATAGGACCTTAGCATGACCTTCCTGGCTTTTTGTATCAATATCTTGTCAGTTGCTATAAGGATCCACAGATTGTAAGATTAACTCCATCTTTATCCAGTCCTTGCCCAGTGAACTTTATCTAGATGTTTGTAAAGACAGATACTGCAAACACAGTTTTGTATTGAACAAGTCAGACAATGCAATGGTAGCTCTTTTATCTTTTATCCTATGTTATATCGTTAAAAAGCAACCTTCTCCATTCTATGTATATTGTTATGTATTAACATTTTGGCATATAAACATGTCTGCCTCTATAGTAATGCTGGTCTCTGTCTTTTTTCCAATAATATTATAGTAAAATGGTAACTACATGTTACATTTTTTCTGAATTATAAGTAATTATTGAGTAACTGAGTACTTACTTTTGAATCTTAATTGTTGACACATTTCAAAACAATAATTTCATTGACAAAGGCATTAGTGGGTCGGCTTCCTCAATGAAATGATTGTTTCAAAACGCTTCAGCAAATAAGTTTCAAAGTAGTCACTCAGTTATGCAATAATTACTTATAGTTTAATTACTGAATTCAAAATGAGTTACAACAAGCAACTTCTTTCTGAAAGTTTAAATGTTTTTTGTGAGTTCCTGACATCGTTTTTGGTCACAATGGCTTGTATTTCTGTACTCATATTCTTTATTTTAGGGTTTTTATAGTCTTCTCCTATTTTGGCATCCTCTTATCTCCTAATAACAGCATCTTCTTATCTTAAGGTTGTCCCAGAGTTTGCTACAAGAATAAGAACCACTATAGATATTTTCATTCAAATGATATACATTATATGAAACAGACATATTCAACACACTCAGGGAATAAGTTTGACTCACATCATAATTTTTTATTCAAGACAGTGGAATATAATATAAAAATAAAAATAGATAGTTTTTGGTTGAGTTATATTTAGAAAAATGAATTGTACGTTTAGAAGATGTATATTAGAATAATTAGGGAATTACTTAATAAATTTGCCAATATATATAGAACGGAATTATTCTATATGAAAATAATTATGTTGGATGCATGACATTTTTACAGGATTATATAACTATATTTATATACTATAAATATTTAGTAAGTTATTGTAGGTATTGACTTATTGAGTTGAAGGGGAAAAAACTTACAAAATATTTAAATTGAAATATTGCCTCAGTATTAACTCTTAATGTTTGATTTAGATATTGTTTATACTGGCAGCATACTATCCTTTTTTTATTACTGACTGTTTCTGTTGAAACTGTTTAATTGATTAAAAGTGTTAATTGGCCCAACTTGTTTTGTATGCTGATTGTATTAGTTAACCTAATCCTTGCCACATGACTGTTGTAATGTTGTCTGTGTTTTGCTTTTTTTTGTCACCACGCTTCTCCGAGCTAGTTCTGCCAACAAGCACCTGGTCACCATGTAAGTGCAACAAGACGCACAGCTTTATTTTTTGCAACCAATTTTAGTGTTTATTTTAAAGCTTAGAGTGCAATATAATCTGCCTTTATAAAAATTTCTGTTAAATTTAATTCATACATTTTTATAATTTGAATCCATCTTTACTTGAGCTACTAGTTTTTCACTAAAAAGACTTGAACATATATTGAGTTCAACATAAGTATGTTACACTTGACTTTAGTTGCATTTACATTTTTGATTATTGAGAACAGCTGAGCTGGAGATCCCATTGTCAACTCAGACCATAACCCAGTTGACAGTTGACCATGAATCAGACCGACTTAGTTGACTATAGTATGTATCTTCCAAAACAAGCGTTCTCAATAATGAAAAAAGTAAGTGCTACTATAAGCAAGTGTCCATACTAATAAATGTTCAAGTGTTTTAGTGTCATACTAGCTAGTGTTTTCAAAAGTTGTAGCAACTTTAATGACTTTTTAAAATATCTTTTGTTCATTAAACAAAGGAGTTTATTTTATCAGTTTTAAAAACTAACAATAAATAAAATAACTTCCATGTTAATAAAACTGACTCTTAAAAAATAAAATAAGTCTAAGGGTAAAACTTTAATAAATTCCTTTTAATTAATTCACCAGTTATGTTATATTTTTTGTTTTCAACAAGTTATATTGATAAAAGATGCAGGAAATTAAATAAGAAAGAATATTCAATTGATAACATAGTTAATCTGTATTTATCTTTGGAATCAATATTGAGTTTGTTAATTTTGTTTGGTAGACACTTGCACTCTGACTAACCTCAATTAAGAAGGAAAGAATAATTCATCTCTCACACACAGGTTCAATACCGGGAGTTAAACACTTCTCTAATGACAGTAATTAATTACTCCTTGTATTGTTGACCCTGGGCGTTTTGTAGATCAACACATTGTTAGTGTTGCAGGAGGTTCAATTTAATTGGAGTTTCATTAACTTCAATGAAGGGGAGTTCTTACAAAAATAACAATTATTTTATCTATAAATCTCCTTTAATATTTGCTCAAAGTTATTTCTCATTTTCTTACAGTTAGCAAATTAATTGATACGTCGATAAAGTTTCATTAAACGGAATGTTGAACTGTACTTGAGTAATAAATATTTAACTACAAAAATAATGTATGTTATATTGGGCAAAAACACATTATTAACAAAACTTCACATACATTCAATTAAAAATATCACTGACTCATCTTTTGATAACCAAGGAATAAAAACAGCCCATAGTTATGTAAACATCAACCACAATGAAAAAATTCTTACATAAAATAAAAGGACACAATCTCAATATTAGAGCAGTAGTACAGGCAGAAACTCCAAACAGTTTTTAGCAGACTGTCATGGACAGCAATTTTCATAAAACTAGTGTTTATATGTTATTACTATAAGAAAAAGAAATGTCTTCAAATGTCCAGTAAAAAAAAAAAAAAAAAATTGAAAACTAATTACACTTTTTGTATCACTTGGCAAAAAAACACCATCTGCTGATATTTTTCAGTAGATGTGTTTCACACTAGGTTAGTGTATTGTTCAATATTGTGAGTCACGGATAAGACTCACAGCATTGAACAATGCAATGACCTAGTCAGTGTGTCTGCTGAAAAATACTAATAAGCATGGTTTTTATACCAAGTGATACCAAAAGTGTAATCTATGAGAAACAACCTCATGATGTTCAACACAAAATCTACAAGTTAGAAGACTAATATTTAAAATGTGTTAGACACCATGTTATTTAAAATGACCTTTAAAACTTTACAAATTAACTTTATTGATGAAAATTTCAAAGCCCTATACAACATATAAATGCAAATTAATTATAGTAGTTTACTTGGAAGCACACACAAGTTTCATAATATTAAAAAAAAAATATTTTCAGAAGAAACTGATTTTATTTCTATTCCAATTTGTGACATTGTTTTAAGCCTTATGATTAAAAATATATTTGTGATCCTTACATTACAAGTTGTGTGAAGTTGTTTGTAATCTTTCCTTCTTCTTTCTGCTAGTGCTTATTTAATTTTATTGCTATTAAAATTATTAATTACAATCATAAATATAAGCAATGTATGTAGTGTAAATAAAATCTGATATTATGGTTAGAATTAAGAGAAATGAATAATACAAACATATTCTAATACAAATGTTTATTTACTGCTAAATACGGTTCACAGTATTTATGTGATTATACTTGAAAATTAACAACCATATATATGTATGTGTGTGTGTGTGTACAGTAGAACCTCGATAAGTAGGACCCCGTTAACTCGGATCTCCGAATAACCCAGAATGTTTTGAAGTACAATAAAATAAACAATATATTTTTAGGTTAGTTTTGGTTGGTAAAGATTATTTAGATTTTTTGGACTAGGAGACTGACAGACTTACCTTGGTAAGAGTCCACACTGTAGTCTTGAAATAGAAACACATAAAAGCACTACAGTGTGGACTCTTACCAAGGCAAATCAAAATAAACAATATATAAGATATAACAAAAATCAAATAATTATAGTACATATATAAAAAGTCCAACACAACAATAAAACCGCCTAAGAACTACAGATAAACAAAATAATGATGGCACAATGTTTTGTGCTTCTTAAGCTGAAAGATGAGTTTACAGGATGTAAAGGTAGAAAACAGCTCACAAAATAAAAACAGCCAAAATAGACAGATTTGTTCGCCAAAGAATGGATTGCAGGGGAGTTTATCTGTATATACAATATGTACGCTCATGTAGTGTACATAATACTTTTTGTTTGATAAGTATAAAAGAGATATTCTGTAAATACAATGTCTTCTTTTAATTTCTCTTTATTATCTGGCTAACTCAGATGGACCACGGTGCCAGTTATCGAGGTTTTATTGATACAAGGGAATTAATTTTGTTTTTATATGTTTTTTAAAAATAATTGGTAAGTAAATGTAAAGTAATTTTATATGTTGCAAGCTGTAAAGAGTGGTTAAAACTTAAGTTGAGACTATACACTTCACAATATATTAATAAGCAATTTCTTGTTTTTAGTACTACTAAAAATATCACTAAAGTACAACTAAATGAGAATAACCATTTTATAAGATGTGTTCCATTTTCACATCTCTCAAAAATAAGTGCTACTGTAGAGAAGTATAATTTGTATTTTAATATATGCTAAATTCTATGAGTATAAAATAAACAAAAAAATAGGTTTCCTAATGTAGCAAATAATTAGGTAAGAACGTAAAGTCGTATTTTCCCCTTAACCAGATACTTTGTTAGCAAATTTTAATATTGGTATTTAATAAATGAATGTAGTATAAAACAGTGTTGTTTTTAAAAATAAGCATACAGTTTATACAAATTTATATGTGTTTTCAGATTCAGGTTATATTTGCCTTTTTCAAATTTATGGTTTTTGACATTTAAAATCACTTTAATTCTACTTTACAATATAATTTTTAATAACATTTTTGTAAAATCAAAAAAACTGAAGATGATTCTTCCAGACCATCATCTTTCTTTGCTAATTTTAATTGTTAAGGTTTATATTAAACCTAATAGTATTGGATACCCAATACAGGTTATAGAAATTGACTTTACACCCCTTAGCTGCTTGAGTATAATTATATGAATTAATTACTTTAATATATTTTACCAAAGTTAATAACATAATTTAAAATGTGAGTTTCTTACTTTTAGGCTATTATGCAATTTGTTTTAACTTTATATTTGTTGTTATACGTAAACATAAGAAATCAAGTTCTGCAAATATGTTTATACTTTTTTAATTAAAAACTTTTAAAATTAATTACAAAAAATTTAAAATGTGAATATTTCTAAATGTTTTTACTAACTTGCCAAACATGTTAAATTTTTTCAGGTACCGCTATCCTTTTACACATGACAATGAACACTAGTAACAGGCTATACAAATGCATCAACAATTCTAACTCAATTATTACTTAAAAATACAAGTCAGACAGCCACTTCTAGAAACAAAATACATGTTATTTAAACACCTGATACAAACAAATTTAAGAAAATATTAAACAATTTCCGTTTATTTCTAATTTGGTCTTCAACAGTAACATATAACCAGATTTCATTATAAACGTAAAATTCAGAGATGTTTATTTTAACCACTGTAGTACTATTACAGTAGTTGTAGAAGTGATTTTTGTGTAAATCAATGGAATTGTTAAATTTAAAATTAAAAGGAATTTTTACAAAACTTCCTGATAAATCTTTACTGGTAATCCACTGTACTAAACAATCTTTTTCAGTTTCTAGGTTGGCTACCAAGATGCATTAAAGTACATTGTTACACAATCAACTATAACCTGTGTGTACTTCACATTTGTAAAAGAAAGATTTTTTCTCAACACCCTGGAGCAGTATGAAATATACTGGAACTCAAAATAAAAACACATCTTGTCAAAACGCACAATATAAGTCACATACATTACTTGACAGCATTATTGAAAATCTGCATTTTAAAAGATAGCGCTACTGAATCTCGTCTATGTATATTACACTAGATCTTTGAGAAATACTTTTCACTACTCTGTCCATGCATATGATTGAGTGAGAGCCAGACGAGTCAGATAGTATATTTTAACTCTATATAAATCTTCAATAAAACAAAGTACTGTCTCATATATATACTATCGGCACTATTTTAACTCATTGAGGATCAAACAAAATCTATAATGAAGTTACAAAATCTTTGCCTGGATGTTTATATAGAAATATTCTTAATAAGCTATATCTTAATATTTCAAAAACTACTTGACCAAGTATTTTAAAATTTTAAGTTAAGATGCTTTATATCACGTGGAATGTCTTAGGCTGTATAAAATATATTTTTTTAATACATTGTGAAAATGTACTTGAAACTTCATTGCCGTAGCATTATAGAAAGTATTTTGCATAGAAATGGCGCTCTACTTTTTGTGTGTAACGTATTATTTGAACATAATTAATATAGATTTTAGCTAAATTATTTTTCTCAGAGAAAAATACAAATTAAGTTATTATTTTTACGATTAAATTCTAGGAACACTTATTGAATATTTGTTAATTCCATCTATTGAAATTTAGTAATCTATGAAGCCGAATAAATCCATAAGCAGTAGGCAGTGGGTTATTGTTGTTTTTCAATATTGTTATTTAAAATGTTTAGCTCAAATAGTAATGTATAGTAACAATATTATTACTAAGTGATTTTATAACTAAACAAATAATTTTACTAGGATATGTTTGAAACATTCTTTACTCTAGCCTATCTGTGAAAAACTTGTTAAAAAGTAAGAGTGTATTGCAAAATATTCAAGAAATTAATTAATAAAATACCTATCAATATAATTTTAAGTGTTAATAACTTTGTAAATATATCTTTTAATTTTTTTTCTATTTTCAAAGGAACTTAAAAAAGCTTGTCAGGTAAGTTATCTTAATATCTTTATTACCTTTCCTTTTATTTTGTATAAAAAGTATAGTGAAAACTTTTTTTAAATAATATTTTTTTTTACTTAAGATTTTCTTTGTTCTAACAGAAAGTTTTAAGAAATGGAAGTTGTACATCTCTACCTATTTATTCATCTATCTTAATATTAGTTTTGTACATATCTAACTGAGTAGAAAAATACACATCAAAGCTTAAATTCATAAAATGGAGTTTTGTAACAATTTATCAGTTGCATTATTATATTATAATACTATATTTCTTAATACAGTTGTTATCTAGCTGTTATAGTATATAGGTTATGTTCTTACATGATATTTCTTTAAATGAATACGTAACTGAGATAACGTTTTTTATTATGATAGAATGTTTAAGGATAGATATAAACATTAATAGTTTGATCTCAATATCTGTATAATGAAAATGTCTATGGAGGTAATAGTCTTCAATGATTAGTCGTATGTTTTTATATATGCTATTTAAAAATACATTCTAAAAAAATCACGATAATTTAAATAATAACGAATACCAACTCACAATCAATGTTGCATTAGCTACTCTTTCTGCTGCTAATAATGATGGACTTGTCATTGAAACATATAAATGAGAAACTAATTTGGCAGATACTAATATATATCCAATACAGGATCAGTATCCAAGAGTTTGTAAAAATTGCTTTCGCAAATAAACAAAATTATCCAAAGAGTCCTTTTACTTCTGAGTTCAAATGTGAAACACGCTATTTGAAAAGTTTCAAAACTATAAGTTTGGCAAGTCATTATTAGTTTAATGCAGGACCTGTGACAGGTAATGGCATAAGCTTAAACTAATGGCATAAACTTATTGTTATTGTTGTGATAAGCTGGATAAAAGAAAACACAAAATGATAATAATTCAGTTTCATTTACTTGCTAGGTAAAGCCTAATGACAAGTATGATTCAGAGAAAATTTAACTTGAGCATAATATTCCAATAAAATATTAGTAAAAACCACAAAACCACAAAATAAATTAGAAAATTAATAATATTAAAAGTTACCTAAGATTAGACCTTTATGTACATTTCAATGACTGTGTCATCATCAGAGGGTCTTTAAAAAAATTACAATCTAGATTATAAATATTTATGAACTAGACCAGGGGTCGGTAACCTTTTTGTACTTGAGGGGCTCATGTTCACTCTAGCATGACTGTAATGGACTCAAATATAAATAACCATGAGTTTTATTATATTTTCTAATTTTATATTAGTTATGTAACTCATTTTAATACAGTACAAAAGGTGACTTTAAATAACTGCTATTAATGGATTTTAAAAGTAATTTTGATAAAATAGTCTACTTGATTCCTGAATACAAATCTGATAATTTTCTAACTTAACTCTGACAAATGTCTTTATTAATGTTTTGAAGTTCTAAAATAATGAAATAGTGAAACACGTTCATCTAAAAATTAACACAATTTTAATAAAATAAAACAAAAAAATATAGTGTAACTGATATTTTAAGTACTTTAAGTATTTAAGTACATTAGGCATTTATAGTTGTGGCTAGTGTAATGGTTCTAGCTATTGAGCAACCTATTGTACATAAAGGTTTAATCTTAGGTAACTTGTAATATTAGTTATTTTTGAATATTTTTGTGGTATTGAGGATTTTTTAAACCAATATTTTCGTATTTTACCACTGTGCTCTTGATATTATATAAAATAATTAGGTTTTCTCAAATTTGAACCATTGTTTCTTCTCTCTGTTTTTGCAACGTAACTTACATTGAATAATGTAACAAGTTATTAAAATTTAAATTTTATAGGTGCCAAGCTACTGTGAAATTTTATTTTCACAAAACTATGTTTGAAATACCCAGAACATTCATCATACATTTAGGATAGGTTAGTTATTAAAAATTAATACAAAAGAATTATTACATAAATTAGCTATGGTTGTTATAGGGATGTTAGGGTTAACAAATTTATTATACTTCTAACACTTTAACCCAAAGACCGAACTGGAGATAAACTTTGTTTTACTTTGGAAGAATTCAAAGTCGACCTTGAATGTCGCTCCCCACAGTATCATCATCTCTCTCCATCCCCTACCACTTGCAATTACTTTAATTCAGCTTCACTCCTTTGAGTTGAAATATGTTTTTACGATAACAGATCTCATGTATAGGATGGTTGAGATTTTTGTATAAAACACAACAGGTTGGTTTTAATGGATGTTCACTCGAACAGTTAATTTGAGAAACGTCTTGCAGCTACTGTGTTACTTTAGTGTAACTTTAATGTTTTTTTTTCTATGGATGAGTTTTCAACAAGTAGATATGTTCCAGTAGTAGATCCTGACTTCCAAGTGTTGGCCCTTGGAAGTATTTTAATCTAAATAGTAATGCTTTCAAGCTGCCAATGAGACACTGATGTAAATCACATGGTGCGATAAAAAAAATTCGATTTGGTATGTTTTTCATAAATTTACTTGAATCATATGTTTGGCAAGACATTCATTATTTTTAATACAAATGTTAAAGTTTCGGTAATTGTCATGGACAATAAAATCTTGAAGATTTTACATCCTCAGGGTGTAAAATAATTAGTATTTATTTCCTAGTTATTTACATCATTATAACTATTTTTTTATAATTATAATAAACAATAGAGTTGTAAGGAATATTTCAGGTTAATATTTGACTTTTCGAAATTGCTTTAACATCTGGTAAGCATTTCTCAGGGTTAAAACCTTCTGACATGTCTAATTTTTTCTAATATGCCATCAACTGATAACCTTTTGAGCAGTAAATTTCTAAGCATCCTACATGGTTCAAAAATAAGTTAAAAAAATTCTTTAAATAACTTTTTTGTCATTATATTGATACTTTATATTGTGTTAGTTCAGAAATTATAACTTAATGAGAAAAATTTCGTTTAAACACTTTTTTGAAAAAACAAAAAAATATTTTTAAACTTAGATCTGATGGTAACCAATAAGAAACTCAATATTTATTATTCATGAAAACATAACAATAGACAAGTAACATATACCTGGTAGCTGTAAAATAGCCAAAGTGACAGTTGTGAAGTTGAAACACTAATCATAGGTTTTGCCAGGACCAAGCTGGACCCACCCAGTTGTGATTTACACAAACAGGCTTCTGACATCTATCCAATACGATTGGAAAAAAATTGCTTTAAAAATCCCTAAGAGATTGCCGGGTAGTTCACTAAAAAAAATAAGAAGATCATAACATATACTTTAACTCCATCTTAAAATAAATCTATATAAATGTCACAGTGATGTTGTTACTGTTTGGTAGCTTGTAGCGTGCGCTGTGACTATTTCATTGTTACTATTCCAAGGGTTAAAAAACATTCATAGTTATCATTTTTGTTCAAGAAGAAAAACAATGGCTAACGCAATTACAGCAATGGAATCTTATCATCACACATTCGTTGGATTCTCATCATCACATTCGTAAATTCAAACTTATGGATTACTTTATAAAAATAAAATTATTTTAAAAATAAAAGACATGAAATTCAATTCTTCAACAAGCTTAAATAAGTTAGAGTGTTATAATATCTGTAATAAAGACTGGTTTTAGAATGAATAAAACATTTAATAATAACAGTATTTAATAATATTGTTTTACATCATTGAACCCATTTTTATTACTTTTTAATTTGCTATATTTTTATTGTGATAAAGAATCTTTAAAGAATTGAAAAAAATTATTATTGTTAAACTATAATTAAAGTTACTTAACTAAGTGAATACATAGGGCTTACTTGCTAATGTGTTATGAAACAATTGCTCCTTTCACGAAGTAAAGCCTCTACTGGCGGCATACGTGTTAGCTACAAAGGATGTCCGGATGGATTTAACTGTGGAAGGGGTGGGTTATTTTGGTTGTGCACTATGTAATGGAAAAGAGAGTTGGCCTCAAAATGTGTGTGGTTATTTAATATGTTTTCTTTATCTGTTGCGTAATGTTTGTATATATAGTATTTTTCTAAAGTTGTTAGTTTTTTACTTTGTTTTAATGTGTGGAGTATGTTTAAATTAGTATGTATGTCCGTGTGTGTGTGTGTGTGTTGCATGTTTTTTAGGTGTATTCCGTAGCTGGACTTTGGGTTTGTTTGGTTTTTTTTGGGCTATGTGTTCTTAGAAGTGTGTAAAAAATGACCTTCCGGTTTGGCCGATATAATAGCTGGGACGTATAAATACTGGTATTGTGTATGGTTGTGTGATTTTGAATAACTTAGACCTTATTCAGAAATTCAAAGACATCCACATACCACACAACTCCATCATTGCATCAGAAATATTCCTACACCACAATGAACAACAATCATACACAAAAAAAATTTTATTACCATAGATATGTAGACAACATCTTAATTCTATACAACGGCAATAAACAGCAAATCAAAGAACTACACAATTACATTATTACCATACACCAAAACCTCACATTTACCCTCGAATTAGAGGAAAACAATAAAATAAACTTTCTTGACCTTACCATCACCAAACACATCAACAAACACAATTTCAAAATATACAGAAAACCAACAGTTACTGATACTGTCATACATAGTACATCTAAACACCCCGCACAACACAAACACGCTGCATTTAATCACATCTTACACATGTGTCTACACATGAATCAATATACCCATGCTACAGAAAGACTATGACGAAGAACTCAATACAATAAAATATATTGCTGAAAAAAACGGCTACCAACATACAATCATAGAGAATATACTCATGAAAATTAAACACAAACATCACCAAACAGCTACGCAGATAAACCGCAAAAAAAGAACAAACACATATCCCTCACCTACCATAACAACAAAACACACAAAATAGCTTCCACATTCAAAATAACTTCACTACCAAATATCTTACAAAACAACAAACACTTTAAGACAGCATATACAACCCTTTCAAAAACAAATAGACAAATACAAACTATCTGGTATTTACAAATTAACATGTAATGACTATTCCAGCTTTTATATCCGCCAAACCGGTAGGTCATTTTATACACGCTTTGAAGAACACATTGCCCAAAGAAACCATATAAACCCAAAATCCAGCTACGCAATACACCTAAAAACCATGCAACACACACACACATGGACATACAAACTAATTTAAACATACTCCACACATTAAAACAAAGTAAAAAACTAACAACTTCAGAAAAATACGAGATATAAAAACATTACACAACAGATAAAGAAAACATATTAAATGACCACACACATTTTAAGGCCAACCCCCTTTTCCATTACATAGCGCACAACCAAAATAACCCACCCCTTCCACAGTCATAAATCCATCCCGACATCCTTTGTAACTAATGTGTAAGCTGCCAGTAGAGGCTTTGCTTCGTCAAAGGAACGATTGTTTCGAAACATGTCAGCAAGTAAGCCCTAAGTATTCACATAGTTAAGTAATTTTTTATTATAGTTTAATCAGTGATTTCAAGCTGATTAGAACTTTAATTATTGTTAGACAATGAACTAAATATTGAAGAATTAAAAAAAAGTTACATATTGTGTAATTGACATTTCTTACTATATTTTCAGGCTTTTGAGAAGGTTTTGGTTCAAAACATCCAGTTTGGTTTGTCTCCTTCACTAACTGAAGCTATAAAATCAATTCCAAGATGGCGGCTAGTGCAAGCTTCATTTTCTCATGTTATGCATTGTGCAGCTGCTCTGCTACACAACAGGTATAGCTAAAAATGGTAGTTTCAGATTTTCAATGCCGTTCCCATTATAATTAAAAGTCATGGTTAAAGTTGTTGCTACACCATATGATATGAAGTCATGTATCATCTATAATACAAGGTTTTCATGAAAAGTCATTGGCGTTCAGTGATAAATCTGAGGAAACAGTAGTTCTTCGATTTGTACATATGGATGTGTTTAAAAACATCTCAAACTTCAAAAATTTAGAAATAGAATTTCCAGAACTAGCAGAATCACTAAGAACTCCAAACAACAAAACAGAAACACATTATATGTACATACACATATGAACGAGTGTGTATTTCCAATATTGTATTGTTTATTTATCAAAATCTTGTTGCTGTTCATGACGAGCTGGTTGTAAATTACAAATTACACTTTTGTTATTACTTGCGACCAGACATTTGTTAACTAAAAGTTGTTAATTGTTAACTTACACTTGGAGGAAACGTTTTCGTCTTACGACTTCTCCAGCCTCGTATTTTTGCCGACCTCACTTCTAACTTTCAAAAAAGTGGTACCGAGGATGCACAACAGCAGCATTCCTAGCGGCAAAAATACGAGGCTGGAGAACTCGTAAGACGAAAACATTTCCTCCAAGTGTAAGTTAACAATAAACAACTTTTAGTTAACAAATGTCTGGTAGCAAGTAATAACAAAAGTGTAATTAATAACAAAAAGTGTTTACATTTGTTGATTCCATCTTCGCGTGAGCCACTAGTAATCACTTACACTTTTAAATGTTTTAAACTTACCTATAGTAGCACTTACTTTGATTGTTGAGGACGGCCGTTTCGTGAGATGTGTCCTTTTGTCAACTTAGACCGTAACTCGTGACTCAGTTACGGCCTGAGTTATGGTCTGAGTTGACAAAGGGACATATCTCCCGAAACGACCATCCTCAACAAGCAAAGTAAGTGCTACTATAGGCAAGTTTTAAACATTTAAAAGTGTAAGTAAAAGGTGTTTATTTATGTTCTAATACCAGTTTTTGTTCCTTGCTGCTGATAGAGTGTCTGAAAGCCAGGGTTCTGTAACAAGTGTTATTTTTTACTTTAATTATCACCAGTGATGCTTTTTTTCACCAAAGCAACAATAATGGAAGTTTGTAGACTTAAATTATTGCTGTTTGGCTTTAACAATTCTTCTATTGTTCAATGAACTTGTAAAATGAAATTATTTGTGTGAATGAATGTTTTTTCCTGTCGGACGTTTCCTGGTGAAGTATGTAGCTTCAGGCTTGTCATGTTGATCGCTATTATGAGTGTTCTAGAACTGAGTGTTTCACCATTCACTCGCCTTGTCTAATTCTTTTCTGAAATACAGGAATCTTTATAATATATTATAATACATAACTACTGTAGAACTTCAATGTAATGAGCCCCATTAAATTAAATGTTGCTTATAGCAGATTGTATTTTGATAATGGACTATGTCATCTGTCATCAGTGTAAATGGTGTCATACCTCTCACCTGCTCATTGCCTAAACAGTTGCTGATTGGTCATATCTTTTGTCAATTGACATTCTCCCTAAAGTTGTTCCAGTATAAACTGTAAATTGTGTACATATATTGTAAATGTATTACTGATAATTATAACATACAAAATCAGTGTTCTATGCTGTTGTACATAGAAGCACTGACCTGAAATATGATGTCTGTTAAAACTAACTGTAAATAAGAGAACTGTAAATAGCGTGGGCACATCAGTAATATTTAAAACACTAACTTATCAAGAGTTGGAAATGTTTTATAAGAAATTAAATTCCCAAGGATCACTGAGCTGAAACGTGATTTCTGTTTACTAAAACAAGCCTAAAATTCTTTCAATCTGAATATTTCCTTACTAAAAATGAGTAAACAAATTTTTTCCCACTGTCATTGAAGTTTACATTACAGTAGCTGCAGCAAATGTGTGAACTTATGGTTTAATCACTAAAAAAAGTTTCAATGTTTTAAATAAAGTAATTTTCTTACTAACCTTTTACAGTTTTATTTTTATTTTAAACCCATATAAGGAAACGTTTTGCTTTATAACTGATTTTCATTAAAACGAACAGCCCTCATTCACAAAAGGTCCATTATATTAAGGTTTTACTGTACTTGTGATTTGTGTTATTGGTAAAATTGACCCATTTACTGAAAAGATTCCATTTTGAAAGTTAGGCGACATATTAATGATTGAGTCAACACAGCTGAAATACTCCAGTAATGTGAGTTGAGTAATCAACTGAATGAAGTTTATAACGAAAACCATTAAAGGTGTGCTGCTGATACCCTTAAATGATTAAATTTAATTTTATTCCAGGAAAGACACCAACCTGCAGAACTTGGGGGAACCAGAGACCAAGCTGCTATACATTCTGCACTGGATCATACTTGATGCAGCAGAGGAATGTGCTGATGCAGATTATGAAAAAGGGATCTTCCATACTTCTCCATTTTACTATCTGTTCTCTATTCCTTCTATAACGGTAACAAGATCAATGTACTATAAAAAGTTATTTTATATGTCTGTAAAACATACAAGAAGTATTTACCCATTGTAGGTTAAATGACTCTCGTACCAAGCAAACCAACGGGTATGTATTAATTTTTAACTCAGTGGTCACAATCAACTGAATTGTGTTGAATACAAACTTTAGTAATTTTAGAAGTAATATTATCATAAAGTATTAGGTATTAATTACTTAATTCCATTAGGTAAATAATTATTACTTAATAATAATTTAAAAAATTAAAGATTATATTGAATTGATTATTTTTAATCATTATTAGTAAAAAAATAAATATGTGTTCATTAAAAATAATAATAAAAACATTCATTAATAATATTTAAAAAAAATAAATATTAATAAATTAGTAAAATAAATAAATAAATTAGAAATAAAATATTACTTCTGGTCTGATGCTAAGCGGTTGATTGTAAGCTCCCTTATAGCCACGCAACTAAGTGTTCATTTTAGAATTGTAAAAAAACTAAAACAATCTCAGAAACATATTTAAACTAATTAGAAGAAAATATTAGAAAAACTACATGAACACAATTGTAAAAAACCGCCATTGTTATCATCGATATCAATAAGTTCACCTCACACTATCGAATAGTATGTGATCAAAGTCAGATGGTCTGGACACACAAATAAGATGTAACTGAACGATAAAGACTTGACTAAGAGCTTAACAAAAATAGCAGTAGATAAGTTGGCTTTAGGAAACTATTTAGGAAGAAATACGAATAAAAATCCTACTTTATTTATCCTGTCATTCTGAGGATGGATATAAATATCTTTGTTTATGGTGACAGTTTCAAGAGGAAAAAAGAGTTGCCAATTCATGAGAAATGTGTGGCACGTGATTATCAGAACTACAGAGACAAAAACATCTTATCAATGGTCAATCATATTAAACTTTCAACGACTGAATGTTATATGACACATACGTCTGAACAGAATACCGTCAACAGCAAATGATCAATGACATATAACTTGAGGCAGCAAACAGCAATAGTTTAATTTTTACTTAATCTTTTTATTTTTAAAGTTGCTTGTTATAATCATCTTGAATTTACTGATCAAGCTATAATTAAATAATACTTAACTAAGTGAATACATAAGGGCTTACTTGCTGACACATTTCGAAACATGAATATCTACAAAAATCAATAGCTAATTTCTGAGGATTACTTTCATCTTTTATAACCAGTTCTGGAGTAAAGTAACAATTTTCAAACATATTGACAAAGTCAACAACCAAAGCAGAAAAATAGAATATTGGATGTTAAAAAAGCAATTTGACTAAACAAATAATGTAATGTAGCACACATAGTAAAATTGACTCCAATTGCCATGTAACTATTTACCCATGAGATAATTAAACAGGAAGCAGCAGATACTGAGGATCAACCCATACTTCTTGGTTAAAAGAAATCACTCATGATTAGAAAATTAGAAACTTTTGTGAACCTTTCTCACCCCTAAACAACTACAAGAGAGATAAATAGTTACAACTCATTGTTGTCATTTGCGGTTATAGTTGTAGATCAAAATAAAAGTCATCACTGATTAAAGTCACATAAGTAAAAAGTTCTGCCTTCCAACAGCTCTCAGGGAACTAACTTTTTATACAACAGATAAAAAGTATATATGATATTATTTCTTGAGAATGAACACAGATGGTTTGAAAGCCCATGGTTTTTATTTGGATGGTTTTTTATTTGGATGGAATAAATCAGTTTCAGATAAGAAAAAGGTTAGCAGAGTAATCTGCCCACATCTACTTAACAAAATTATAAAAGAATTGTAAAAATATTTTTTTAAAAATATTAGGTAATATTATATTACGTTTGTTGATTCCATCTTCGTGTGAGCTACTAGTAATCACTAAACACTTTTAAATGTTTTAAACTTGCCTATAGTGCACTTACTTTGCTTGTTGAGGACGGCCGTTTCGGGAGATGTATCCCTTTGTCAACTCAGACAAAGTGAGTTACGGTCTGAGTTGACAAAGGGATACATCTCCCGAAACGGCTGTCGTCAAGCAAAGTAAGTGCTACTATAGGCAAGTTTAAAACATTTAAAAGTGTTTAGTGATTATTTTACAATGTGTATAATAGTAGAAGTGGAACTACTACGAAAGAAAAAGTTCCTTAATCCACCAAACATCAACTAAACCAACTCTAACCTTAGTGTCAAAGTTGAACAAACTTCAATGAGATCAAAATATCAAGAACTAGTTAAAATGACGGCAGAAAAAAAAATTGAAAACAGTTAAACCTCAATAAGTTTTTTAAATCTTGCTTATAATGAATTGTGTTTAGAAGATAGATCACACGATCCACAGCTCACTTAAATAGTTCCACCCACCTTGGAGTGTGCTATGCCTACATGACTGCTGACATCATCGTTTTTACATACATTCTGTCAGGTGGCATTTCCTATAAAAATGATGCAATATAACTGCAAATAGTACAAACATATCAGTATTATCTGCATTAATTATCGGGATTTGATGGCAGTCTGTAATAGTAATGACTTGAATAATAATTAGAGTAATTTATACAAAACAGTAAAACATACAAATATGACCCAAATAGCCATTAAAGCCAATCATGTGACCCACAGGTTTACAAAGGTTGTCAACTCCTGATTTAGTAGATTATGCTTATTATTATGGTGGCATTATCAACTGTAGTAAAATAATTTTTCTTGCATTCTTATTTAACCTATTGCTTCCCACTGATGAACAAATCTCATCCCTATAAAATGAGTTTAGTTGGTATATAGACAAGGGTTTCTTGTTAACGATTTTAGTCGTTGCTTGAAGAAACTATGTAATTTGTTGTTGTTGAATGTTTGGTTTGCTTGACCCTTGTTAATTTGTTATTGTCTCTATGATTCAGGTAAGCACGTGCAATACATTTCTTATGAATAAGCAATTTTTTTTTTACTGCAAGACAGTTTAGTTGCTATGATCACTTGACGCGATGAATTAACTCGTGTCGCTAAATGGCTCAGATCACGAATGGGTTAACTTGCATTTTAATTTTAGTATTATTCACTGCAAACCCCTGTTAACAGTTATACACTGTTATTGTGATTTCCTTATAAATAAAAATGTAGCCTTTAATTTATAGATTGCTTATTGAAATAATTTTTTTATTGCAGCTGTTTGTGTACTTGTTTGCACCACTCAGCCACCAAATCAAGGAATCGGATTTACAGACATTTCGATTGGAAAATGGACTGAAAATATGGCAGGCTATGTGGGAGTACAGACATCCAGACTCACAGTGCTTCTTAGCTCACTGCAAGCCCAAGCCGAGGACATTGTGGTCAAAGCAGCTCAAAGGAGCTCATCCTCAGTTTGGTGACGTTTTTCTTGGAAGTTAGTAAATATATTTAATATTTCAAAGAGCTAATGATTGTTATAAATTGATTTTAAAAAAATCATTTAAAAAAGCAACTTTTTATGATTTTATAAATTAAATCATTTATAAAATTTAAACTACACAATTTTGAATAAGTTTAAGAGTATTTAACTAAAGAAAGAATGTAAATTTTATATGAATAAACTGCATAGGAATGAAATTAACACATCTAGTGAGCAGGTTTCAAAAACTTTAAATTTAAATGGTATTTAATATAACATCTAGTTTACATTAGTTACGTTAAATATTAATATTGAAACAAAACAAGCCAAATTTATTTATTTACTCCACTTCAATCTATTTTGTAAATTAAAACAAATAACTTTACCAGATGTTGGTGAAAGCAGCACAATCAATTAGACCTTAGAAAATGAAAAGTTTATTTTGAGTTGGCTTAGATTGGTGGACGTAGCGAACCTTTAGTTTTCCTTCTCATCAATTATTGTGTCAAGCTTTGCATTTTATTGTGCCTTTTCTTTAAAGTTTCACAATATTACTTAAAATTGTTGCTTTTCCCAGATTAGGAAAATCTTCAAGCAACTCTAAAACAAAAAAACATTATATTCTTTGGCAAATATATTTGCACTAACTTCACTTTAACAAAGGAAAGTTAAAAAAGTTAAAGGAAGTTATTCCCACAAACTTCAGCAATTTGTTAACAAATTTCAGCCACTTTCATATCTTTTGTATGTAGAAGCATATTTTTCACTGTTCATAGAACTTTCAATAGTCTGAGTTATTTTTACCTCTCACTTCACAATATAAACAAGAATACATAAAGTTCATAATGACATCTGTAGCCAAAGGACAGATGAAGATATCATATGTGGGATATTTTACCTTGGTGTGTAAATTCATAATACATCTTAAATGAAATCCTAAACACACACACACATGCACACACACACACGCACACACACACACACACACACACACACACACACACACATACACACACACACACACACACACACACACACACACACACACACACACACAAACACACACAGACATACTGTCTTGTAAACAGTTTTGTCACCAAAGTATATGGTAAATTGCTAAATTTGTTTTAGGTTGAGTATAATAAACCTGTATTTGTTGTGTAGGAAATGCATCAGTTGAAACAACAACAGGAAGCTGTGAAAGTCCTCACATTCATGTTGGATTAGGCAGTGATCCTGGACCCTCAACTTCAGGCATGAGTAAGGCTACTGAAGAAGAGGTACTCATAAAAAGTAGTATTTTAAATGTCGATGGTTGTTGAACTTGCTATTATTTGGAAGATTTTAACAAAAATCTCTATTCACTATACAGGCACATGAAATTTATTTTGAACCATAGACAAATAGAAGTTTAATCTTTATACACTTGGTCATACATGAATATGGGTCATTTGCCTATAGTAGCTCTTACTTTTTCGTTTCATTAGGATGGGTGTTTCAGGTGATGTCAACTCAGACCAATGGGTAAATGACCTCTTGGTTGTTGTAGGTCGGGATGGGGCGAGGAAAGTTGGCAGAACAGGAAGGCCATTTTACACGTGTTACTGAGAACACATGAAAATCATACAAACATTTCAAGCTACATCCATCTGACATACTTAACACCCAATTGTATTATAGTTCATACATAATTTTTCCCATAAAAAAATTCCAAAACTCCCTAAAAAGAAGTAATTAAAAAAATATTTTTTAAAAATAAATCCCTACATAGGTTAACAAAGAAAATTTTTTTTTGAGTTTTTTTTATTAAATAATTACAAATAATATAAATAAAGTAACATTATCTATGTGTTAAAACCGCTGTTCTATCACATAACCTATAATATAAAATCAGCTCTTTCATATAACCAGATGTTATCCCTTAGTTTAGCCCAAATGGGATGAAGTAACTAAATTGGACACCTTGCCCCGTTTGTGAAAAGTTTTCCCTCCATATCAAACTAAAATAAATTATTAAAATTAAATTAAAAAATTCATATTTGAAGAAACTGTATTAAAATCAAGTGTCATCCACTACAAGTTAAAAAAAAGTGTTTCTGAACTTGAGTGGATGAATCAAAAGTATTTATTAACAATTGAAGATTTGAACAAGATATATATATATATAAAACCATATAATATATAAACATATATGAAGTTATTTTTATTAATTGTAAACTAATTGCACTTAGTGGTGGAAAAAATGTTTACAAATAATAATAATAAGTTCATAAAGTCAGTGGAACAAAAAATAGTGGCCAACGTGAAATATTATATATATATATTGTGATATTTCACGTTGTCCATTAATTTTCCGTTGTGCTGACTTTATGAAGTTATTATTATTACTTGTAAATATATTTTTTTTCCACCACTAAGTGCAATAATTTTACCTTATGAGATGAGGCACCTTTCGATCACTAGACCAATGTCGAATCACTGAATTCTAGTGAAATTTACTGATTCGTCAATTGTCAAGTAACCGAATGGTGCCTCATCACATAAGGTAAAATTATTGCACTTAGTGGTGGAAAAAAAATTATTTACAAGTATTAATAATAACTTCATGTATATATATATAAAGAGAGTATGAACTAATAGAAGGAATTTCACCATCTAATGTAGGTATCCAAAATTTCCCCATTTTTTTCTGACTTCACCCTAACCTAAAATAATGATCACTTATGGTCTTAGTTTACATCTCCCATAATGGTATACATCTCCCAAAATGACCATTTTCTTAAAAAAAATAAATGGTGTTACTATAGACAAATGGCACTTAATAATACATGTGCAAGTGTTTAAGGGTAAACTAATAGCTCAAGTTGATAATAGAATCAAATAACCTTTTGTTTAATATCAGTTTGTATTCTGGTCAAGGGCAGATTTTTCCTTTTCATTTCTCCTGTCCTTCATTTCATTTTATTCCTATCTACCATCTTAAGCATTTTTATTCACTGAATCTCTTTCACATAACTTCCAGTCCTTCTGTTAAGCTCTTACTTCTGAGATAGGGCTGGTCATCTGAGCCTGTTTCTTTTTGTAGTTTATTTTTAGGTTCTAGTGTGTATTTTCCTCCTTCTAATAAATTTAATCTGCCTGTTCGACATCGTTCACACTAAATATTTTGCTAGTTTTCTACTTTCTTTCATTAAAGGCTTCCTTTTGAACTTTATTTTCACTACTGATCACTCTGCTTATTCATCTACATTACTTTACTTCTAATTTTCAAACTTAATTCTGTCACTCTTCTGACTTTGTATGTATGTTTTATCTAACTCTATTTACAAGTGTTTAGACGAATTAGTCTGCTCCTAGAAGCAACACCCAAAATCACAATAAAGTTATACAACAGATTCAATTTCTGTATTAAAGTTTTGAGCAGTATACTGAAGCAGTGAGATATATTCTGCTGGGAAATTCCATGTTTGAAGTCAATTTTTGACCATAAAAACAATGAAATATATATACATCATGAATACAACATTATGTACATCCATTATACAACACGTTCACTGCTGACTTTCGATTTTTTTGCAAAATGATGAAATATTTTATTTAAAATATATTTGTTTATTGTTTTTATTTTAAATTTTAATCTTTTTCATATTTGGAGATTATTTTGTTTGTCGCTCTAGAACATCAACCATTAAGTATTTCTAAAATACATTTTAAGTTAAAATTGACCATCTAGTAATAAAAACATATAACATCTGGCGTTGTCAGCATATAACATGAAATTTTTATTATGTGTTGATTTAACCCTTGGTTTAGCTGAAGATGGAGATAGTTGTCCTAGTTATTTTTTACAAAAGCAATTATTTTCTGTCAGAATCGGTATAGCTCAATAGAAATTTAAGATAACTCAGTATTGACTGTCAAAGACTGGACATTGTTGGTAGTACCTAGGTTTAGTTCTGTTAGAAGTGGATAACCTGTCTTATAGTTTAACTTGAAACAAATCAGCAATGTTTTTGTAAAGTGTGGCAGCAATTTTAGTGAACAAATGTTAAAATTTATTGATGTTTCCAAACATGATAAATATTGAGTTATGTTGTTCGTTTGTGGTATCTGAGTTGGATTTTACTCTATGTCTACCATAAACACACTATCATCTAATGGACACACCATTTCTCTTCTTCGTGTTTGATATTTACATCAACGAGATTGGTCCTCGTTCCTTCTGGTTATATTTTCTCATGGTATTTGAGGTAGAAAATTGAATTTCTAGAGCACATTATAATGGTAGTATGAAAGTCATCCTTGTAATGCAAAATATTTACCTGGCATTGAATGTAACTTGTACAGTTTTCAGTTTCTGATAGTTAATCACTCAAAAATTGTTTGAGAAAAAATTAAAAATTTATTTGTATTACAATAATTTTTTTAACATTTTAAAATTGTCCTTAATTTTAATATGACAATTTTTATAATTCAGGGTACATGGATTTCATCTCCTAAAGACACTGTATTTCCAGAAACGATTCCTGAAGAGAGTTCTAGCACAGAAGACATGGTAAGCATCTCTGAAAGGACAGAATTTCAGTTGAGGAGTTAATGAGAGTGTTTCAATGCTCAAAATTACTTCACTATTCTTCACTAAGCTTAAAGGTTTTCAATTTATGTAGTTTTTCTGACATTGGTCCAAGTGTAGGAGGCATGTGTTGATAAGTAGTTTTATATTATGGCTGATAATGACAATTTTTTTGTACACTGCATTCAAAAATTGAGTAGTAAAATGGGAAATATAAAGGTAGAAACTCTGAACTCATTATTATGCATTATTGAATTCCAGATACAATCCAATGAAAAAAGACAGATATTTTGTGGTTAGAACAACTACCTGGTTTTGCATTTGGTTTGATTATGACTATTTTCCGTATTTTAAATCAAAATTCTTTATGATGAGGCGAAATATGATAAACAAGTGATGAATATCAAGATAAAAGAATTAATCTTCATAATCAAAATAAAAGTAGGAGAAAGAGAGGAAAAAGTAATGTCACCATAGGATTAACCAACAAAGTGCTTGATAAGTTATGTCCATAAATGGCAAGAACTATTCTTTTAAAAGTAAAAAAAAAACTGAAAATGGTGTGAGGGGGTAGTGCATGCACATTGCTTGTAGTCAAGAAATACAAAAGAGGCAGTTTTTTAACTGCCTTGATAAAATAAATTTAAATATTTTGAGTTGTTTATAAAATTAATTTTAATACAGAAGACAATACATAATACACAATATACAGAAATACTTTAGTTAACAAAAAGTCTGGTCGCAAGTAATAGCAAAAGTGTAATGAGTGATTAACAACCAGTTCGTCATGAACAGCAACAAGGTTTCGATACACAATATACATTTATAAAATTTGTTTATACAAAAAATAGTTATTAACACTCCAGTGCTCTTGAGTTTACAGTTATGCAATTACTTGTGCAGAATACTATTTTATCAATTACTATTTTTGTACTTAACTTTTTATTTTTTCATACTAATTTTTTAAAGTTTATTTTAGGATTAGTAAAGAGTTACTGTAATCAAATATATGGATAAAACAAGTGTATTTATTAAAAATACCATAACATGGATCAAATCTACCAAGAACGTTTTAATATAGAAAAATAAACAATAAAACATGAGGCAGACTTTCTTAGTTTTAAGAAAATTTTCACAGAGCTATAAAATATTTTACTGAAACATATACGATAACTAAAATCTGTCATTCCAAGATTTTGGTATGCTTAGTCCAAACAGTTCTTACAAACACTATGCTCACAAACTAGAACAGCTCAACTATCTTTTGCACGTGCTTTTGCTTTGAACACAAAAAGGATTTCTGTAATTTTTATGTTAATGTTTTGGAAGGGCTTTAGTCTATTCCAGTTTTTAGAATAATGATCTTCCAGTGTCCGATTTTTTTTGGTATCACGTGTAAAGTAATTTTGTTTTGTGTACTTGGTTTCAAAAAATCTGAATTTTGGTTTTTTGAAAAAAGAGGGCTGATGTATTATTGCATAGCATTTATTACTTTTGAAAATATTCCAGCATTATTCTTGTAATCTTCAATAAATGAAAGAAAAATGTCAAAAATCATCTCCTATGATTCGTTAAAACATATCCTTGACATATACCAAATATCAAATTTGGTACTATTGTATGTTCTTCCTACCAGTGATTTATTTTGTTCACCTGTGGTGTCATCAATTGCTTTGGAGATGTGCATTATCAATACAGTTTTATGCTGTTTTTTTTTATAGTTTTATTAGCTTTGATGATTAGGACATCAATGTACATTCTTCTTGGAACTAAATAGGGTACAGAATGTATCTTGATATGAGAATGTATCAAAGTACTAGATGCGACACCTAGTCTGAGTTGTGGATTTCAAAGCGATCAAGCTACTATCTAATTTTTTTCTGTGTACATATCATTTTGATCATTTAATGGTTTGGATTAATATTCTCATAATCTTGTTCATTTTCTTTCTGAATTTTTTCCTTAATGTTTCCCTCTAATTCATCTCCCTCATTATTATCATTTATTTATTCTTCATACGTCCTCTTTGACTTACACCTTACCACCAACTCCGATAACACTTTAATATTAACGTTTCGTTTCAGAAAGTGAATGGTGTAACTGTTTATAGTCTAACTCAGACATTTTAGAAAGAAAATATATCTGTGACTAATACATATTAAAAAAAAACACATAATAAATATATGTTTATGTCAGTACTTGCATGGATTACATTAAGAATCTAGTGAAAATAAAATGCATTAAAAAAGCAATATATAATATTATGATATTATAAAAAAGCAATGGATATATCCTAGGAGAGGGGGAGGGAAAATAAATGTCTCAAGAATAAACAGTAATGATGTGGGCCGAGAATATTTCCTGTCTGGGAGGGAACTTATAAAATGGGAATATTGCCAAGAATATTTTCTTTGTCTAGAAAGATTCCAAAAAATTGGGAATTTATAAAAGTTTTTACATTTTGAGGAATTGAACACTAACTGAATAGTAAATTAATATTAGTTAATTAAGTAAATTTCAACAATTTCAATAATTAATGTTTAAATACATAAATTATGTTCATAAAAGAGTGGCAATTTATAGAATTAAATTACTGGACCAGTAAAAACACTCCGATTTGTATTACAATATCAGATATTTTACAAAATAAATTTTATAAAAGATATAATACATCTATTTTAAAGATTTTTACCCAATTACCTTTTATGTATACAACTTTACACAGTTATACTTTCTTATAACAATTAAAAACTAAGGATATCATGATCACACTATCTGGGCTCTTATATCAACTGAAGGTTTGTTCAGTAAATTTTCATGGATCAATTCAAAGAAGAGGAACTGTCTGTCAACTGTGTGTGCTGCCAAGTAAACTTATTTGTCTTACAATTGGAAGCTTATGAACATTTCACCACCAAAACTGAAAAAAGAGGGGTCTAAAACCAGTGGCAACCCAGAAGATGTAGGACAGGACAAAGAAATAGACGCCCTGGTTGTTGTTGATGATGATGTGATGGACACAAGTGAAAGTGAGGACGATTTTCCTGGGTTTCCCAAGTTTTCTTGTGAAAAAGACTAAGACTACGAAGAAAAAGCTGATGCCGAAGGTTTGATGGACTTCGAAAGCGACTAGGAAATTCATAACTAAGTCCCTATGCAAAATGTAAAAAAATGTTTATGTTTCAATGTTTTTATTTAATTATAATATTTTATTTGAACTGAAAACAACAGTGTTTGAGTTTTAATTAATCATAAAATTATTGAATTCGGCAATAATTCAAAAGTTTTTAAACTATTGTCCGGTTAAATCGAAAATTCCCAGGAAGTTTTCTTCAATTATAATTTTTCCTATGAACTTTAAACAGTTTTTAAGTTTAATTTCAGCATCTTTTGCATATTAATCAATAGGTTTTGGTGCTGTCTTGCTTTAAAATTATAAATTTCTGGGAACTTATGAATTTTAGGAATATTGCTGGGAATATTTCTGGAAATATTTTGGCTAGTTAAAGCTCCCAGGAATTTTACATTACTGCCAACCGGCTTTAAGCACAAATTAAAAGTACCTGGATTATGATAGTAATCCACGAGAGCACTGGGGTGTTAATAAAGAGATCACAACTTCTTCTTTGCCAGTGCCTCAACCAAGCATGCCTCTTGTTCTGGTAGAGTCTTTTCTTCCTCAGTTTTTTCTCCTCAATACAATTATCTTTGAACTTGTAGACAAGTATCTTTTCCAACTCCTTGTCATTGTTGCATATTCATAGAACCATGCACGTTCTTTTCATTCAATACATTATCCATCTCATTGTCCTGTTGATTGAGGTGGCAATTTTAATAATTTGAGAAAGTTAGAATTAATATTTCTCCATCTCAGATAGATTTTTAATCGTTTTAATTGTTTTTTGTCAGTATCGAGAAAAAATTCTTAGTATACGGCATCTCAGGTTAAGTTGAGCCAAGCCAGGTAGCTGGAGGGATTAGGACCGGCCTGGGGCTATGAATAGGCTTGGAAAGCCCGGCGAGAACATCCCATTAGTGATGCATTGCTGATTACTCCACTTAAAAACACTAATCTAATAAATACGCATTACATGGAAAAAACGTTGATATGGTTTTCTTAATTATTATTAAACAAACAATTGCGCGTTTGTCTCATGTTAATCGGCTGACTTTAAGTGTGATTACCTATACCAAAGGAAAGTTATGATATACGAAGTGTATCTGGTAATCACACTATAAGTCGGCCGATTAACATGTGACAAACACACAATTATTTGTTTAATAGTAATTAAGAAAATCGGATCAACATTTTTCCCATAATGCATATTTATTAGATTAACATAGAGTAAGAGGAGTAATCGGCAATGCATCACTAATGGTATGCTCTTGCCAGGCTGTCCCAACGTATTCGTAGGCCCAGGCTGGTCCTAATCTCCCAGCTACCTGGCTTGCCTCAACTTAACCTAGGTTGCCGTATAGTTATCGTTAAATTATGCTGAAGTTATGAAAAATGTTTATGTAAAAAATAAATCGATTACATAGTGACAGTTTAAATGAAATACAAATTTGCCTACAGTTTCAGGTGATCGTAAAGTTTGACACAAATGGCATAAATGTAAGTATTGTTTCGTAATACATTGCAACATGCATGTTAGAGTTACATCTGATTTCAAGGCTGGTATGGTTGTAGTTGTAATACAATGGTTATTTAATAGTATCAGTTATATATGATTGGAAAGATGAATTGATTAAAGGAACTCTTTTAATAGTTGCGTTCAAATAATTATGCACATGAAATTTCAATATCTTAATAATAACAAAAATATATTTTACATAATGTCATATGGTCACAAACATAGTAAAATAGTAACATGGTTACTTCATTAAATGCATGGTAGGTTTTTCTTGGCCTGTTTTTAATTTTGTTCTTTAGTTGTGTAAATATTACACATATTTGTTTGGCTTGGACCTTAAAATAGATCTTTTACACATTCAGATTACATTCTACTTCATAGAAAAAATTATTATAAACATTTAATTAAAAATATATTAATTTTTATCAGTGATCTGGCAAATTTTAAAACATGGGTACTCACATGGGCAGGGAATTCCATACTAGTTTAGAATTTTGGGTAAAATTGTGGAATGTAAAATAGTAAAATATGTTAAATTATCAATATTACAAAAACATTATTTCGGAAAAAGTTAAACAAATCTTTGGAATCTATAATAAAAATTACCCTTTAACAAAACTCTATTAGAAATACAAAAAGAGAATTAATTTCATTTACAAGGGTATGTAATTTACAACACTATTACACAAAAGCTGTAATAAAAAGATTATGTTTGAAAATATTTCTGATATAATTTTGCTCTTGTTCATTGTTGTTGTTCTTGTTCATTGTCATCAATGCATACTTTGTGAATAGTTGTCTTTTTCATTTATGTAGTATCTTTGTTTC
This sequence comes from Prosapia bicincta, assembly GCA_036971475.1. NCBI lineage: Eukaryota > Metazoa > Arthropoda > Insecta > Hemiptera > Cercopidae > Prosapia > Prosapia bicincta. The sequence goes on from JBAIZL010000003.1 coordinate 68,521,074, forward strand.
ATCGGTATTAGCAACTTCTTTTATTGGGTTCAGAACTTTGTTAGATTGTTACAAAACTCTACTTAAATAAGACTTCTTACCAGAACAAAGCTCCAAATTGTTCCATTATTCTTCCGCATATAAATTTCACCTGAGGATTAAATGACATTGTTTCTTTTTTATTGCTATATCGTATACCTTTTCTTCTGAGTTAATATTATGTACACAACTTTATTCTATCCTTATTCTGCCCTTTGTATCTCTAAAATTAAATCCTTATTAAATGGAATTTAAAAATATAAAATTCCTGTATCTATTACTTGCATTGATAGTTACTTTCTCATGTGCATGTTCATCAAAATGTTAAAAATTTGTTTTCATCTATGTTATAACATTGTAAACAGTGTTGGAAAACATAATTATTTACTTTATTAAAGCTATATCACTAAGATTAATATAAAATAACCAAAAACTATAACACAGTAACTTGTCACACGGAAAGTTCTGCTAAATAGACATCAAACTCTCAACATAAGCCCTGAAGATCAAGGAAACAATGTAACTAGTGAACAGTGTGAAGAGTGAAGATGTCTCCGAGACTTACTCCACAAATATAGAGTGACTTGGAAAATAATTCAAAAAAACTAAATAAATAAAAATTCTTGTGAGCTTTGTAATTGAATGTTAACAGTGAATAACGCACCTTAATATTAATTAGCCAACTGCTAAACACTAGTCATATGTTAAATATTAATACAGTAGAACGCGGATAATTCAAACATGTTTAATTTGAAATTGCAGATAATTTAAAGTCGGATCCTTGAAGTTTATATGCTGCCAATATAAAATAATTATGAATAGATCGAAGTTTGACTTCTTTAATTCGAAGCTATTTGTCTGGATATGGGCTCAATTCCAGGGCACTAGTGATTGCCTTCTAAGAATTCTTTGCGTTTGGTTTGAGATTATGGTGTTTGATGCGTAAGGGGTGACGAGAATTCTGCGTAAGCAGTGTCAACTAAGTGATCGATGGTTTGTTTTTACAGTAATATGTATCTTTTATACACTTTAAATGAAGATGTTTCTCATGCGTCTGTTGAAAGGGAAGCCAATATGGGCATCACCTTTGAATAGTACTTTATATATGAACAATTAGAAATGTATGGAGAACTTTCTAATCAAAACATTTTAGTAGCAGTGAAAAACAAAAGAAGGGCCTAATGTTGGATTTAGAAGAAGACCAAGCTGAAATTGACGAGTACACAATTTCTACAACGTCCGAGGCTTTTCATCATTTGTGTGAGTTTTGGCGGTAAAATGCATCGTGGGATAAACCAATGTTAGCAGCTGTTTTTTCCACTCCCTAAATATACTAGAAGATTTTGCAAATGGTAAAACAATTAATTGTGCAAGACAATCGGACATTACAAATTATTTTGAAAAACTTCCATAACTTACTCCATATGTTTATAAATTCAAGTAATTTTCTTATTAATGCAGACTGTAGTAACTTTTAACTGCTAATAATTATAACTTTTACAAGTTTACTATGTTTATTAATAATGCAAATTAGAGTGTATACCTTAAAACTGCCCAAACAATTGTTGTAGACACAAAAAGAAAAACTTTACTGCTTTGACCAAAGGATATTTTCCAACTTTCATAATTCATATATTTGATTAATTCGAATTTTTCATTATTTTTTCAGATTCGAATTATCCAAGTTCTACTGTAGATAGATATGGATCATTACAGTCAGATAAAGAGAAGTTTATTAATTTAAAAATATAATTATAATAGATCAACATTAATTTAACATAGATAGCATAGATAATATAGTACAGCTTAGAATAGATCATTTGTCAGCATTTAGTACTGGAAATTTTGTTGGTTTTAGTTGGGCTTAAATTATGACTTTTGTAGTATAGTTGGGGTTTTTATTGATATTTGTAGCAATATTTAAGTGCTGGTAATTTAGGTTAGTTGTAAGTCGTAGTATAGGGCGATTGATTTTTATCTCCTAAGAAGTATGCATAATAGTAGTGAAACATAATTTAGCTTTATTCCAGGTATTAGCGGTGTTAAATATTTTGCCATGTAATGGCAACATTGATTTCCGGAGGACCTTAAATAATTAAATGAACGAAGTTGACATTTTTGTACATACCTCACTGGGCGAAGTACCACCACTTGTCGGACAGTTATTCGGGTGCACCCTTTCCCGCACTTATCATTTACCTGTTGAACTTAAAAGAAATCACTTATATTCAAATGTCACTATTAATGCTAATAGTAGTATCCACAACGGGAGAAACAAAGAGAGAAAAATGGTCTAAACCGATCCTCGTTTAGAACACACAAGAAACTACGTCACGCCGAGAGTGACGGGAGAGATGTCGTTTAACCGACGATTCGAAAGGAACTGGGGCCGTACCGAACCTTGTAAGGGACAAAGGTTGGCCGATAAGGAGTCCCTCTCTGAAGCATTTACACTTTTTTTAGATAATATTTAATTTAAAGAAAAGTACGTAACAAGCTGTTTATATTGTTAGTTGATATAACAGTATAAAGGTACAAGAATTGATAAGAAAATGCACAAGAGGTTAATGAATAAGTAATTCATATATTTTAGTGAAGAATCTTTCTCGTGGATTAGGTTTTCCATGCGGCTTTTAAGTTTAAATTTTGTCATAACAATACACTCTATAATGCATGTCTATAATAAAAACACTCTTAAATACTTCTTACACTATGATATTTAAAACACTTCAAACAACACACTGTAAGATAAAAAAATCCTGTATTTAGATTCATGTTTTAGACTAAAATAAGTAATACTATCCACTGAAAACGCCAATAAAACCCTGAAAATGCTAATAAAAATGAAAATCAACACAGTTAAAATGGACGATATACAGGGTGCAGTAGAAAAAAAATGAGACTCAATCTAGAAAAACAATTTTATTGATCCGATTTGTACAACACGTTAATATTCTTCGAAGTAGTCGCCTTGGGCATCGACACATCGTTGCCAGCGCGTTTTCCAAGCTTCATAGGCCCCACTGTAGTCTGCTGAAGTTACCCTGTTAGTGCCTTCGTAACAGCACGTTGGATATCCGGAATATCCTCAAAACAATGACCCTTCAGGCATCTTTTTACCTTCGGAATACTTTCCAATTCATTCAACATCTCACGGCAAACGTTCACTCGTCATTGCTTCTGTTCGGCGGTGAGCACTCGGGGAACCAATTTTGCGCAAACTTTCCTCATCTTCAAATCTTATGTAGCAATTTGGTGGACCGTAAATTTATTCACGAAGACCTCATCGGCGATCATTTTGAGACTTAAACGGCGGTCGGAGCCCAGGACTTCTTTAACTTTGGCCACCGTTTCATCCACACGACTCGTTGAAGGGCGTCCAGATCGTTCCAGGTCTTCAACGGATTCCCGCCCGTTTTTAAATTCATTAAACCACCGGAACACTTGAGCTCTTGATAGGGCATCCTCTTTGTAGGCCTCCGTAATCATAGCAAAAGTTTCCGAACCAGTTTTGCCCAAGTGAAAGCAAAATTTGATTGCACACCGCTGTTCTATCAAGTGATCCATCTTCAGCATTTTCCCAAGTGTCACGGGCACGCAAACAACGTATACGCAAAAGGCAACCCTCACTGCGCCAGAGCTACGACGCGACTGCGAACCGGTTCTATTGTTAGCTCAGATCCCCTACCATCATGTCTGCCGGTGGAGACCGCACTGGGAGCGACTGGGGCGTAGCGCGGCTGCCAGTCTCATTACTTTTCTACCGTACCCTGTATTAATTGATAGCATGGTACACACAAAGTTGAAAAAATTAAACAAAAACAAACGAGGAAAAGAGAGATTTATCATGCTCATATTCGTCAATAAAATCTCAACAGATATAAAACGTTTTTAATAAGATTGGTCAAAATTAAAAGAAAAACAGGATAGCACTTAAAATTAACAAAAAAACAATAGTACAACATAAAACATAAACAAAAAGACTCCATCAGGTTTATAAAAACTAAAGTGTACGAACTATAAAAATTCTACTTTTGAAAAACAGGGTGCAGCTTTCAAAAAGATACAAAGAACAAACACTGTAATAAATATCACACTAACTCACTTTTGTGATACTTATTAGTGTCATCCAGGTTGTCCGTGGATTTATCGGTTTTTTGTATCAGCTTCTAAAGCAATATTCGTGACCTATTTTCATAACTTGTTCCCTGCTGTTGCGTATTATGTTTGTGAAATTAAAAAAGTTATGTAATCTTCTTAGGAAGTACTGTAGCTTAGGTGGTCAGTGGTCAACTAGTTACAACTTCAAATTTACATAACTAATTGAACTTACAAATTTTGAACTGATAAATTGTACATGTTTTACTTTACAATAGATGCTTTCAAAATTTAATAAACAATTGGAACTTTATTTACTGTTTTTTACAGTTTGAAGCAGAAAATTAAAGCCGTTTTGTTTGTTATTTGTTAAAGTCTTTGACTTGATACACCTCCAAACAACGGACGTTTAGTAAAGTGTGTTAACTCTAATTGGAGGTCTTGCTGTATTTTATATCTACTCTTAAAAACTCGTATTTCTATAAATCTCGCCAAGTTGAATATATAGGATACCTCTAGAGGATGTTGAAAGATTAAACTGATAGCATAAACAGGTGATTGTAACTTCGTATATGAAGGTGACTGTGTATAGATATACTTACATCCTTGACCAATTAGAGAGCTACATACAGTTCCTGTTACACATCGTAGGCTATGAGCATCATAGTCCAAAGTTGCAATATAAAATGAACTACAGTAGAACCTTTTTAATTCGTCACGTTCTGGACCGAAGGGGTGACGAATTTGAGAAAAAGATTAATACAAAAGTTGTGAAATTAAAATGTAATTGTGTGTAAATACATAGCTAATAAATACGTAAATTGGTATGTGATGTAGTTAAAGTTGTACTAACATTATTTTTGTTGGCCAAAGAACTCAACAACACTACACTATAAAAACTTTAGTAGCCTGCAGTATAGTTTGTAATTACAAATACAGTATGTTACTCTATTTTCATAAAAGACATTCAACAAACATATTACACTGCCTTGTAAGAATAACACTGGCAAAACAATACGGTATATTAAATCTATCTACATTTTAGTTTTAAAAAAAAGTCATGTTTTTTGGTACTAAAGAATTCTTTTTTTTTGTATTGGAAGATGCTGAATTTGTCTTAACAATATCCATTTTGTCAGTTTCTTTTTGTCTCTCATACCACCCAATCCATTTTGTTAGCATTTCATCTATTTCCCTATAAGTCACTTTATTTTCTGGGCAAATGTGTTGAGAGATTTTCTCAATCTGCCAATCAACCTAATTGAATGACTCATATCTGTTATCGGCCTTATTTGATGGCGCTTATACTACATGACAGTGCAGAGGATTTTTGTTATTAATATAACGAATTACAGAAGGTGGCAAATTAAAAAGTGACAAATTAGAGAGGTTCTACTGTATTGAATAAATTTGCCTATCCAAAAAAATGTAAAAACATAATTGTGTTTCATATTTAAATAACCGGCTATGCCGGACTATGTATCTGAGGTCATGTTTCTCCTGTAGCGCATTAGACTTTGTCATTGAAACAACGATTTTGTAATTCGTCATCATAGTAAGTTAATAGTTTTTACTTAGTTCTTTAAATAATTACTTATGTATTAAATAAAGTTTAATTAAATACTGTAGTTATTTTAAATTGGTATTGTGTTTTTAGGCCCAGACTTCAACCAGTATAAAGCAAGTACAGGTACCAACAAGTCGTTGCTTGAAAATGTCTGTAATACCTGCTCCATTGCTATCTGTGACACCAGTGCAGTTGGAAAAGCCACCTCGTCCAAAACTGGCTACTCAAAATATGGGGTTAGATATATTCTCACAATTTTATAGTACAATATAAATAACATCGGAACTACTCTCTAGTGACTAGAAATGCTTAGAAAGACCCTCAGATGACTCTAGTGATACCCTAAACATCCTACCAATATTCGTAGTAACTTGAATATTGAGGGATTGGTTAACTCAAAAATTTTAAAACAAATTCTTTTAGCATAGATTAATTAGTTAATATTTTTTACTTTGTGTTATTTTAAATAATTTTTATTACACTTTCGCTATTACTTGCTACCAGACTTTTTGTTAAACTTGGAGGAAATGATTTTGTCTTACCACTTCTTCAAGGGGGCTGAAGAAGTCGTAAGACAAAAACGTTTCTTACGATCTTGTCAATAGCAAAAGTGTAATAAGAATTAACAACCAGCTCGCCATGAACAGCAACAAGATTTCAATATTAAATATTTTGATTAAACTTTATTTTCGTTTTCAATAATTTTGTTTATACTAGCCATATTATTTTATTCTATTGGGAGCTTTATAACTTTTGAATGACTTTATAATTTGTACTTCCTTCTCAGCATTTGAAAATTTTAAACTTCATAAGAAATACAACCAAAATCAGGAGTTTTCATTTTATTAATTATTATTTTTAAGAGAACTAATAAGCAATATTGTTTCTAAAGAAATTTCATTTATAAAAATTAGAGGGTATTATATAAAAAAGGTGGTATTTTTATCCCTCCCATCCGTTTAGATATTGCAAGAAATATTATCCCTGGTGTTTTAGTTTTCTACAGGTCTTCAAGAAATTGGAAAAATAATAAAACTTGTCATTGAAGCCTCAAAATTAATTTTTTTTAAAACAATAACATTTAACTACTTTTCTATTGTGGTAATTTCTTTAAAGTTATATGCCAGTCCATTTTTGGAATTTCGAGGACTGGTTAAAATCATAAAAAAATATTCAACCAATTTTATAACTCTTTTCTTTGTTGGCTATAAAATACAAAAGAATATCGAAATCTTGTTGCTGTTCATGACGAGCTGGTTGTAAATTACAAATTACACTTAACATACGAGGCTGAAGAAGTCGTAAGATGAAAACGTTTCCTCCAAGTGTAAGTTAACAATTAACAACTTTTAGTTAACAAATGTCTGGTCGCAAGTAATAACAAAAGTGTAATTTATAAAAAAAATAGTTGTAACAATAAATATTTTCCTCAAAAGTACATGATAATAAACACTTTACTCCTAAAACAAAATGCTCACCAAAGTAACTTGTGATGTAAACATATAGATATATTAGTGTAATTGCAATATTTATGTTTAAGATAAAAGTACTAATAAAAGTTCCATACAATATTTACATAATAAGTAGTTTTCAAAAATAAATGTTTTACTTGCACCAAATGTTTGCTTTTCTGAAATTGATAATAACTTTATGTTTAAAAAACTACTAAACCATATATAAGTTCAAACCCTAATGAACTTCATACAAATATATTAACTATTATTGATTTATTTCAATTTATTCTTTTTATATTTAATGTTTTACCTTATCCTACAGGATTAAAGGTTATTGCAAACCTTATTATATAGCCACAAAATAATTATAAATCTTTCAATAAGACATAAAACTATATTATTATATATCAAACCATTACATTACACGATTAGAACAATAAACAATATTTAATTAAACAGCACACAAACCACCAGCACAGTTTTTTGTTTGGAATGTTTTTGTTTTAAAAATATAAAACCATTAAAAAATTCTATAATCTTGGTTAAAAATACCAAACTCTAAGTATATTATAATATCTCTTACTGATTCATAACAATTGATGTTAAAACTGTAACAGATATTATAGATATCTATTCATTATATATTATAGGATATAGTCAAGACGTAATTTTAAATGTTCTATGCCCAAGCCATCACTTTACTCTAAATTAGTGAACTAAAAATTGGAATTATTCACTTAAACAATAGTTTATGACTATCCGAACTTTAAATTTTGTAAAATTTTGTTAAAATATTTGTTAAAACTTTCTGAGGCAGAACGTTTTTGATCGCTATGTGGCGATCTTCAACAGTGTCTTCTGCTTGGAGATGTCGGGTCAAGTGGTGACGGTTTTAAAGGCAGGTTTTCGATAGTATCAAAGAGTATGTGTGAGTAAGTGTAATCTGGCACAAATATGTCGATGATATCATAACACTATATAGAGGCATCACCCGACAATGCGAAAAACTCCTCACCTACACTAATAAAATACACCAAAAACTCCACTTCACCTAAGAGATTGAAAGCAACAGATCCATAAACTTCATACATCTAACCACAACAAAAAGCCACACATAAAAACACAGTTTCAACATTTACAGCAAACCTACAACAAGAGACGCACTTATTCACAACACCTCAAACCACTTTATCCAACACAAACACGCTGCCTTCAGATCCATACTATATTATTATTTATTATGTAATCATTGATTTTGTCATCTAAGCTGTTTATATTATATGAATACATACTATTAAATAGTATTAAATAATAATATAGTACATCTACTTACAGACCCAACAGAGAAATATCACAGAACCATCAAACAACTAATTAATACATCTGAATACATTATCAACAGAAACAAATATACCACCTAAAACAAATCCACCCTAAAGCACCTACCCTCCGTGCTCTCCCCAAAATTCACAAACCAAATATCCCCATCCAAGCCATCATAAACTACCAGAATGCCCCTGCACATAAACTAGAAAAATACATGAACAAAATAATTAGACAATCCATAAACTTGAACACAGAAACATACATAAAAACAGAACAAACATCATAAATAAAATAAAAGACATAAACATACCACACAATTCAACACACAATTCACTTGACATAACAAGTATGTATACACCAACACACCCGTACCCGAAATGCTCAACATCCTAGAAACCCAATTAATACAGAACAACACACCTAAATTCCCACGTTACCGAAATCATAAACATCCTCCAAACCATCACCAAACAAAACAAATTTCACCTACAACTCAAACTTCTATTCACAACCAGATGGCCTACACATGGTAAGTCCTATCAGTATTGTCCTAATGGAAATTTTTCTACAACACATAGAAAACACCAAGATACTCTCAAACAATACACACACACACACACACACACACACACACACAAAATCATTTACTGGCACAGATACGTCGATGATATCATAACACTATACAGAGGCAGCTCCCGAAAATGCGAAAAACTTCTCACCTACACTAATAAAATACACCAAAAACTCCACTTCACTTCAGAAATTGAAACCAACTGATCCCTAAACTTAACATAACCATAACAAAAAGCCACACACAAAAACACAGCTTAAACATTTACATGAAACCCATAATGACTGACACACTTATCCACAACACCTCAAACCACCCTATCCAACACAATCACGCTGCCTTCAGATCCATAGACTTAAAGAAGTCCCAATGACTACAGAAAACATATACAAAGAACTAGACACAATTAAACATTTAGCATACACAAATGGATACAACACAACAATAATAGACAAACTATGGTACAAAATACAAAAAAAACTAATATTAACACTACAGACAGGGAAAACAAATACATCACATTACCATACATAAACAAAACAACAAGGCCACAAGTTTCAAGAAATAGGATTCAAAATAGCATACAAAACTAATAACAAGTTACAATACAAAATACAACACAACACCAACAACAAAGATAAACTACAAGTATCAGGTGTATACAAACTAAACTGTGACAAGTGTAACACATTCTACATTGAACAAACAGGTTGCAGCTTTAAACAAAGAGTCAAGGAACACAAACAGAACACCAACTCAACATTTTACAATCATATGAAAGAAACAGGACACAAATACACAGACATTTACCATAACCTAGAAATCCTACACATAAACAAAAAAGGACCACATCTCAACACACTAGAACAATATGAAATTTACAGACACACATAAACACAAAGTACAAACATATTAAACAAACAAAAAAATTACAAATCACACATACTCTTTGATACTATCGAAAACCTGCCTTTAAAACCATCACCGCTTGACTTGACATCTCCAAGCAGAAGACACTGATGAAGATCACCACATAACAAATTTAAAGTTCGGATAGTCATAAACTATTGTTTAAGTGATTAATTAAGATTCATCGAACGTAAAGGACGACAAAATTCAAGAATTAAAAATTGGAGTTGTATCTTAGAAAATGAATTTATAAAGTGAGACGCCTAGCGTGGCAGTCTCTCATTTACATCAAACCATCGAACTATTGTGGATCTGAAGCTTAACATTCGAGGTCTGTTAAAAAAATACCCGAACTGTTTGAATTACGCGACTCAAGTTAGTTTCAGGAGAACCCACTTGGTGTCGCTAGGTTCATATAAATCAGCTGATTAAAATGCGATATTTCAGTCGCAGATATCTTCATTTGTTGATGAGGTACACGCAGTTTAGTAAAGAGTATTTTTCGTTTGTCGGATTGTAAAATGGACAGCCTGAAGGAGCAACGAATTGCTGTGAAATTTTGTGTAAAACTAGAGAAATCTGCAACAGAAACATTTGCCATGCTTAACACGGCCTACGGCGATGTTGCCATGAAGTGTACTGCATGTTTCAAGTGGCATGAACGTTTCAAGGGTGGTTCAAGTAGTGGTTTTGCTTTGTCAATGAAATGAAGGTTTTTGAAACACGTCAGCAAGTAACTTCAAAAGTATTCACTCAGTTACAGAATAATTACTTATAGTTTAATAATTACTCAGACAGAATTTTGAACTTCAAGTGTATTCAGGTTGCACAGTCAAGAAAATTGTTGTCCAAATCAAACTCCTAAGCAGATATCAAGAACATTTTGTGTTTAAGGCAGTCATGGATTGCTTACAATTTCAATTAAATTCTTTGAGACACAAAATTTACATTCTGATATACAGTGTACATAAATTTCAACATTTAGATTATAATTACATTAAAAATAATACAGTAAATTTGTTGAACAGATCGTCTACAGATAAAGACTCAGTTGGAAGTAATCGAGTGACAGAGAGACCGCACTTAGAAGCTTCACAAGTAGACATGACTGGAGCAACATACTTGGATGTTGCTGTTCTTCGCTGTTTGTTCGTCTCACAGTGGCCAGAAGAAGGAGTTTTCTGGGCACTTCAGTTTCTGTATCTCAGGTAAATATTGTGAAATAACAGAAATCGACGTAGAATGATTTACAAATCAATCGTTTTCAGATTGGTTGTATGAAATAACAATATACTTAGAGATGATTCTGAGGGAAAAGTAGGATATCATTTAGAAAAATTATTAACAAAATTTAATGGTAATATGTTTTAAAATTTCAAAATAAATTGGCGCCATTAGTGGATATCATTATGTTTTTATTAAATTTGATTAAAATTTCTAACATTGTGATGGTGCTCTTAATTTGATTGAAATATGAGCTATGTTTAGGAAATAAGCTCTGTTTATTTGTTTGTTTAGTAGTAACATTGCAATTGCTGTTTTACTTATTTCCAATATTAACTCTGAAGGACTTTAGAGTTAATTACATCTTTTCGCCTCATGGTGCTCATTACATGTGGCGTAGTTAATTGAAAATTCTGCTGTATGTAAAATTATTCCTATAATTAGTTTTATAAGTGAACATAAATACATTACAAATTCATCTATAGATATTTGAAGTATATAGACAAAATTGAACATATTCAGACTGTATGGAGGGTGGTTGATCCCCTAAATTTCTCTATTGTCATGTTCATAATGAAACAATTAGAGCAAGCATTGTCATAGATCTAAACATAACTCTAATGTTACACTTTACAGCATTTATTGTGTATTACAAAATGCAGTTTTCTATCACAGCAATAAAATAGCATATCACAGTAATTATTTGTTTCAACTGTTTCACCTTTTACAATGGTGTGCATTTCAAGAGCACAGTGGTACAATATATTCCAGTAAACATATTGGGAAAAACCCCAATACCACAAAAATAATTTTATAAAACTAATATTACAACTTACCTAAGATTAAACCCTTATGTACATTTCGATGACCATGTCATCATTATCAGATGGTCCTATTACAAAATTACAATCTAGAATACAATACGTTTTTAGAGTACAATAATTTACAAACTCTTTAAAGACATAATACAATAATTTAGCCACTTGACTGCAAAGTAAGTTTTTGTAAAGTTTTAAATATGCATTCCCAGGCACTATTTTGTGTTTCTCAGTAAGAGTTTTCTTAATACCCAGATAGCACAAAGCTTTCAAGATCCCAGATTTCCTAAACAAAAAAAAAAGTAATTGACATCCAAGAAAATTCTATTAAGAAAACAAAAAACTTAAAACATTACATATGCTTTCCTTTAAACACGATATGAATTAACCACACAGAACATACTTGAAAATTCAAATTAGCAAATCTTTTTATAATATATGTCTGTGCATATGAATGGCTCAGAACTAGAATGGCCTAACTCTCATTTTTTTAATTTATCAAGTAATATAATTTTACTATTGGGAATAAAGTTAACTTTAAGTGCCAGAATGGGCTAATCCTCATTTAAAATATAAACCATATAACAAACAAAAATTACATTCTGGATCATTAGGCTTTTAAAATTTTAAAGAGCGAAAGGGGCTCTTTTCTCTGCTGTATCTTAGACAGGGTTAGGCCACTATGGTACTGAACTATTCATATATAATCGAATAATCCTATACTATAATATATAATTATGTAATATATATTATCAAATTTGGTTACTTTTAAAATTATTACTTATATTTAGTTAGTTGTATTTTTTGTGTCCAGGTTCATGTTATAGTTTAACTTTTTTTATTTGAAAATAGGAAATAATTTGTATTTTCAGAAAGTTGAGATTTTGTATTTTGATGATGAAAATTTGTAGACAATTTGTAAATGAATATTTTCTAATAATGAAATTCATAATTTTTAACTAGTTTAAAATATCATGTTGAGACAACTTTTTCTGGACTGCCACATATGATCATAATGTCTCATTATTTTCTACTGTGTATCAGGGTAGAGTTGTAAAAATTTTTTTATTATATGATAATGTACTGATAGTAATATGAAGTAGCTCTTTTCAGTACTACATGATCAGAGATGGATATTCCCTATCTAGATCCCGTTAATCTTGTTTAAAAACTGTGATATTAATTTTGCTAGTAGGATGTAGTACAACTCACTCACAGAATTATAAACCTGCTGACAAACTTGTCTTAATCTAGTTGGAATTGATCAATACCGAAGATTTAAATTTTGAAACAAAATTTCTTTATATACTGTAACATTTTGAAGTAGTATATATATAAAAGGCACTTACAAAATAAGATAAATATATAAATAAATTCAGTATGTAAAAAAAAAAATTACTAAAATATACCAGGAACGAAATGTAAACATAACCTAATTTCACTTGTGTAGAAAAATGCACATGGCCACATTTTAGATCTAATCACAAGATTTTATATAAAAAGAAAAAAAAAACACAAATCACTATTTATAAGAAAATGTATTAGAAGTAATTGATAGATAACAATTTAAATAGAACAATAGAACGATATAAATACACTTAAAACTTTCAAACAGCAAGCTAGTGAATGTTCTGTAGTAAACAAGATGTAGAACGGATTTGTAGAGTTGCGTGCGCATGACCGGCAAAAGATATTCGTTTTAAATATTTCTCGTGGATATATAATCTAAAACAGTTTGGGAAATAAGATTTAAATGCAATTGTTTTGCAAAGAAATTTAAGTGCAGTTGTTAAGAAGAAGAAGTGTATCAAAGGCGGTGAACATGACATCCGTAAAGCTGTTACTTACAAGGAATAAACGAGAAAATAGCGGAAATTCACGACTTGGCCATTTTATTGCTAAAAAAGGTAGCGTCAGTCGGAGTTGGAAGAGAGCATTTGAACGAGGAAGACGTGTTCAGAATTGGCTGTAGAAATTTTATTTTTTTTAACTGGTGCGGAAAGTGTAGTATCGTATTCAATCCTAATTACAGAATAACATTAAGCCAAATCATTGAACTGATCGATTAAGAAGACATTATTCAGGAAATTATTTAATTAGAAACCAAATAACTTGTAAAAAAATTTTAGCTTGTAAGAATTGTAACTTAGATATTTTTTTTTGAAAGTGCCAACTCAAATTTTATTATTCAAAATTTAGAAAACCCACCTATTAACCCGAGATAAAGAGAGCTCAAGCTCAAATTGAAGTACAGTACAGTCTCACTAATCCGGACTTGATGGGACCGGACCCTGTCCGGATCAACGAAAGTCTGGATTAGACGGAAAAAGCCAAACAAATGCATACAATATGTGTTTTAGGCGGGGAAACATATTGAAATAGTAGTGTTAGTGAAATTCAGGCCTAAATATAGTTATACAGTACAGTATTTCATAGCTTATTTAGCAAAAAAATCCTGTAATTGTAACAGAAAAGGTATGACATGAATAAATATCAAAGCATCTTTCTTGTTGAATAAATGTATTCACATAAAGTTATTTACACTATACTGTATAAACGCACAAAAACTCAAACAAAAATGAAACTGAAACAAAAATAAACTTTAAAAAACTTAGTGAAAAAAGTCCGTAATATTCTTTTGTTTTAACGATGAATGACGTCGTTTCACAGTACGATCTCGTAGGCATTTCAAGGTCAGTAGCTCCGCAGTTGAGTATCAGTTTGTTTCTCAATGTAGGTCATCAACCCCTCCAGCATTACAGCCACCCCATCACGAATTGGGCTGACAGGTTCGTCTGTGTAGTCTTCCTCTTGCGAGCTGTCATTTTCTGCGTTTGCAGTGCACACCGTGACGGTTGAGCACTTGATAACCAATGTCATTATCACTGATAATCAACTCGGCCCAACCCTCCAATTGTCGAAAAATCTGAACAAATTCCGCGTCGTCATTAGTGGGTTGACTGTCGGTTTTTCACTTTCTTGTGGCATTTCAGGCCACAATTTTTTGCAGCTCTTTTGGAGTGTAGACGGTTGAATTTCCTCCCACGATTCTACAGCCATATAAATGACATCCTTTATAGTCACTTTTTTAAGAATTTCAATAAATTGTGTAGCTGGACCTGCTTCTTGTTGTTACAAAAGCGATAAAATTAACTTTTTCCTATATCGCCGTTTTATCGCCTCTATCACGCTTTGGTCCATCGGCTGAATGAGAGCCGTGACGTTAAGAGGAAGAAATTTAACAAAAATGTCACCATGACACAATTATTCATTTGGGTGGCATGGGGCATTATAAATTAATCGCTTTCGAGGAAGTTTTTTCTCTTTTAAAAACTTTTCTGTTGTTGGAACAAAGTTTTCAAAGAACTTTAGTCCTTAAAAATTTGACTGTTCATCCACGCTGATTTTTGGAACTTGTATTGGGCCTGTAGAACACTTAAATTTACATTTTTAAAAACCCTAGGCTTTGCGGATTTCCCTATCACCAAGTGGAAATTTTAGATCGCCAGAAGCATTACTGCAGGGCAGCAAAGTCATACGTTCTTTCTTAACTTTATGGCCTTTTGCTACTGAATCTAATTTGGAAGCTAAAGTTTTTTTTGGGAACATTTTATAATTTAATTCGCTTTTGTCAGCGTTGAACACCTGACAAGGTTGTAAGTTTTCATCTCTGAGAAACTTGCCAAATTTGTCTTTGAATTTTTCACTGGCATCACTGTCCCCTTGACAAAATTTCACCACTTATTCCGAGTTAACGGATGCCGTGTCGTTCCTTCCACCCGTGACAGCCAACCCACACTGGCAGTAAAATTAGGGCCTCCTTTTAACTTTTCATTCAGTTTCAGCGCGATCGTTTGCAAATTTACACTCGATAATGGAACACCCTGTTCCCGTTGTTGGCAAAACCAAACATACAAAGCATCATCTAAGGTTTCATTTTTTGGTTTTTTTAAAGTGCTTCTGCCGCCTAAACTGTCTTTACTAACCATTTTTGCAAAAAAATCTTCAATTTCCTGTCGCTTTTTCTCCAATCGGAAACAGTTTGTTTTCCCACGCCTAACTCTTTTGCAATTTTAGTAGGCGATTCACCTCCATCAATACGAAATAAAGCTTGGAGTTTTTATTTCTATTGTCACTGTCACTGACTTACGTTTAGTCGCCATTTTCACTGAACACTGAACGAGACGTAAATAAAAAAAACAGATCAATATCGCACTACAATTAAATGACAACCGAGCAGAAATCTTGCGAGAAGCAGTAAAGGTGGTATCCGTCCAACACAACTGACCTGACGCCAGACGGAAAGACTGTCTATCCGTTTAGTCAGCGGTCCTTTATCTTTCGTTTATCGCTAGATGTCTCTAATGTCACGTGCGTTGTAGTGTTGGGAGATCTAATGTGAATATAATTTTTCAAAGACGTTTTTCCTACTTTAATAGACAAAAGAAACAAATATGGTAAAAGAAATATGATAAAGAATATTAATATGGTAAATTAATATTTTAATGAATAAATTATATTATTTGTCTATTAGAGTAGGAAAACCCCTTTGAAAAATAACAAATATAGACGTATAAAAATAAATATTTTTGTGGACGGCAGACTGATTGTGCACTGTAAAATACTATAACTAAACAAAAATTTTGGGCCGTCCGGATTAGCCAGACGTCCGGATCATCGGAGACCGGATTAGCGAGACTGTACTGTAATTAAATCAAATTCAATTAATATTAAAATTTATAACTAAACTTCTTGCTGCCATAAACAAATTTTAGACTTAGGCTAATAAAGCTTAATTTTTGTAATTCTTTGTGGAGGAAATAAGAATTTGTAATTAGTAAGTGACTTTGTAAAAGAAAATAAGGAATGTCATATTAAGATATTAAAAAATTATTGTAACAAAAGCAGCATTGAATCGTTATTTCTTTTAACTTATAAATTTTTATTAAGACTTATAAAAGGAAATTACCAATTATTACAATACTATTTTTCACTAAAAGCTCTTGTAAAAATGTTACACTTGCTTATGGTAGTGCTTACTTTTATAATTGTTGAGGACGGCTGTTTCGGGAGATGTGTCTCATTGTCAACTCAGACCGTAACTAAAAGATGGAATCAACTAATATTATTTTTCACTGTATGTTTAAAAGGTTTCAAAATGCTTATCAAGGTTCCATTATTATGGACAATTAATGACCTAAACTTTTCATATATGTTATTGTAATTATGATATAAGAATTTGGAAAATTATACGGCAACTTTGTGTGGAATGATATGATTTTTAATTCTGTAAAGTGAAGATATTTACATTAGCTGAAAACACTTGTACATATGCTAGTGTGTTAAACTTGCCAATAGTAGCACTTATGGTTTTGATTACTGAGAACGCCCGTTTTGAGAGATGTGCTTCATTGTCAACTCAGACTGTAATGTGAGTCGACAATGCGATACATCTCCCGAAACAGAAATCCTCAATAATCACAATCGTAAGTGCTACTATAGGCAATTGTAACATACTAACTTGTGTGTTTTTAGTTAAAAACTAGTTGCTCAAGGGAAGATGGAATCAAATAATATAAATTTTTATTGTTAAGGCTTCGAGATTTAAGTGAAGACTCGATTAGTCAACAGCAGTCACGTCGCCGCAGTAACTCTCTCCCGATTCCTAAAATAGAAGTGTCTTTATATCAAAGCCCGGAAACAAAAAAGAGAGAAAACAAGGATTTTATTGAAGTTCCAGAACCTAAAGATGTACAGATCCTAACAGGTAAATATTACTCAATGTACTGTACATTTTAAAATTGTTTGTAATCAAATTATTTTTGGTTGCGGTTTGTTGAAAAAAAATAAATTTTAGAAAAGTGTAAAAAGTGGCAAACATTTTAAAATTATATATTAATTATAAATATAATTAATAATTAATAAATAATAATAATAAATAATAATAAATATATAATAATAATATATAATAATGTATTATAATAATAATATTATTATATATAATATATAATAATATATAATAATAATATTAATAATAAATATTAATAAATAATTATAATTATAATTAATATAATTATAAATATAAATTATTATATTTTTAAAAATATAATATTCTACTGAATAAATGATAAGACGGTTGAATATTGAGTCAAAATTGTTTTATCTATTTATTGCAATGTTTCGGCAACTGATTGGTTGCCCTTATCAAGCCTGTAGTGCTGTAAAAAACAAAGTCATTACATTTAGAATTCAAATGCTTAATAAAGTGATAACTTCAAGGGAATTCGAATTTATAGCACTACAGGCTTGACAAAGGAAACAAATTAGTTGCCAAAACATTGCAATAAATAAATAAAACAATTTTGACTCGATATTCGACCGTCTTATCATTTATTCAATTGTTATTTCAAGTAGTCAAATAAACACAAATAGTAATATTCTACTATTTTTACACATATTTAGATATAATTATTTGAAGAACTTTAAATAGTATTTTATGAACAAAATTTGTATAAATATATATTTCAAAACTAAAAGTTAAAAGAGTTCACTCTATTCTGTATGTACTAATAAACTAGTGTGTAGGGAGACTTTGAGTGAACTCTTAATTGTTACTGTTGTGAGTTGTTCTCACTAGCTAAGCTCTAATTAATTTATTTCACAATTGTAATTATCTTTCAATTCACACAACAAAAGTGAAGTACATTATGTTTGGGATTAAAGTTGGTAAAACTTATATTGTGATTGTTTCCTCCGTCTATTCTAACACTAACTCTTTGGTTTTTGCAAAATTTTTATTTTGGTGATTTATTTTGCAGAAACACCTTACTCTGTTCCCAAAACACCGGAGTTACAATCAAGTCACAGAAGGAGGTCCAGTGAGAAAGTGAAGAAGAAAATGAAAATGGCTGATCTGAGAGCTTTTGTAGAGACAAAGCTTTTGTCAAAATCAGACAAAGCACTGGAAAAAATTGGGCATGATGAGACAAAATCCTTGGATGACCAGGCGGTATGTTAAAGCCTTTTATATTAAAAGGGGTAGCACCTAGAGTACTGAAAACAACTTCAGTAGAGTCTCGATAATTCGAGGTAGATGTGACAGAGTCCCCCTTCGATTACCGAAAACTTGGATTACATGGAAATACATTCCTGTGGATTAGAAAAAAAGGAGGTTATGAACCCTAATACTATAATTAAAAATGTACTAAATAAGTCGATAGAACTTTATATAAACATTTCTTGAAAGCTAAACTCATTTTCTTCGCATATGTTATTGATATAAACATTTCTTGAAAGCCCGACTCATTTTCTTTGCATACCGTATTGCTATAAACATTTCTTGAAAGCCCGAATCACTTTCTTTGCATACCGCATTAATATAAACATTTCTTGAAAGCCCAACTCATTGCCTTTACCTACCATATTGATATAAACATTTCTTGAAAGACCGAAATATTTCCTTTGCGTACCATATTGATATAAACATATCTTGAAAGCCCGACTCATTTATTTTGCATACCATATTTTGATACATTTCTTGAAAGCCTGACTCATCATTTTCTTAAAAATAGATAAAATAGGCTCAAATTTAACAGAGGCTCGAAATAATCGGGACTTGGATTTTCAAGACACTACTGTACTAGAAACTAAAGATCTTTCTTTTCTTTGGTTGAGTTTGTGACTTTCATCGATGAACTTTATAACAAAAAAATTGATGATTCTCTATTGGGACAATATAATATATTTAGATTGAGTATTGTAATTTAATACATTTAAAGTTTTTCTTACTGCAGGATATTTTTAGGTATTTACTAGTTATCTAGACACTACAGATATTGCAAAAAGCAATGTTTTTTTAATGTTTTTTTATGTATTATAGATACAAAGTACATTGTTATATGTCTGGACAGACAGAAAAAAATCCTAGTGTTAGGTAAGTGGTAACATGAGTGAAGTTACCTCTTTTTAAGTAAATTATTCCAAAACTCCATACACGGTAGATTAAATTTTCCATTTCATGTATCAACCAGTTACCTTATGTTGCAAAACATTATTACTTTTTGTCTACTAAAAAATGTCTATATGGCTAAATTTCAGTTTGTATTTTTTTATTGTTTTGTGTCTTGTAAAATGAAGGTGATTGTATATTTTTTCAGAATTTAATTATTTTTATTTCCGCAAAAACCTTTATTATTTTCACAATGTTCCTGAGAACGTTGCCACATGTAACTTTTTATCAATAATAGCTATTTAACTGATAAATAAATGTTATTGTAACATTAGTCATATGACTAATTCTACAAAATGATAAAAAAATGAAATATAATTTATGTTAATGGGAAGTTTTTCTGAAAAACCTTAAAAGGTTTTACATGTTCTTCGTATCTTGTGGTAAAACGGATAGCAGATAAGAAAGACACAGCTCACATCAAATTTTGCCATACACATACAAAACACACTACACTCACAGACTGACAAAGACACCAATCTAAAAATCCTACATTACATCAATAAAAGCAAAAAACTTTACACAGTAGAAAACTATGAGTTATACAAACACCATAAATACTATCCCCAACCTATTCTAAATGTCAAAACGCACTCCTAATCAAACACTATATTTGAGCACATTATTAACAATTACTCTATGAACAATAACACACCACAGAACAAAAATACACCACAGACTCACACAAACACAACACACCTGAGCAACAGGCTTGTCAGTAATTCACAGCATTGAAAAAGCACTGACCTAGCGCGAAACGGGTATTCTGAATAAATCAGTAAGTAGTGTTTTTTTTGCCAAGACAATAAAAACAAGTGTAATTTCTATAAAAACCTCAAGATGTAAAACACAAAAACTGCAAGTTTTAAATGAGTTTAGTTTGTGAATCCAGATAATTGTTTTAAAATGAACATACAAACTTAATAAATTTGTTTGATGTAAATTTATTATTTTTACATAAGCAAATTTCATAAATAAATCACAAGTAATTATGACGTAACTGAGGGAAAACTTTTAACCTACTTGCTGATGCGTTTCGAAACAAATAATTGTTTTATTGACAAAGCCAAGTAGCGGGTTGACTTTGTCCATAAAAAGATTGTTTTGAGATGTGTCAGCAAGGAAGTTGAAGGTTTTACCCTCATAAGTATGCGATAATTACTTATGACTTAATAAATACTTTCATCTATCACACCCATTTCAGTGATTTGGGTCCTTAGTGATTAAATCTGCAATTTATAATATATAAGTTATAACTTTATTAATATTAAATTATAAATTTATTAATTTAGTAATAATTTACACTTTATAGAGAGTAACTGTTCTTAAAAAAAAATGAATTTGTCTCTTAAATTGTTTAATCAAATTATTGTATTTATTTTGAGTTTGTCTTAATTTTATTAAGAAATAGCACATACTAATAATAGAATTTATATTAAAATATTGATGTTCAAGGTCAGAATAGAGTTTGGTTATTTTCCAGGAATATCACCACAGCCTGGACACTGGGGATGATCAGCTTACTCATGTTGGAACTTCCTTAGCAAAGCTTCTCGACCCAAAAGCTAAGCCAGCAACGAATCTTGTTAAAGGGAAAAGTATGCCCAGTTTAAGGTAATTTTGCCATAACTGAAATTCCACTTTTATTTTCTCATCTCTGTGTTTATAATTTTGGTAAAACTGCAGCAGTTTGTAAAGGGAAAATTTTATTTTTCTGTGGTTCTTCTTTCGAAATATCAAAAAAAACATATTTTTTATATGCATTACATCAGAATTTACTTTTATATAAATGAGGTTTGACTTTTAGAAAATATTATATATTTTATAAATCTAAAATCCGTTGAAAAAGCTAAAGATATTTTTATCCTATCAAAGGTTAGCTTTAGAATAATGATCTTTTAGGTTGTGTAAGGTTTGTACTTTACACTCATTGAATTAGAGACTTAGAAGACTAAACTGTTGAATCTCTCACTTAGTAGTTGAATCTCTCTCTTTCTCGTGTTGCACTTGAAATTAATAATTGAGGTGGCTAGGAGAAAGTCAAACTTACCTTAACAATACTGAGGGGTATTTGTCTTCATATTATATACATAAAGAAAAAACACTGATAGAATTTAAAAGAGCAGCTTTCTTTGCCTGTTGAAACAAAGCTGTGCATGAAGACGTGGAGTATTAGAAGAGGGCTGTGATAAAATCATGAAAATGCTTGCTTGTTTAAAAGCAAGCCCCTAGTTTCCGTATCTCTTCCTTCTTTTTATTGCATAGTGTGCCTTACATAATTAACTTTATTTTTCTCTCTATATTTTGTTTTTCTTTTTACACTTTTTATTCTACTCCTTTATTATTACAGTCAATTCTTTCCATTAACATTCTTGTCTTGGCAATCTGTAAATTTTTCATGGCGAGAATAGGTATTCTCTGTTATGAACTGTTCAAGTTATTAGCTTTTGCATATAAACTATTTACAAGTGTTTATAGGTTACTCATGTGTATGTATAAGCTACAACTGAAATTTGAGACAAATTTTGTGAAAAAAATTAGTTTTAGGATTTTGATTAAACATAAACCTGGCCTTAAAAGTACTGAAATATTTGGAGCTATACACTTTATTGTGGCGCTTTACTACATTGACTACAAATTTTTTTTGATTGCTTTCTTATTTACTTGTCAGAGAAAATGAAAAAAATGAAAGAACTGTAGTTATGGTTGTGATTTCCGATGAATTACTCTGTCCTTTAGATACCTCCATCATCTTCACTTGTGAAATTTTTACCAATAATGGAGGTGAAATTCTAAATATTCACTGAGTGAGAAAGTCTCTTATTGCTCAAATTTAATACTGATTTTAAGGTAATTAAACTTAGCAGAAATGGTAAGAGCTTCAACACTAAGTCATTTTTCAATACCGTGGATGGATATGAAATCAACACATCATCTGACAAAAAAAGTAACAGTGATCATATAAAGTGCTAGGTGAGGATGACTAAGACTTTTATTTATGTTGGAGTGCAATAAGTGCCATGTTCTAAGGATATTCAGGTGCTATTGATCTATACTAAATGTTCAAAACTAAAACATATTCATAGTAATCAAAAATTTTTACAAATGCCACATTGTTTACAATTTTTAGCAAATAAAGTTTGATCTACACATACATTAATTCTGTACTTTAAATTGAAGTAAAAACCGAACTATACTGTTTTAGTAATTTTATATCTTCGTTTCTATATTTCTACAACATTGTTACATAAAGTTTATGACAATGTTTGTTTATTTTTCAATAAAACAGTTTTACTTTTGTTTGTAATTATCAGCTCTATAACTTTTTATAAATAACTCATACATTCTATCTAGTATATATTACTAGATAAACTATTCCCACCATAGTTGAACAGACTATTTAACTATGGTTTTACCAACTACTTTCAGACAACAGGCTATATTTGAGCCATGTAATGTATGTCTTTTATAGTAGCATGCAGAATTATGTAAACCTTTCTTGTAGATGAGGGTGAACCATGGTTTGCATGTAGAAGTCTATACCTTACAAGGATCATAGACTGGCATTTACCTGCTACTCAATACAAGATCTTACAAAAGTAACTTTTGGTTGAAGAAATTTAGAATGCCCAATAAACTTATTTCTAAAACTTATTTTAAACATAATTTTAGTCTGTTGCAGTCTTACTATTAGATTTGATTCATTTGTTGCATCTTTATGTGGCATGTTTTGTTGCAATTTATGTTAAACTAAACTTTTTGTTGTACCGTAATATTGTTTTATAGTCAACTACTAAAGCCTATCAGTAGATAACTATTATTTTCACAGGTTTATGAGAAATAACTTTGTCAACCAAATAGGGTAACTATTTATTCTAGGATTGCATGGTACACTTTATAAAAGTTTAGAAAGGTGTTTCATGATTGAAAATAAATACGATAGCTATGTTTTTTAAAACTTTATTAAAATACATTTTTAAAATTTTAATCAGTTTAATGGTTTAGTTACCATAATACTTTTAAAAACTTTGACATAAGTAAATTAAAAAAAAATCATATGATACTTCGGTAATACATAACCCCTACCACTATATTTATAAAAACATTATTTCTTGTACATTTCAATATACATTTTACTAACTCAAAATTGGAAATATAAAATAAAATCTTACAAACTATAGCTTAGTCCAGAAAATATCAAATAATACTCTTTGGTAACATGACTTCAAGATGTCTCAAAGTCAGCTCATCTGGTCTAACTACAGTTGTTTATTAACTACATTCAAATCTAACATTTGAATCTATCATAGTAATCTATCATTTGAAATTATACTCAAAGTCAGCTCAGATCATCTGGTCTAATTACAGTTATCTACTAACTAAATTCAAATCTAACATTTTAATCTATCATAGTAATCTATCATTTGAAAGTATATTTAAATTCAGCTCAGATCATCTGGTTTAACTATATTTATCTAATAACTAAACTCAGATCTAACATTCGATAGTATGTTCAAAGTCAGCTCATATAATCTGGTCTAACTACAGTTGCTTTTGCATATAACTATAGAAACTTGAACTAACATAGCTAAAAACATTTTTTTTTAAATAAATTTTATTACAAAATGTTTTCCTTTTATTTTGCAAATAGATAATTTATAATAATAATTAAAATATTTTTTGGTCATTACTTATATTATACTTTTAGTTATTTATTATAATACCTAATAAATTAAAGAAATATTTCTTAAATCAATTGAGGAACACAAAATTAGTAGGTATAGGAAGTTGTTTGTTAAAGATTGTATTATGATTTCTAACATTTTATTTTTAGGACTCTCTAAAGGTGATGAACCTGTTTAATAGAAAATACATAATGCAAAACATATGGTTTGTTTTAAACATATAAAATATATGTCTATGTTGGATAAAAAAATAGTATTATTTCTTTCAAAATTAAAAATTTGGAAACAGTTTATATCCAAACTAGGAATTTACTGTTTGGTTCCCACTATCGTTCTGGTTCAGTATTACAAAATGAACTGGTATCTTTAAAGTGGTTATATTCTTAAATTTTAAAATATTTAAACTTGTATCAAGTAGCACTTACTTATATTCATAATGAATATGCCGAATTTATAACTTAATTATGGCCAGAGCTGACAAGGGGATACTCGTATATCATTCAAAAAATTAGTCCTTTTAATAAATTAAAGTAAGTGCTGTCTTAGGCAGGGTTAAATATTTTAAAATGTACCTAATTGTAGCGCAAATTCAAGATGGAAACACACTTTTAAAATTTGTGTTTTTAATAAATAATGTGTTATTAAAAAATATATTGTTCCTAGATAAAATAATTCTTCTAGATAATTCTGTTTAGTACACAATATTTTGAAAATAATCCATCCTTTGTTTTACTCTTAATTTTTTTCTTCTTTAACTAGCAGTTGTAATCTTTTAATTATAAAATTATCTACTATTGGACTGTTTATATTATTATTATTTAGATATGTAAAATTTCAACAAATTTAATTTAATAAGCTTAAAACTTTCTTTAAAACTTCTTTGTTTCTGATAATTGTTTTGGAAATTAGTAAATGAATTTGATTATTGATATTTCACATACTGAGATAAAGTCATAATAAGTTCAACAATTAAAATTAATGGTTTAAATTTTACAGCTTTCAAACTTTTAACTAAGGCCAACAAAAAGGAAACAATTTTTCACAAAAAAGAGATTTTATTCGCTAAATGTGTCGTAAAGATGTCGTAGAATAAGTATCAAGTTGTTAGTTGTCTGACAATGGTGACTTTATAATTGTATGCATTTTGTAAGTCCAATGTACAAAATTGGGGGTGAGGTCAAAAATGCAGCATTGCCACATCGGTGAGAGATGAGTCACAGAGAGGTGATAGACTAACACCTTGTCACTCGAACTAGGCAACACTGTTCACGCAGGGCTGCCAATTAGTGTTCAGAGATAAGTTACTTTTGATTATACCGCACGAGGCCGGCTCTCTACTTCCAACTAATCATATACTGTGGCATATTTTCATCTGAATAAAAAATATTTATTTCCAAACTCTCTATTTTAAAGATGAAAAATATTCTCAATTAGTCTGAAGTTTACTGTAATCTACCTTCTATTTGTCTTGCCGTTTTTCCAATGCCAAAAAAATACACATTGCTTGAACTAATATTTCTGATTACATGAACACCGATATTAGCATCCTACTAGTCTGCTTATTTGTTTCTACCTATTATACAATACAAATTAGTAAAATGAAATACTAGGATTCCCTATTTTAGAATACAGTTAATCATTTTCAAAAGAAATATTTTTTTTTGTGAAAAATTGGGTACTTTATGTTTCTTCTTACATTAAATTCTTATACATTTATTTCTGCATATCATTTTAACCAGTTTGTTATCCTATCTCATATAATTCATAATTCATCTAGTATATATTAGAGTAGCTCATCCATTTAAATGTGTTTGTTCTGTTGAATGTGTGTGCTGTCATCTTTCTCTTATTCCTTTTCTCTATATGTATGTCTGTCTCTTTCTCTCCCAGCTGTTTGCTAGATGAAAAGACAAATGGGGGCGGGTAAGTGAATAGATTTACATTTTGTAGACAAATGTTTTATTTCAAGTGTGTTACCTGATATTTTTAGTGCAATTTTAAAATTAATGAAAAATATTTGCTTCTATATTAAAACTAATTTTCTGCTTAAAAGTAAGACTTTCATTGGATACATAAAATTTCCAAACCTCTCCGTTATATTCTTTATGCATATGGCCCTTTTATCTCAATTTCATCTAACATTCAAGTCTCAACATAAAATGCTCACTCTTTACAAAATTCTGTTCTATTCTTTTCCTAAATTCTTTTCGCAAATATTCACAAAACTATTTATATATTTTTAAAGTTCTTCCTTTGTCAATTATCTTTACTGATAAATTTTAATCACTTTTTACATTACTGTGCTTGTATTCATACCTGGTACTTGGAGTTTTCTTGTTTCAAATATTTCATATGTTATAAGATGTTTTGTATGTCATAGATAATATGTTGGTCATTTGTCCCCTTCCCCCCTTAAACCTTGGCCATCATCTATTTTTTGTTATAGGACTCAAAGTTGCAGTTATTATTGTTATGCTGTTATTAATTTATTATTAATTACTCATAGATGAAGTTTATCAGATTATTATTAATAAAAACACATGTTATTTTTTTGTTATCATTGCCAATTTGATCCTACTACAACATGTTCATCAACAAATCATTTTTACTTTATTGTTTTTCTTCTAATTTAAAGCTTCTTTCAAGCAGAAATTTAATAAGTCCAACTTTTCTGGACTTGAAAATAAAAAATAAGTTATTTCATTATTTTGTTCCATGTATATTTAAGATATCAAGGAGTGTTTAAATAATAGTCAAAGCTTCATTGTTTTATGGTTTTGAGCAGTTATTAGACTAAGCCATCAGGCCTTTACCTGAGGCTTCTGGTAAAAACAAATTTTCAAAGCCATAAGAAGACCATTGAGAGAGAATAGATATGACAGTTAAAGTATCACACCAAACAGCCCTTGACCCAAATAAAACAAAAGTGATGAAAACATCCACAATTCAAGGATGAACTGGACATACTTCTTAAAGCCAAAACCTGGCTTTATTCTTAGATGTGTGTTACCTCTGTTTCACAATCCCTGTAATAATATTATCACAACTCATAACTTTAAATTGAACACTAAACACTTTTAAATGTTTTAAACTTGCCTGTAGTAGCACTTACTTTGTTGAGGACGGCCGTTTCGGGAGATGTGTCCCTTTGTCAACTCAGACCGTAACTGATCTCAAGTTAGGTAGCTATGATCTCAGCCTATGTAAAAACTGGGGCATGAACTGCAAGTTAGTTTGTAAACTCCAGTGGTGTTGTAAATGTTGTTGGTGTAAAGGCCAGACAGGCAGGTCATTCTACACACATTACCAATAACATATAAAAGCACTAAAAAACAATAACTACCAGTCAAACTTCGCCGATCATCTCAACTCCACAAAACATGACTACATAGACATAACATCTAACCTACAAATTCTTCATAAACAATACAGAAATAACCAACGCTACACAACCGAACAATACGAAATATATAGGCACTTTAAACTACACCCTACACACATACTCAATACACAATTAAATTACAACTCACATGCACTTTTTGATATCATAACTCCTAATACACACAAAATACACCCACACCACCAAAATATCCCACCCCCACCCTAACCTACGGAAACCTTGAGATCAGTTACGGTCTGAGTTAACAAAGGGACACATCTCCCGAAACGGCCGTCCTCAACAAATAAAGTAAGTGCTACTATAGGCAAGTTTAAAACATTTAAAAGTGTTTAGTGATTACTAGTAGCTCACGCGAAGATGGAATCAACAAATGTTTAAATTGAACTTTAAATTTTGTAGTCCAATACGTTCGGTGAAACTTAATTAATCACTTTAACAATAGTTTATGACTATCCAAACTTTAAATTTCATAAATTTGTAAAAACACACTGAGACAGAGCGTTTTTGATCACTATGTGGTGATCTTCATTAGTATCTCAGAGACACTGATGAAGATCGCCACATAGCAATCGAAAATATTCTCTCAGTAAGTTTTTACAAAATTTAAAGTTCAGATAGTCATAAACTAATGTTAAAGTGATTATTTAAATTAAAATATTATTTTAGCATCAAATATAATCTGTGCTTTTAGAAGGTAACTCACTTAAAATAATTTGTTTTGTATCAATTTTTTGTAATAAATAACCATCACTTACTTCTGATTTCCAAATTTAATCTAGTAGCTTGTTTTAATGATTTCCACTTCAGTAGTTGTAGATTAGATATAAGATATGTTTCATTATGAATATGTTTATACTTGTAAGTCAATGTGCATGATAGAATAAAATGTTTCTCATTTTTACCAATATGTGAATAAATATTTTTTATAATGTAAGATAACTGTAATTGTGAAAGTAAAGGGTTTTCATTTCTCTATAGACAATGTGTAAAATGACTGAATATTAATTACAAATAAATGTGTATAAGATTTAATGCCATTTATTAAATCAAGGTTTCTACAAAGATTTGAGAATAAATGAATGTGTTTCAAAATCTATCAGAATGATTAGTTAAATTCGAGGCTTAGAGAAACATTATGATTCAAGAATTATACAACCATTAAAGTAGAGTTCAACTTGTTTAACCCAGTATAATACTTGTGAGAGTGTATGTTGAACTTTATGATGCAAGCATTATGGTGTAAGAGGGTGCATATTACTGCAATATTATTGTTTTCTTTTGCTAATTTAATACAATTATCGTTTTATTCAAATCAATTTATGTTTAAATTTTTTGCAAAACACTAGAGTGAAAAATCATTAGAAACAAAGGGTCATTTACTTATTTCAATATTGTTAGTTTTTATATACTTTTTAAAGGCTGTAAAGCCCTATTTATAAAACTCTTCTTATTTTTTTTATTTCACTACATTGTGTCTGTCATAGTACTGATGGAATTTAAGAGTAAATTTTTACAGATTTTGTTCAACACTTATGCAATATATAACCTCAGCCTTTAACTATATGTGCTATTTTACAGTATAAAATGACTATTATGGAATTTTCTTAATGTAATTTAATTAATAATTTAAAACTTATAAAAATTATGAATATTTTAAGATTTTTATAAGTAGAAATGTAGAAGTACAGGTATTTAGAAACCATTAAAATAATATTCAGAAGAAAATATTTTGTGTATTATCATTTTTTGTGTGTTATTGTAATAAAATATGGCAAAGTGAAACCTAAACTGAACTTTTAAAAATTCATTTATTCATTTTTTAATAAATATTGTCGTAAACAAAATTTTTAGTCACAAAAAACATTTATCTTTTTTCAGTATAGTTCTCTTTATACTCTACATATTTCCCCTTGAATCTTGTAAATCCTTCTTTAAAGTTACGAGCTTGAGTCTTCCACCATTTCTCTACTTGCTCATCATTTCCAAATTGATATTCTTAAGTTCTTCTTTCAAGCACACTTGAAATAGTGAGACTAATCTCAGCTGCAGAGAGAGTGTCTGAGGGTTTGGTAATGAATTTCTGTAAGTTTATTCTTCATCAAAATGGCTACTTAAAGTTTAGTGTTGTCATAAGGAAAGATGCCATCCCTGATTAGAATACCTTGTCTTTTTTATTCTATACATATGCGTATGTTTGCAAAAATCTGAAAATAGCAGGCAGCATTTGTCAAGAATCAATAATGTAGAAAATAAATGTCGAAACCCCTCCAGCTCCCTAAAAATTAAAAATATTTCTGTTGTGGAATGTTTTTGCCTGAGAGAAGGGAGCTTTGACATGTCAAGTTTTGTCTTTTTTCATCACTTGGCCCTATTATTCTGCAGTATTATGGTCCATCTATATCTTATCACATATCCCCATGTAAATTAAAAACGGCTTTCGTTCATTTTGGGATTGAATCAAAAGCTTCACACTGAATTCCAATCTGACGTATTTTTGATTTTTCAGGTAACAAACTCAGAACCCATCACAAACAACAAGTTTCTCTTTAGCCAAAATTTTCCTTAATGATGGTATGAACATGCATATGACGGATAGATTTTATTCACAATGGAATGTCAGTCATCTTTAATAAGACTAAATGGATTTTATCTATGAGATGGAATTAGAGGTGGGGATCATGTTTTATTCTCTACACTTCCTCATTCATTCTTGACCTTGCTGATCAAATCAAATACTCGGAGGCTTAGAAAAAGTGTTGCCCTCAAACTATGCTTTCAACTGAGTAAACATTTGTGATGTTTTATTTATTTAAAACTGTAATTGGATGGCGTTCTGCATCACTAGACAGAGAGGCAAACATTATTTTGAAAATATTGCCTTTCCAAGTTGATACGCGGTTAAAAATCAGTATCTATCCTAATTATTTGTATAACAACCTTATGCTAGGATAGCGTAAGGAATTTTTGTACTATAGTTTCAATGTTTCTCCACCAGATTGCTTAGTATTCTGTTTCAAGAAATATCACTTGGTCTATAGATTCATAATGCCACCCAATTATACCTGTCAGTTTTTTATTTTATTGATATGAGAATGGCGAAAAGTGGCTTGCTGAGGTATTTCTTAAACATGTTATTCGGCCACTTGTTTAAAATTTTCAAAATATAGGGAGACAAGTTCTAGTTTACGCTTTTGTCTAGTTTAGTCTAGGCTTTTGTAGTATGCTACTTATTTGGGGTTTTGATGAATCTGAACATTTTAACTTTTCTGAATGTTAAAAAACAATAAACAGAGTTTTGAGACTTACTTTAGAAATCTAAAGCATTTTTTAGAGGATCACATAAATCTATAATTGTAAGATATGACTAATTCTATTATTGTCAGTAACAAAAAATTGTTTAGGGGGTTTACTGTGATAGAAATTTATCATATACCTTCAAGACTGCAACAAAAGTTTTCCCTTGTTACAAAATTAATTTCACATTGTAAATAAATGTTTTGTAGATTAAAGTAACACAGCCACGATATTCAAAAGAAATGGTGAAGATTTTGCTTCATAAAAATAAATTCAATGCTTATTTAAGTAATTTTACTTTCATAGGTCAGTCCATTATGTTAAGGTATGAACTTATGTTTAATGTTTTATACATAGTTCAAATCAATTGACTGTCAAAGTTATATCAAATAAGTATACACTTATTTATAATAAATTCTCAAATCTTTCTTAAAAATTAATCAAATCTCTACGAATAACTAAATGGTGTGGGTATTTTGTATAAATGGCTTTCATACATTATGCCCCTGAACTTTTCAAATTTTTTTATGATTTATGTATGCATAAGAATCATAAAATGATTTCAGTAAAAACTACGAGGTCTGATAAAAAAATACGAGGACTGTTTGAATTTTGCGGTCCAAGTTAGTTTCAGGAGAATCCGCTTGATGTCGTCAGGTTCGTATGAATCAGCTGATTAAAACGTGGTATTTCAGTCGCAGATATCTTCATTTGTTGATGAGTTACACGCAGTTTAGTAAAGAGTGTTTTTTTCCAATGGACAGCCTGAAGGAGCAACGAATTGCTGTGAAATTTTGTGTAAAACTAGGGAAATCTGCAACAGAAACATTTGCCATGCTTAACACGGCAACGGGTGATGTTGCCATGAAGCGTACAGTATGTTTCTAGTGGCATGAACGTTTCAAAGGTGGCCGACATTCGATTGATGACGATGAACATCCTGGACATCCTTCAATGTCAACTGACGACCCACACCTTGACAAAATCAAGACCCTGGTGCGAGAAAATCGATGTCTGACCATTAGGGGGCTTTCCGAAGAGTGTGGGATATCAGTTGGATCTTGTTACACGATTTTGACCGAAAAATTAAAGATGCACCGCATCGCTGCAAAATTTGTGCTACGCCTGATGACCGACGACCAAAAAGCGAATCGCGTCCTGGTTTTTCGGGAACTGCTTGATCGTTCAAATGATGATGTGAAATTTTTGTCAAGAATTATAACAGGTGATGAATCATGGGTGTATGGTTACAACATTGAAACAAAGGTCCAATCATCCCAATGGGTGAGTCAAATGTCTCCAAGACCCAAAAAAGCTCGCCAAGTTCGGTCGAATGTCAAGGTGATGCTGACAGTTTTTTTTGATGCTAAGAGTGTTGTTCACTACGAGTACCTCCCTGAAGGCTCTACAGTCAACCAGATTACTTACATTGAAGTACTGAAATGTCTGAGGGACGCCGTCTGAAGCAAAAGGCCAGAACTGTGGAGAAGTGATAACTGGTTTTTCAATCATGACAACACTCCAGCTCACTCAGCACTCAGAACTCGTGAGTTTGTGGCCAAACACTCGATCACTGTTCTTCCCCCCCCCCCACTCACCTGACCTAGCTCCTTGTGACTTTTTCTTATTCCAAAAACTCAAAAAACCCCTCAAAGGAAGAAGGTTTGAAATGATTTTGAAGATTAAGGCAAATGCGACGAAGGAACTGAACGCCATCACAAAAGAACCTTACCAGGACTGTTTTAACAAGTGGAAATAACGTTGCGATAAGTGTGTGCGTTGGGGAGGAGAGTACTTTGAAGGAGACCCAGACGTGTAACTTCCAAATAAAGTACATTTTTTTATGACCTCAGTCCACGTACTTTTTGAACAGACCTCGTATACTGCTTTACTAAAATAAATCTTATAATTTGAAATCAACAAATCAACACTTTAAAACTTTTTTCATTGTTTATCAGTTTCAATACACATTTTTAACTTAAAACTTGTAACTAAAAACACTTGCACATATGTTACACTTATCTATGGCAGGACTTACTTTTATGATTGTTGAGGGCGGCCGTTTTGGGAGATGTGTCCCATTGTGATAATGAAACACATCTTCCGAAACTGCCGTCCTCAACAAACATAAAAGTAAGTGCTACTATAGGCAAGTGTAACATATATACAAGTGTTTTTAATTGAAACTAGTAGTTCAACGTGAGGATGAATTCAAGTAATATTAAAAATTCTCTTTTAATACAGAATTTGTACTTAATAGAGCCTTTTCCAGTTATGAAATAGTGTTTGGTCGTGTATCCAAGTGTTATAATATTTTTTATTTCCTTTGTTTTTATTTTTACTCAAGTTGAACTAGCTTATACAGTTTTATTTAATGTGTAATTATATTTATGAATGAAGAAATGAATTTCTGAAGGTACATTGGAGAAAGCAGGCGAGATAGAGGTATGGAAACATCACCCAATCCAATCATCACAGTAACTGAACATACTCCAGCTCCTTCTCCAGATTTTCTACACAGGAAGGTAACTAATTGTTTTTTTTCATTGTCTAATTGTAACCCTAGTCCGGTTAAAAGTCACCTGTTGAACCAGTTACTTGTTTATAAACAATTTGCAATACTAACTTTCTTAAACACGAATATAGCTAGTGAAAGTATATTGTTGTTTTGTTTTTCCTGTGTAAATATGTTCTTGGTGTAAACAACCATGGAGAACATTCATAAAGTCTCACATGGTTGAATAAAATTAAGAAAACATAAGCCATAGAGAACAGTTTCCAACTCTTACAATCACTTATTTATTGTTTAGAATGTAAGTTTGAGTAACACATTTGATAAAGGGAAAGTCAGAGTTGACTAGCATTTAGTCAAACATTATCAAATTAATTAAGTAGTTCTTAATTAGCTAGTTAAAATTAAACGCTCAAGAAAGTGATTTATCTTTATAAACAAGTAATGTAAAAAAAAAATTAAGTAATTTCCTACTGAGTTTAACAAAGACAATTTTATTTTAGTTACCCTTGAGCACTATCTATGATATCGTGTGGTAACCATGGCAACAGTTTAAGGTTGTGCAGTGGGGGTTTCGATGAAAACCAAATGGGGGTAAAAAATTCATATTCTGTTTTGAGAAACATATTTCTAAGCATTGAAAGTTGGCGCAGTGCCAAAGCGTGCTATACTTCGAACATGAAGATTCTTAATTCGAATCCGGCTGGACCTCACAAATTTTATAATTTAATATTGTATAAATATTTGAAAAACTGTATTAACATCAATTGTCATCCACTATAGGTTAAAAGAAATGTATTTCAACTTGATTGGAGGAATAAAAAGGTATTTTATTAATTATTGAAAATTTGTACAAGATAAATAACAGGGGAGTGTAAGCTAATAGAAGGAATTAAACAAATATTAAACACTACCAATATTCGTATATTGTTAATAAGTAACTATAGCTAATAATGTTATAAGCATGGCTCGGTTATAACTATACTTATTTAATGTTTGGAAGTGTAAAATATTAATGTTACATTTCAAAGCAGTGTGGTGTGTAATGTATAATGTATATTACACTAAAACCTTACAAATTATGTTTTATAATATTAACTTTCAATTGTTGTAATTTAATAATGCACTTTAATACCATACTGTTAGGTTTTCTAATTGTTGAAAGGAATATTTTTGTGTAAATAATATGGTAGAATAGGTCTAGGAATAGAAAATATAGTGAATTGATCATATGAATAAAGTGACTGCAGATAGATAGGGTTGTAATATTAACAAATGGAAGCAAATCTTTGAGATGATTAAAAGTTAAAGAGACACAAACACATCCACTTATAACAAAGTAGAACAGAAGGAGAAGTTTCTTCTAAGTAAGTTGTCTATTTAATCAATTTCTCATTAACTCACACTCTCGTTATAAATACAGTATATATATATATATACATATAAAAGTTATAACTTACCTGGCGAATGTTGCTGCGCAGAAATCATAATTTATGCAATAAGAAAAGCAAATCAAACATCTAAATAAAATAATTATGTTTAATTTACTTGTAATGGTAGTAGATAGACAATGTTTTTCTTCATTTTATTAGGCGTGTAAACATACAAAATTTAGGTGTCCCAATACATGAGAACGCAGCATATAATTATCAGTGGTAAAAGCTGGAATGTTCCAAATTTAATCCAGCAATGGTCAATGATTGTCCTTGTGCTTTGTTCATGGTTATTGCGATTGCAAGTCGCAAAGGAAATTGCAGTTGTTTGAAAGCAATAGGTAGAAATCATCGAGATTCAAGGAATTAAGACCATCTCTCCTTTGAACTTGCGACCTCTGATTTCTGCCTGGGTCAAGTTGGGTGTCAAACATGTGTTGGGTGTCAAAAGTAGGATTAGCCTTTTTTGTGGCTATTCTGGTTCCGTTGCACAGCTTGGGTTGATTCAAATTTCACAAGTATATTATTAGCGATCCTACTTTTAATAGCAATAAGTGTGATAGCAATAATTCTACATAGAATTTAGCAATTTTAAACAGTTTACAATAATTAATAATGTATTTTTATTCTTACATAGTTTTTATAATTTTTAAAATTAATTTTAGTAACGCTAGTATAGATATACATTTTAACATTAAACTTATGGAAGGCTGTACACTGAACCACCCTAAGCCTCTGGGGTGGAGCCCTGTAGATAGATCTACACCAAACTTCAAACAAACCATTCCAGGAATAAGTTAAATAATCCCTTCAAATTTCATTAGCTTCTGTTCAGCGGCTTAGGCATCCATAAAATACATACATACACATATATACATCAGTTTTTGAAGCATCTTAAGCCTTTGGGGCGGAGCCCTATGAATGGATCTACACCAAACTTCACAAAAATCGTCCTGGGAATATGTTAAACAATCTTTCTAAATGTTATGAAAATGTTCAGTGGTTTAGGTGTACATAAGATACATACATACATACATACATCGGTTTTTGAACCATCCTAAGCCTCTGGGGAGAAGCCCTTTGAATGGATCTACACCAAACGTCAATCGAACCATTCTAGGAATATGTTAAATAATCCCTTCAAATTTCATTAGCTTCTGTTCAGCGGCTTAGGCATCCATAAAATACATACATACACATATATACATCGATTTTTGAAGCATCTTAAGCCTTTGGGGCGGAGCCCTATGAATGGATCTACACCAAACTTCACAAAAACCATCCTGGGAATATGTTAAACAATCTTTCTAAATGTTATGAAAATGTTCAGTGGTTTAGGTGTACATAAGATACATACATACATACATCGGTTTTTGAACCATCCTAAGCCTCTGGGGAGAAGCCCTTTGAATGGATCTACACCAAACGTCAAACAAACCATTCTGGGAATATGTTAAACAATCTCTCCAAATTTCATTAACTTCTGTTAACCTGTTTAGGTGTCCATATGATACATACATACACACACATACATTGGTTTTGAACCATCCTAAGCCTCTAGTGCGGAACCCTGTTAATGGATCAACACCAAACGTCACAGGAACTATCCTGGAAATATGTTAAACAAACCCTATAAATTTCATCAACTCTTGTTTAGCGGTTTAGGCGTCTATAACATACATCCACACAAACTTATATACATACATACGTACACACAAACATTCATTTTTATAGGTATAGAAGATTATTAATTGTAAATAATTGTTTCACCACTAAGTGCAATTAATTTTTACCTTATGTGTTGAGGCACCATTTTGGTGCCTTTCCTTCATAGGAGAAAAATAATTCAGTGATTCAACCGAAGTGGTCAAGTGACCGAAAGGTGTTTAATCACATAAGGTAAAAATTAATTGCACTTAATGGTGGAACAATTATTTACAATTAACAATAATAACTTTGTAAAGTCAGTGCAATGGAGAAATATATATATATATATATATATATATATATATATATATATATATATATATAATGTTCAAACTTTCAATCGTTAATAAAATACTTTTTATTCATCCATTCAAGTTCAAACATATTTTTTTAAAACTTGTATCGGATGACCCTTTACGTTATTACACCTTTTCCAAATATTAATTCATTAATTAAATTTATTAATGAATTAATTTTAGTTTTATATGGGAGGAAAACTTTTCAAAAAAAGGGTCAAGTATGCAATATAGTTATTTTGTACTATTTGTTTTAAAATAAGTAATAAAATATGATTTCATAAAACAGTGTTTTTTTTTTGTTACAGATTATGTAGTAAAAGATCAGTTTTAATGCAAAAGTTATGTTACTTTATTTATATTAATTGTAATTATTTAATAAAAAGTAAATGGAATAAAATTTGTCTTTGTTGACCTAAGTAGGAATTGGCTTTAAACATTTTTGTTTATGTTGCTTGTTGGAGCTATTCAACATACATCCTTCCCCAAACAACATGAATTTTAGAATTTCTACTGTTTTTATCACGATTTCCTGTTGATAAAATTTAAATGATATTTCTCAGTTCAATTGTTCTATATGTTTTTTAATTATAAATTGTACAATGACAAATCTTCTAAAAAATCTTCAACACTAGTTTTTGAAATAATATTTTGTTTCAAATCTATTCTTTAAGGGCTCAATTGACAGTCAGATTGATGCTGCCAGTATACACGGGTCCAAAGTTATACACGAAAGAAAGCCAAGTCTTACTAGATCACAGACAGATAGTAACATTACTTACTCTGGCGAAGAGATACCAGAGGCTTCAGGCTCTACGTTTTACATTACTAAAGATGGAGACATTGACTTGCAAGTTGTGATGAAGGTATGGGTTTTTTGCCTTTTTGTAAACTTATAACCAAGTTTTAGTCATAATGAGTTATCTTTAATTTGTTCATAAATTTTTTTGAACTTTAACAATAAACTTAGTAATTCAAACCACTAGCAGCGGATTGACATTTAGCAGCCATTACATTCATTAATGTGATACGTTATGATATTTCTATATCACAATAAAAATATTAGCAAAAAACACATTTGTTGATTCCATCTTCGCGTGAGCTACACTAAACACTTTTTAAATGTTTTAAACTCACCTATAGTAGCACTTACTTTGCTTGTTGAGGACGGCCGTTTTGGGAGATGTGTCCCTCACTGAGTTGACAAAGGGACACATCTCCCGAAACGGCCGTCCTCAACAAGCAAAGTAAGTGCTACTATAGGCAAGTTTAAAACATTTAAAAAGTGTTTAGGGAAAAAACAGAATTTCACAACAAAAAAGTAATAACTAATAGTATAAGTTACCTAATATTAAATACTCATGTACATTCCAATGACATCTTCAGAGGGTCCTGTCACAAAATTACAATCTAATATACAATAGTTTACAAACTAGACTGACCTTCTATTTGTAGTTAAAGGTAAATCTAGTTTGTAATTTATTGTATTCTAGATTATAATTTTGAAACAGGGCCCTCTGATGATTATGCATAAGGGTTTAATCTTAGGTAACTTGTGATATTAGTTATTTCTGATTATTTTTGTGGTATTGTGGTTTTTATCAATATTTTATTGTAATATATTATACCACTGTGCTCTTAGTGGTACAAGAAATTATATATATTTCTATTTGTCTATAATATCAAAATTCTTTAACTAATTTACCTTCTTGAATGATTTGTTTTTTGCTGCTTTCCACTATGCGTCATAAATAAATTATAAGTAATTTTTGCATAACTGAAAGAATACTTTTGAACTTACTCGATGATATGTTACTTATGCAAGTTCAAAAGTATTCACTCAGTTATGCAATAATTACGTATAATTTGATTACAAGATTCAAGATGATTACAAAGAGCAACTATAAATAAATTGACGAGTTATCTCACCACTAAGTAGTTTGCTGCTTTGATTCTAGGTATTACCACTATCTAGCTAAAATGTGTTTCCTGAATTTCTTTGGAATACAATGAGTGAAAAATAATCTGGCAACTCTGAAGTTTGGAAGGGGAATAAAACAATAACCGGTTTGTTGACAGCTGATCATGTAAAAAACAGTAGAAACCAGATATTATTGAACAGTAGTGAAATTGACAGTATCATGGATGTTGATGGATTTATTTTCAGTTATTTAGACAGTATTTCTGATGAATTTTCTTTATATAGCAATGACAAATGTTTCATGAGTGATGATAAACGTAAACAGCATGGGATGAATAGCCCAGTGACAGTGTTCTCTCTCCCAATTTTCTTCGCCAACTTTATGGAAGTAAGAGTCATTACTTCTAAAATTGTATATGTTGTGTTGGCGAACTCAACTTTAAACTTGAAGACGAAAACGTTGCCTCAAAGTGTAAGTTAACAATTGAACTACCTTTAGTTATCAAAAAGTCTGGAGGCAAGTTATATCAAAGTGTAATAAGTAATTCGTCATGAACAGCAACAAGATTTCAAAAATACTAGTGTAATCACAAAAATAAGGTTTCCAATTTTGCTTACATTATATAATTTTTTTCTATAATATTTATATCATTTCAAAGTTAGTACATGTATCTATTTTTCTGCATGGCCACCATTGTGATCAAAGTATTTCTGTAGATACAGTGACAGTATTTGTATACTAATATCTCACCAGACCAACGTATTGTCTTTGAGGAACCTTTGAACCACATCCTTCACCTCATCATTAGTTGGTTCAGACCCTATTATGTTTAAAAAACAATTAACTGAGCAGCTTTGCATTTGGCAGTAGTGTGTAATGGGTGTTCTATTCTGAATGGTCGCTAAGCTGAGAGAATACGAGCAAGGCAACATGCTTCTTTAGAAGTTTGTAAAGAAATAGTCACAACACTATTCCAAAACTGCTAGAAAAATTCCGAGGGATCCTCATCAGTTGGAAGGGGTATAATGCTTCTTTCAAGTATTAGCATCATGTTGATATTTGACATAGCATATGTACTAAAGAAATATTTATTAATTTATTTATTTTGAATTTGCAATATATAAAAATATTTATCCATTGATTCACAAGATTGTTTTCTTGTAGTAGATCAGATTTTATACTTGGCAGCATTAAAGTAGTAGAGATGCAATTATTTTTAAAATATTTTACAGTATTTGATGTGATTTTTGTATGTGCAGGCTTTGCATGCAGTTATATTACGTGACAGTGTCACTTGTACTCTGAGAGTGTGTGAAGTCATTCTAAACCTCATAGAACTATTAATAGATATGGGCTTACTGAAACAAGAAAATACCGATAAAGAACATTATAAATCGGATTTTGAATCTACAAAACCAAAAACCAAAGTTGAAACACCTCATGGACGTATAATGAACTGCATTGTCAGGTAAACTGACTTTCAGCTTTATAAACTTTTAAATTATTGTATCATATATATTAATTAGAATATTAAGAAAATTTTATAGTAACTTTTATTTAAGAATCGGATGAAACACTGCAGTTGTTTTTGAAAGTTATTAAATATATTATAGCCATTAGAATGCTCAAAACTTTTGTATTTTGATTTCTTTGGTAACTTCTTCTCTAATTGGAATTTTATTTTCTAGTTTACTCTTTAGAGATTTAAGATTGATGTAGAATTTAGAAAAATGGAGATATATATGAATAAGAATTCAGTGGAATCAACCAACAGAGCCTCATCAAATGTTGAAAATTTTAAACAGAGATAAATTCATGAAAATGCAGAATCCCGCTGTCTTTGTATTATTGTTTCAGGACTTGAGACCTGGTTAATTTCTTTTAAATGACCATAACTCTGTCTTTGCTGATCATCCATGAATCTGATTTGTTCCAAATCCTGTATGATGACTGTAATTTTAGTCTTTAAGCTCTCTTTATGAAAACTGTATTGTCTCTTTTAATACTCTGAGATACAACTCTACTTTTTTTTGCGAAGAAGTATAATTATAAGCCTAATAATAGAGTTTGGTGTATTTATGTCCCACTTTACTTAAACTCTAAATGTTGTATTTAGTACATCCTTAATTCAGTATAGTGTCTGACTAGAATGGAATGACAGCAAGATCAGGACACTGCTGATATACTCCAAACACATATAAACAAAATACACAAAAATATCCAGTTCACTGCAGAGTTGGAAAACAACAAAACATTGAATTCCTTAGCCATCACCAAAACAAAAAATCAAAACAAACATAAATTCAACATACACTCCAAGCCAACCATGACAGACACACTGATACACAATTCATCAAACTACCCAATACAACATAAACATGCAGCATTCAAACATTTACTACACGGACTAAATAAAATACCTATGTCCACAACTAACTACACAAAGGAACTAAACACAATCAAATATCTAGCTCACAAAAATGGATATGACAATTATTTAATAGACAAACTACACAGAAAAATACTCAACAAGAACAATAACAACAGCACAAACAACAAAAACATCAACACAAACAAATTCATCACCCCTCACATACATAAACAAACTCACAAATGAAAAAGCACACCAATTCAAAAAAGCAGGATACAATGTAGCTCACAGAACAACAAATAAGAGCCAAACCGCTATCAGACACAGCATTAATAACAATACCAACACATACAATAACCAAGGAGTATACAAACTAAAATGTAACAACTGCAATAAGTTCCATATTGGACAAACAGGCAGATCTTTTGCCGAAAGATTTAAAGAACACAAAAGGGTACTGCACACTACTATTGAATCCACCTTTGCAAATCACCTCATGGACACTAAACACACATGCAAAGTATGGAAAA
Source organism: Prosapia bicincta (assembly GCA_036971475.1). Lineage (NCBI taxonomy): Eukaryota > Metazoa > Arthropoda > Insecta > Hemiptera > Cercopidae > Prosapia > Prosapia bicincta. The sequence goes on from JBAIZL010000003.1 coordinate 68,563,217, forward strand.
TAACATGAGCATCCTCCACACATGCAACAAAGGCCATAAATTAAACGCACTAGAACAGTATGAAATATATAGACATAGCAACACACATAAAAATGACATCTTAAATGAACAAACACGACACAGATCACACATACTCTTCGATCACATCACTTCTAACTTTCAAAACAAAGATACCGAGGAAGCACAACCATTCTTAGCGGCAAAAATACGAGGCTGAAGAAGTCGTAAGATGAAAATGTTTCCTCCAAGTGTATGTTAACAATTTAACAAGTTTTAGTTAACAAAAAGTCTGGTCACAAGTAATAGCAAAAGTGTAATAAGAATTAACAACCAGCTTGTATATATATATATAGTATATATATATATATTATATATATATATATATATATATATATATATATATATATATATATATATATAACAGTTGAAGAGCGAGTTGTTGTTGGGCTCACCTCGTCAATGCTGGATGAGATTCTAGCGAAACGTCGTAACTGTGATTTTATACACTGCAGAATGAGCGGATGTACTCCAGATTATAACTATTCATCATATTTTTCTATCTGTGAAGGAATACGTATCAGCATATATATATTTAAGAGAGTCTGAACTAATAGAACGAATTACAAAATTATTGTTTAAAAATGTTAAGTAAAACTGACTACTTGAAAATAGCACTAGCAATGACAATGAAAATAGAAGTCCTCTTAGAAAGTATAAGGCCTAAACAACTGAAGAAGGTGTTAGTTTAAATGGACTCTTTGCCTTAAAACAAGCATATACCATAAATTCTTCATAATAAATAGATAATAATAAACCATTTTAAATTAAACTTGTGGCTGTGTTTTAATCTAATTCCTTGTAATATTTAAAAGTGTAGCTCAGGATTTATTTTCTTTTGAATTTTTAAAATCCATTGTAATAAAATACACTTTTATTCATTCAATTAATTTCAAATGTACTTGTTTTATGTGTAACTGATAAGGATTTTTATCACATAATTTGTAAAGGGTAAAGTACTTTTCTATACCAATACTGTTTATAACAAAGTTCTTAATTTCTTTAACTCTTATAAACTAATCACATTACGGAGCAGTTTGTGTAATTCAACTTGTAGGCAATTTATAGTTTTAGAAATAAGTGCAGAGTTTGCATTCTGAGTCAAGCAAATCAAAAACTCTCTAAAAAACATTAAAGGGAAAACAACTGCTTTCAATAATCAAGATACTGTTCAAACAAGGCTTGAAAAAGTGGATATGCTCATTTATTATTTTTTGAATATTAAATTATATATTAGAAAATTTGTTTTGTGTATGTTCCAATAAATATGAATAATTATGGGATTAGAGAATAGAAATAGTGTTTTTAGATTTTTTTAATACATCTGTTATGTTCTCAAAAGCCATACAAATGGTTTTTTGAAATGATTTACCTGTACTTAAACACTTGAACATTATTTATTGTATATGATACTAGCCTATAGTAGTGCTTACATTTTTTAACAAGGACCATCATTTCGGGAGATGTTTACCAACAGAGTTATGGTCTGACTAGACAATGAGGGACATCTCCTGAAATAGGCGTCCTTATTAAAAAAGTAAGTGCTACTATAGGCTAGTTCCGTATATTTCCAAAAGTTTAAGTGTAAACTAGTAGCTCAAGTTGAAGAAGGAGTTGAGTAGGATATATTTCTATTGTTTATAGAGAACAACTCCAGTTACAATATAAAGGTAACATTAATAATTAATCCAATCAAGATCGTCCTCTATGTAAATAATACCTAAATAATTTTCTTATGTAAGTTTGTGTTTGTTACCAGATTATTTCGCCACCTTGGCTGTCCACATGGATGTGGAGATAGTCACAGAGGCCCTCCGGCAGATTTCTTAAGATCTCAGTCACAGACTGTTCTGAGTAAACTGCAACGATTCAATTCCAGACAATTTTCTCGCTTCCTTCGACATTTTGTAACAACAGAATCGATAGTTGATATTCTTGACTTCTTCCACTCATATGTTGGCTTCTGTGTTGACCCTAGTTCACTGCTGTCTCCTCTAAGTTAGTTTATATTTACAGTCACTTATATTTAGCTAATATGATTGTGCTTGTATATGTTAAAACTACTGTAAGTGTTGTGTACTGTACTACAAGGCACAAAACTATTTAATACTTAAACTTTAATGTCAAAATTGCTAGCGAGAAACTAACATTTAACCCTAAGGCGAGGAGAATTGAGAGTGGAGTTCCAGCAATAAGTTATCCCATATGATTGGATCTTGCAATAATACAGATTGTGAGTAATTTATGTTTCCTTTCAAATACATGAACCTTTAGAAAGCGTAATTATATTTTTGTTATGTAAAAAATATTTCATTATACTGTAATTTACATATATTTTTTTTCTTTATAGCGACATTAGTTACACACACATTTATATGGAAAGCCAAACAAAACACGATAGAAAATCTTTTATACTGAAAATTTTGTTATATTGGTATTCGTTATAACAGGATTTGACATGTATTACATGTTGTAAATAAGTAGTTACTTAATAGAAGTTTGTACATTTACAATATTTTAACAACTAATATTAATAATGTACAATGAAAAATGAAACTTTAAAAATAATCCTGAATGTTATAAATATTTGTAAGTAAACAATCAATTTGTTGATATTTTTATTTAAAAATTACTTTTAATTTACAAGATTGTGGTGATGTTTAAGCCAGTGCACAAAAAAACTTTTTTCTGTTATTGGCACTAAAGCCAGAAAATATTTGTTAATAAGCCATAATATATTATATATGACATAATAATGGCATTTTTCTTGTAACTCAAGCTTTTTATAATAATCCTTTAAATTACAATTTGATTCATAGAAGTAGGATGTATTACTTTTACAACAAAATTAGCACTTTAAGCCCTTTAAACCCTTTTTTCATTCAATAATTTACGCTTAATAAAAAACTGCCAACTACTGAAGCAGTAGTCTATTACAATGTTTTCAATAAAGTCTCATGAAATAAAATTAATACACTAAAAATATACAAAGGACTAAGCGGTATAAAATGGAAGCATTTTAAACACCTGTTTCTCTATCACATAGAAATATCATCACTTAAACAATAGTTTATAACTATCCGAACTTTAAATTTTGTAAATTTGTTAAAACTTACTGCGACAGAACGTTTTTGATCGCTATGTGCCGATCTTCATCAGTGTCTTCTGCTTGGAGATCTCAGGTCAAGCGGTGACGGTTTTAAAGCCAGGTTTTTGATAGTATCAAAGAGTATGTGATTTGTATTGTGTTTGTTTGTTTAATATGCTTGTACTTTGTGTTTTTGTGTGTCTGTAAGTCTGTAAATTTCATATTGATCTAGTGTGTTGAGATGTGGTCCTTTTTTGTTGATGTGTAGGATTTCTAGGTTATGGTAAATGTCTGTGTGTTTGTGTCTTATTTCTTTTATGTGATTGTAAAATGTTGAGTTGGTGTTTTGTTTGTGTTCCTCGACTCTTTGTTTAAAGCTGCGACCTGTCTATCCAATGTAAAATTCGTTGCATTTGTTGCAGTTTAATATGTATACCTATGGCAAGGTTGGAACACAAGGTTACAAGGAACAGATACTCTTTGATACTATCGAAAACTTGCCTTTAAAACCGTCACCACTTGACCCGACATCTCCAAGCAGAAGACACTGATGAAGATCGCCACATAGCGATCAAAAATGTTCTGTTTCAGTAAATTTTAACAAATTTACAAAATTTAAAGTTTGGATAGTCATAGACTATTGTTTAAGTTATAATTAAGATTCACCGAACGTAATAGACTACAAAATTCAAGAATTCAACATAGAAATAATGGAGGGATAAATCAAATAAAACAATAATACGGGTAAATTAAAAACAGATCAGTCAAAATAAATTTGAATACATGTTTTTGTTATATACCTACTATATGGAGATGAAAAACTATTAACAAACCTAGTATACAATGTTAAGCACTAGAATAATGTTGAAGACAGAGAAAAATAATAGAATTGAGGTAAATAAATTATGGAAAAAGTGTCAAAATTTAAGTTTAGTGTAACACTTAAAATACTCATCTTGATTTCTGTTAGGAATATTTCTATAAGTTTGAGCACAGTTTTTTGTCATTCCTAACTTTTCAATATTCTCCACTGTTGACGCGTTTTAGAGTAACTCAATTTTCAAAACTTCAATCGTACTGCAGTTCAATTGTAGTGCAATCAAGAGTATGATTGAAGTTTTGAAAATGGAATTACTCCGAAATGGGTCAACAGAGAATAATATTGAAATGTTAGGAATGTCAGAAAACTACTCAAACATATGTATTAGTATAACACTGCTAACTGACAAAAAATAAAGTTTTCTCGCTTACAGCAAACAAGACATTGATGTAATACTCATTTCTAGATTATCCTTAAATTGGTCATATTGTGTTGCAGATCAGAAGAGAAGCTGTAGCAAATCACCAGATATGGCATCGCAAGGAGGTTATGCAACAAATTTTGGTGCAGGGTTAGGAGGGGGGAGCGGTGGTCGTGGTGTAGAGGGCCAAATAGTTGCAAACCTTTTCAAAACTTTAGTGTCACGTCTTGTTAAAAGTAACAAAGATTTGAAAACTCCAGAAAATATGGTTAGTATTGATAACATCCTTAAGTAGCCATTTTATAACTTACACAATAGTGTATCTTTGATTACAGAGTAGTGAATTAAAATCACATTTAATTTTATAAAACTTACAAATAAATATTTGTCTGCTTGTAGTCTAATACTGAATCATGATTACCCACTTTAAATTAGAAATTTTGACAATGTGTATGTGAATACAAAATTATATTTGTATATACCCTCAAAGATCTTATTTCTAGAGGGTATTCAGAAATAGAAAAGGTTCCATGATCTGGAAGTAATAAATTATATTTAAATAATACTTTACTAAGTGAATACATAAAGGATTACTTGCTGACGCGTTTCGAAACCATCATTCCTTTTACGAATCAAAGCCTTTACTGAGTAGAGGCTTTGCTTTGTAAAAGGAACGAGGGTTTCGATTATTGGTTCCCAAACTGGGGGCCCTCCCCCTTTGGGGAGGCAAATCAGGGGGACTCGAGAGAAGTTGAAAATAATAAGATAAGTTAAATTTATTTAGTATTATAGGAACAAACTTGATATTGTTAATGAATTTGGCTGTGCCGTTACTAAATACAACCGCAAATAGGCACGCTAGTATAAAAAATGCATGCTCTAGCATCTCATTAACAGATTTTTCTCTTTTTCTTATTTAAAATTTAGCTTGCAAATTAAAACTTGAAATGTTTCTTGTGAAAGTAGGCCTATGTATAAATAAATAAATTGTTTTCAATATATGTAATTGAATTCTTTTTCATATGCCCATACCATTTTATTATAGTGTAAAGTGGAGGGAGGCGATCTCAAGACGAGGGGGAGTGGACCCAAAAAGTTTGAGGACCCCTGCACTAGACCAATATGAGAACACAAAATACAATCATTAAATGAAAAAATCCAGTACAAACTAAAAATAATATTTAACCATATTATCAATAGCCTGCCTATAGAACCAACACCGCTCAGCGCAAAATGTTCTAAACATTAATTTTAATTGTCTGGTGCAGTTTTGGCTTTGTTTTTTTTATAAATCTACATAATAATGCAAGTCTTGATAATTTAAAATTTCGATCTAAAATATTTACTGGGCATTATGTACAACAAATAGTTGTTTTTATAACTAGGTGAACAAACTTTAACAACTTACTGTTCAGAAAAATGCTGTTGTAGTGGTTTTTCTATTTACAAAGTCTTGCTAAACTAGTCAATGATATCAAGATAATTGTAACAGCAACTTAACAAATATTTGTTTTTGTATTATTTTTGTGTGTTATATTTTGTATATTTCCTTATGCATTTCAGTTTATTTAGAAACTCTATTCTTACATTGTGTTTCTGTAAATAGAGGATCTGAATCTCATGTTTATTATATTAATTGCATTTCTTTGCTAGCAAATATAATGCATGTGTAGGGCAGGATCTCTAAACTCAGACTATAAGTTTGGTATATAATAAAATATAAAGTGCATGTTTACAAATATGGTTATATTCTCAGAGAAGTAAATATTTCCATAAAATCACTGCATTATGTACCTACCAAATATTAAGAAAGAAATTAAATATAGTACTAAGATCATCTTCACATAAGTTTTTTTTCTAATTAACTACTATATACACATTTATGTGTTTTTTCTATTTTATAATTATATCTATAACACTATTTATTAATTATTATCATATTTATTGAGATAGTGCCAAAGAACTAGTGATAAATGTGATTTTTCAGTGGTATTTTTTTATATTAATGGACTTAAAAAATTGATTTGTTGGTAACTTGTTACCTGGTAATTTTTGCAAAATTGTTTGCAGACATTGTACTGTGACATCAGGCAGCTAATGACTTACATAAAAGAAGCCCATGGTGGAGTATTTAGACGGGTAGCTCTGAGTGGCCTCTTGGATACTGCAATCAGACCTCATCGTAAAGAACCACTTGTTCAGACAACAAGAGTTATTAGGTTGGATAATAAAGTTGATTAAATCTGATAAGTATTAAAAATTATTGTTTTCTAAAGGTTGCAGGTTATCCAAATTTATATAGATTTCTTGGTCTTCAGGTTGCTAAAGGCAAGAATAAAATCATCCCTTTTTGAAAATTATTTGTTGCCTGTCAAAAAAAGTAATGCAGTTTTAAAAAAATGTCAACAGATTTCAGTCCAATCCCTCCTTGAGTCATCATCCTTTTAAAGGGATTGATTAAAGAGCAATAACTTTAATTCTCATACTAGTCATTCATTTGATGGATACAGATTTAACCACGGTTCTTCTCAAGTTCTCAGCATACTGTTAGGATTTTGTTTTTCCACAACCTTACTGTTACATTAAATACAGTAAACTCTCGATTATCCGTGGGCGGATTAACCGGTTTGCGGATTATCCGGGGTCTGCCACTGTTTTACAAATATCCTATTTTTATTTCAATCAGATTCATTATTATTTTTTTACCGCTCAACGAGGCACAATATCCGGTAAAAACAACGATTATACAAATAAAAAAAAACTAAGCTTTCTCAAATAACGCAAGGATAAACGATAACTGTCCTGTTAGATTGAATGAACCATCTCGAGGTGGGAACAGACTACTGTATATAAGAGACAATGACAAAATGCTTGGACGCCCGAAAACCTAATGTGTATCATAAGATTGTAAACAAATGTCAGCTAATCTCAGCTATAAATAGTGTAGGACGTGACATATGCATTATCCATATCTGTCATATACATTATTGATCTTTATGGCTTTGTGACACACGTGACAAGTAGAAACAAACATTCCGAGTTGAACGTTGAGTGGTTATTTTAGTAGTAGGTAGTTTGCATTTTTATGCTTTATTTTTATTTCTCTATCTTTTTTATTGAATTTTATTTTTTGTCATGCAGTATTTTATCATTTGTATTAGTTGATATTTTATGTAAATTTCCCTTTTTTTATTGTAAACCGATAAATAAAACAACATTTTAATGTCTAATACACTTTTTTAATGTCCCAAATAAACTTGTATATGGTAGGAATAAAATTTTTGAGATGAAAACAACGGACACAATAATTAGAGCAAGACGACTCTTCACTGTGTGACAAAATGGTTCTCAAGATCGCACATTAAAGCTAAATCAATGCTCACAAAAAACAGATGAAAGTGACATATTTTTTTGTTAAAAAGTGAAAGTATTATGTGTAAAGGAATTACATATGTATATACATACTTACTTTTGACATATACCTATGTACGTATTGTACATAATTAGACATATAAATGTACATGTTATAATCCGTCAAATACATCGACATTTTAAATTATTTTCTGTATTTATTTTGTCCTCTGAAGATTATTTGTGAATTGCATTAACCGGGGTCATATTTGTGTAACTTATGGTATAATAATCGATTATCGATCGTTTTGCGTATTCTTTGTTCATAGCGGATTATCCGGGGAATTCATTATTCGGTGTTACCCGGCCGCCCTATTCCACGGATAATCGAGAGTTTACTGTACATTGTTTTATCAATATTACACCAAAGTTGTTCAACAATTTCTGTGTTATCTCTCTATTGTTCAGTCTTTTGTGTGCTCAAGTACTTTGATGCAACAATATTTTTTATTTTTATCACTATTGCATATTTGCATTAATTTAACATTCAAACATGAACACAAACATGTTAGTCAAATTATTACATACAGAGAAACATACATGTAATACAGATGTAAAAGTGACCCACATGCAATGTTAAACATCATATTACTGAGTTTGAAAGTTGTGTAAATGAGTAAGGATGAGTAAAATGACAAACATATGAGTCGTTGAGTATATGAGCCACTGTAACAATCAGTATAACCTAGTAATTAGCTGTGGTAGAATCAGGAGCATCAACTTGTCATGGCCATGGTTGCAACAAATAATAAACTTAGTTACATCTCTTTTCTTACTATTAAGTGATTTGCATTTTGTTGTGTTTTAGGTCTTAAGGTTTTTAAAAATTATTTTTATTCATGTCACTTGGTAAAAAAAACCACTACATACTGACATTTTTTAGCTGACGCGTTTCACACTAGATCAGTACATTGTTTAATGCTGTGTGTAGGTGTGTTGTGTTATTGTGATTCCGTGGTGGGTTGATGTTCTGTAGTGTGTTATGTTTATAGAGTAGTTGTTCATTATGTGTCCAAATATAGTATTTGGTTGTGAATGTGTTTTGTCATTCAGAATGTGTTGTGGATGGTTTTTGAGGAGTTTGTTAATTTTGTAATATTCTGTCGTGTTTAGTTTGTTGCTTTTATTGATGAGATGAAGAACTTTTAGATTAGTGTCTATGTGATGTATGTGTGTAGAGTGTTCTGTATGTGAATGGCAAAATTTGATTTAGGTTGTGTGTTTTTTATATCTTTTATGTGTTCCTTGTATTGCCTGGTGAAGTTTCTTTCTTTTTGACTTATGTAGAAGCTGGGGCAGTTGTTAGATTTGATCTTGTTTACTCCTGCCCTGTCATATTGTTCTGTAGTATTTTTGTGTTGTATAGATGTTTTTTTTTGATGTGTTAGATGTTTAAAGGAGTCGTATTTGAGTTTATGATGAGGAAGCTATTTTTTTGTGATGTGCCATCGGGATATGTTAATGTTATGTATTTATGTGTATGTGTGTTAGTGTTGTTTTTTTGTATTTTTAATAAGTAATATCAATAAAAATAAGTAAACCATTGTTTTTTGTTCAAATAGATAAGAGAAAACTTTAATTACTTGACCATTATACCAATCTGGGTCATCATAGAGTGATCTCAGCTAGCCAAAGATAAAAGCTGACAGTTTAACTTCGTCTTACTTCATTATTTGACTAAACTAAATAAGTAATGGAAGATAATTGAAGTTATGTACTAGATGTTGTACCCCATCTACCCAGAATCCAAAATTGTGTATTTTTGTACCACACCAATAATTTAATAACAAGCATAACTTCTAGTTTAGTGAAGATTTTCCTCTAAAATGTAACTCTGACTTATGTAGGGGCAAACACAAAAAACACCCATTATACATGTCATTAAGATATAGCTCTTGAATTTTGTAGTCCATTACGTTCCGTGAAACTTATTAATCACTTTTACATTATTTTATGACTATTTTATGAACTTTAAATTTTGTAAATTTATAAAAACTTACTGACACAGAATGTTTTGTATCGCTCCTTGACGATCTTCATCAGTGTCTAAATTTTCTGCTTCGAGTTGTTGTTAGGTTAAGCGGTGACGGTTTTAAAGGCAGGTTTTCAATAGTATCAAAGAGTATGTGTGTTTGTATTGGGATTGTATGTTTAATATCTTTCTGAACAGAAAGACATTGAGGAAGATCTCCATGGAGTGATTGAAAACATTCTGTCTCAGTAAGTTTTTATAAATTTACAAAATTTAAAGTTCCGATAGTCATAAACTAATGTAAAAGTGATTAATAAGATATAACTGTTCTGATGTTTATTGTTACGATTCTGACAATCTAAACCAAATCCTCAGATGCCCAATCGCATTGTTTTTTGAAATGCAATTCAGGGACACAAATTCATTGACCAAGAGACTTTCTTCAACCTTTAAATGTTTTTCTTGCTCATTATATGGCTTAAGTATTCCAGTTTTGTTTATAGTACTGAGAATTTGAGTGTTCTTAGTAATTTTATTTAATGCCTCAGCTTTTGTGACTTCTTCAACTGTGGAATTTTTAATATTTGCTTACATATCCACATTTTGAATTCCTCTGACCTTTTAACTGGAACTTATAAATACAGTCGAACTCCTATTTTATCAACATCTGTTTAACAATAACATCAGATTTTATCAAAATCTTCTATTTAATAATATTGGTAATAGAATTTGTTGCTGGAATAATTTTATCTGCCTACTATTTAAAGTCTATTTTACAAAATAAAATATCATTTAACAAACTAAAACTATGAGAAATGACAAAATATTCATAAAAAATTTGGGAAATGTTTGGAGAGCTTTCAAGAATTCTCGGAACTACATGTGAAAACCATTAACAGGTCTTCAGGTATTTGCAGTAAAATATGATATAACAGTAATTAATATTGAAAGGGCTTAGTTGTTCATTCTTTCTGTGGGTTTTGTGGGGAAACATTGGATTTAGAATTCTTATAAAATCCTTTCAGGAAACAAAGTCTTATTCATTCCTACAGTTCTTGAAATTATCGAAAATTCTAATCTACACAAAACCTGGAACAAGAAATGGAAACATGTAAAAGTGTGTAAGTATGAAAAATTGGACAAGGCTTTGCTACAATGGGTACAAAAAGCTAGTGAAAAACATTAGGCTTAGTCTGGTACATTACTTCAAGAAAATTATTAAGCATTTAGGAGTGTTTGAGTTTGACAACTAAACCGCAAGCATGGATTGGCTGGTAAGTTGAAAAACAAGCATGGAATTGTTTAAAATACTATAAATACAGTAATTATTGCATAACTAAGTGAATACTTTTGAACTTACTTGGTGACACTCTCAAAACAATTGTTTCATTTATAAAGCTGACACTATACTCAGTATATCGTTCTTAATGGGTTAAAAATAAAGAGGAAAGAATTATAACAAAAAGGTTTTGATTAACATTGTGGAAGTAGTGGATTACGTTATCTTGGACAGCAACATACAAAATTATGGTTTTTCTACAGAAAATGATAACAAGGAAAATACACGGAACAAAGAAAATTAAAAAGCAGATGGAGAAGAGTATGGTAACTTACCAGACCAAAAGCTATCAGACAGGAAAGTATTTATGGCATTTTAAAGGACTTTTTAATTCAAATGGTATTTATAAAACAATTGAATTGTTTAAGTGAGCAGGAAAAATTTTATGAATGAAAAATTTTGTTTAAGTGTAAATCACAGTCAAAAGTACATTTTTTAATTAATTATATGCAGTATATTGTGTGTAAAATATGCACAATGCACTGAATAGGTTTTGTTGAAAATTCTATATTTTGCTGCTCATCATCTAGATCAGCGGTTCTCAACCTGGGGGGCGCGCCCCCCTGGGGGGGCGTAGAGGAATTCTAGGGGAGGCGTCAACAAATTTTAAAAAAAATTGAATTTGATGTTGGACACAAACACACAATCATTGAAATTTCTTTATAGCTTAATAGAGCTATAAAGCTCTATTTCTTTACTCAACGAACTCTTCTTCCTTTCCAAAATCTCGTCGATGATACCCAAAGTCTTCCAAAAGACCTAGTAAATGAAATGAAGGACCTAATATCTGAACATTTGTGGTCTCTGAAGAACAAAATCGGAGCCTATTTCCCAGATATAAGCTCGGAAAACTGGGAATTCAAGTTAACAAGAGACCCCTTTCAAATCAACATCGATATACCTCCTGATCACATTCAAGAACAAACAATTGACTTGCAATGGGATTCCAAAGCTAAATTGGATTTCCCAAACATGGATCTCGAAGATTTCTGGCTACTATATCTTCCTGTTTACCCAGAAGTAGCAATGGAGGCAGTCAAGTTGCTTGTACAATTTTTATCAACTTATCTATGCGAGACAGGATTTTCAGCCCTGGCTAATATAAAATCTAAATATCGAGCCAGACTAGATGTGGAAAGTGACCTGCGGTGTTCTTTGTCAAAATTTCATCCAAACATACAAAAAATAGTTAACGAGAAACAGTGCCAGCCCTCACACTAGCACTACAAAAGTAGCAAACATTTTTCTGGTTATTACTTAAACCATATTGTAAGTAAATTTATCATATATATAAGTCTAAATTAACTTAATCCGTGAAGGCGTGACCTCACACCAAAGTGTGAAGGGGGGCTCAGAGCCTAAAAGGTTGAGAACCCCTGATCTAGATACATTTTTTAATGCTAATATAAAGATTTTTCTACATTTTTAAACTAATTTTAATGTGGTTTTTTGTTAAGTAGAAGTTTGACTGTTTTATATAAATGTTTAGAAGCCAGAAATTAATTAATGGAGTTATTAAAACATTGAATGGAGCGTAATTACATTTCATGCAGAGTGATTAAAATATTTTTTCCTACTGACATTTGATGCTTATTTAGAAAAACACTTGTATGTTTATTTTATTTTGATACTTTAGTATGTGAAAAAAATCTTTCTGTGCATGTTTTTTTTTTCAATTTGTAGTTATTAAAGTTTCCATTTTTTAAAATCATAACTGTATGTTTTGTAGGCATATTCCTCACTGTGATCAAGATGACCATATAGAGTCTGGAGCTTGCTATGTTGTAGATGAAAGAGATCCAAGAAAAACATTGTTTAAAAAACGAAGTACATCTTCTACATGCGCTGTAAGATTATTATTTTATTTAACTTATTTTATTAAAGTCATATTAAATAAAAAATGTTGCTTTGCCTAGTTTTATTTCAGTGAAAATAACAATATATTAAGTAGAATAATTAGCCTTACTTAACTTTACTATTGTCACACATGATGATGATTTTAACAATCTGTTCTGTTATAATCTATATACCAATTTCTTAATTCACAACAAACCACGAGACATACTTGCTTGGTCAGCCCTGTTTTTATTGCTGACTTTTAAAATAGTGTTTAGTATTCTTAAACAAAACATGTAGTTTGGAATAATAGATAAAAGATTATGTACGAGTATTCAGAAAATCAAAGTGTTTTTTAGGCAGATAATAAGGTTAAATGTTTTACAATTTTATTTTTGTAGAACAAAAATATTGATTCGGGCATAGGCAGAGATACCATTCTTGTATAAACATGACTTGTATGGCTGCTAGATGTACAACAAAAAGTTGGTTGTGTCAGGAATAGTAAAATCAACGAGACTGAGAAAATATGCTAATTTAATAGAGAGGGAATAAATAGACTGAATGTTTGAGAAGCAATTATAAAGTATATATATCTCGGATGGCTTCATATTGTAGGATAATATTAAACTTTGGCTCAGGAAGTTAAATATGTCGAGAATGAAGAATGGAAGATATGGTAAATTCAGAAAATGTGATACCTTGACTGCCATATTGTTTTTCGTCAAAAACTGTATAAGTTTTCAGTGAATAGATGTATTTGTTTATCTTATAACTGAGCTCTTTCTCCAAACAGTTTCTCTCAATATCACAATAACAAGTAATATTAACAAAAAATATTCAAGTCAATTGCTACACAGGTCAACAAAGGAAAAATTTAATTTTAGGGACATTTATTAAATAATTACAGTTAATATAAATAAAGTAACATAATCCATGTGTTAAAACATCAGTTCTACCCCATAATCTATAACATAAAATTAGTTGTCTTATGAAATCATATGTTATCACATATTTTAAGCCAAATGGGACAACATAACTATACGGCATACCTTGCCCCCTTTGTGAAAAGTTTTTCTTCCTTATAAAACTAAAATTAATTCATTAAATTTAATTATTGAATTAATAATTGAAAAATCTGTACTAACATTAAGTGTCATCCACTAAACGTTTAAAAAATTGTATTTGAACTTGAGTGGATGAATAAAAAGTATTTTATTAATGATTGAAAATTTGAACATGATGTATACATAGGGAGAGTGTGAACTAATAGTACAAATCGAAAAATATGATAACATAACACTAGCTAGCCTAAACTCTCATTTAATAATGATTGTGATAGTTAAAAGACATGATGAACATGTTTTTTGTTGCATTTCTGAATTATCATCCTTTTTTTCGTTTCAATGATTATGAATTTTTCCATTTTGACAACTGTTGTTATATTCCTGAGTTTATTACTGTATTTTTTTGTTATGTTTCTTACATAACAAAATTTAGGTTTTATTGCTTGGTTTAATCACTGGGGTTGAAGGTTATTTTCAGATATTTCTTAGTTCATTTCGCATTTCAAAATGCCAATGTTTTTATTCTAGAGGTAAAAACCGAGATACATTTACACCTGATCCGACTTATTTACAATATGCCAAAACTTTTTTATATATCTTGCATTGTTAGATAATTTCCTCCATTAATGAGTTATCAAATTTTGTCAACATATTTATTTGTGTTGTTATGTAAGTTTATCTTGAATGATCATCATCTTGAAACCTTCTTATATTGAAATGAGATAATAGTAAAAAGTAATTCTTTTTCTTATTGGTTCTTGTAGCAATGTATTATTGGTTTTTGAAAATACTCAGAGATCATTTTAAAAGTTTACTAAGCTACAAACTAAAATTTAATGTGTGTTGTTAAAATTTATCAGCTGTCACAAAGTTTGCAAATGAATGATAAAACAATATTACAGAATACAGGTGGATCTAAATTTGACAGTGTGACAGAACTTGTCATACTGAATTATATGTTTCATTGGACATCAGCCTAAAGCATCTAGAATGATGTAAAGCAGTAATGGTAAGTAGACAGCCAAAATTTCCTGGTCACCCCTTATAACTAATTTTTTAAAAAATCTCAAAACACTTTATAAATAAAAAAAACCCTTGAACTACAAAATCTTTTTATATATGTCTTGATGTACATTTTGATTGGAAAGCAATCATCTTCAGAGGGAATTACTGTAAAATTCTTATCTACAAGGAGTTAGTCTTGTAGTAAATTCCTCTGAAGATAATTACTTTGCAATCGTCGAAATGTACATGAGGACGTAAATAAAAGGTTTTAGTGACTAAAGAGGTTTTATTCAATTATAATTAAAATTCACACCTCAGTTACTCCAAGTGATTGCAAAACAGTTAGTTTTATCTACAGTAGCCTCAAGCAGCTTGATTCAGAGAAATAATTTTGTGATTTATATAGTGTAATTAATCCACTGAGTTATTCCTAGTGATATTTGGGTCTTAGATAACAATTCACTTTTTTTCAGAGTTTATTAGAAACAGAATTGTGTGATGAAAGTGGAAAAGTCATCCAAAGTCCGTTAAGTAACTTGCGAAAGAAACATCACCATGTTTTGACTCCTAGACAGAGTGAACGGAACCTTGGTCTATCTGACTTCGGCTCAGCACATATGTATTCTCACAAGACTCCATCTTCTCGCTTCCAGATTGGTGGGCTTGGTAATCTTGTAATATGAAAAATACTCTAAAGTAGTTATTTTTCTAACTAAAAATTCTTTTTCTTATATATTGAACTACAGTAGAACCCCTCAAATCCGAACTAGTTGGGGCTATAGCCTGTTCAGATTTTGAAAAGTTTGGATTTGTGGAAAAAGTTTGGATTTCAGATTTGCTGGGTATTTTTCATTTGACAGAAGTGCGTTTTTTTATTAATGAACAATATTAGAGCATTCATTACTTATTTCTGTATCAAAAATTGAACAGTTTTTCAGAGCTACAAGTAAAAAGTCTTTGGAACAACGCCATCATGCAAAAGTTTCTGTGAATGAAAAAATTGTCGAGTCTGTATTTTTATGGTTTACACAAGAGAGGCAGAAAGGAGTACCTATTAGTGGCTCATTAATTCAAGAAAAGACATTACAGTTAATCAAATTAATGGTGATTTGGAATTTACTGCTAGCAATGAATGACTGGATAGATGGAAGAGAAACACAGATTTAGACAACTAACTGTAAGCGGGGACGTGTTATCAGCTGATAATCTCGCTGCAAAAGAATATTTAGACAAACTCACAGATTTGATTTTGTCTGAAAATGACTCGCCCTAGCGAGTGTATAATGCGGACGAGACGGAATTGAATTGTAAAGCCCTTCACCATAAAAGTCTGGCTTCTAAAGAGGTTCTTCTGTATTAGGCTTTAAAACGAGCAAACAGCGTTTCACATGCAGTTGATATGCAGTTGGTATGTGAAGATATAAAAGCAATTTTTCTTCTCCCTAACGTGACATTGTTGCTTCAGCCTATGGATCAAGGTCTGCTGCAAAACATAAAACTGAGCTACAGAAAACAGCTTCTGCAAACACTAAGTAAAGAAGGTTGTTCTCTTTCTATTGCAGAAAAACTTTTACAAAGACAATTACAAAAAAGGATGTAATTTACTGGGTAGCTGAATTCTGGAATAATATTAGTAATATTTTACTGCAGAAATCTTGGAAGAAGCTCTGGCCTAGCTTCGAATTTGTGGAAATACCAAGTGGTTCTAAGTGAACATGGGATAATGAAACTGAGCTCCTTTAGCTCATTCAAAGAGTACCAGGATGTGAAGGTGTTGATAAAAGTTGCCTGGAAGAGTGGAAAGCACTAGATAACAATGAAAAATATACTGACCATGACATGGTGATTATGGTCAAGGATCAACACGGCAGTGTAGCAGATAGCGATAGCGAGGAAAAAGATACCTCTACGAGTGCTGTTACTTATGCCGATGCTTTCGACATTGTGTTGTGTTACGCAGATCAAGAAGCAGCTGCAACATCTATACTAATGCTACGGTGGTGGAACATCGCATCCTCTGGAAGGTTTACGTCTTTTTGCCAGATGAAGAAGTAAAATCAGTAGATTTTAAGTGAAAAATATAGGCAAGTGTTTTTGTCGTTTCCTTTTAAGTGAAACATATAGTTTAGCCTTTGTCATTCTTATTTTAATGTCAATAAATTCTATGTTAATGAAGTGATACAGCAGTACAGCAAGTTTTTATAGTGTCAATTCCAATATATTACACATATTAGTCCTGTTTTACATAAGTAGCAAACTTTCAGTACATGCTTCATTAAATTGTAGATACTTTGTTAAAATTTGGTTTTCATCAAATCATGTTCGCTTTTCATAGGGGTTCGGATTTCTGGGGTTTGGACTTGAGGGGTTCTATTGTATTTATTTCTGCAAAACTTACTTTCAAATAAACATTTTATTATGGTAAAAATAGTAAAATATATACCTATGATTTTGTTCTACAAAGATTACCTACATCTTATATTATTATCTTATATACTATATAATAATTGATATTATTTGATCTAAAATTCGTGCAAATCGCAGTTTAATTGTGTGGAAGGTTGCAGAAGAAATTGGGATCACCATGCGCCATGTCATCAAATTTTTACAGAGAAGCTTGACATGCATTACTTTTTTTAGTAAACTTGATGTTACAAGGTCAGACAATCATAATGCAAGTAAATTTTCTCTTCATGATGTGGATATAAATTTTCCATATAACAGTCAACTCTGCTAAAATGATATGGTTTCATGGTTTTAGACAGAATGGTACTATCAGAACAATGTCATATTAAGGCCAACCCCTGAGGAGTTTACAATTGCTAGTTCCCAAGTAAATCCTGAAATCATCACTCTATAAGAAAACCTGAGTCACAGTAGGTAATTAATCTCCAATCCTGATAAATGCATATTGTTTTACTTTCCAGTCGACCTTTGACTTAAATAAAAAGAGACCTTTAGACTTGCATAATAATCCCAAGCAACTTGTCATGTATCCAGGTATATCGCCCATTCCTTAGAACACTCCTAAACCTGCTAGAGTGTTTGTTCATGTTTCGATGAACAAATTACAACTTTGTCAGACCCCACCTCTTAATATCAGAACCCACCACTTAATATTATTTGTGTCCCAGCAATGTTGTTTGCAAAACATTGGCATAAAACTTATCCAGGTCTAAAGGCTCTAAAAAAGGATAACTTTCCTAATAACTTTAGCTAACATATACAACATAAAATAACTGTTGGTCTTTGTAAATAAATCTGTATTTAGTACTCAATCAAGAAGTTATTTCAATGTGTCTTTTTGCAGTAAACTGGTTCAGGAGAGAATATGGTAGATCAGACTCATTAGAGAGTCATGACGGCAGTGACTCTCCTATTGAAGGAGGTGCTTTGGTTCATCAAGCGGCAGCTCTGCATCATTCATATAGCAAGTCATCCCAGAAAAGTACTAACAGGTATATTCATATACTTAGTACATTTATTTAGCTAAATTTGCCGATTCATTACCATATTATCAAATTTTCCTAGTATAAGGAGCTCTTAATCAAGGTAGGAATTTGATTTGACTATTTCTTGTCACCCTTCATCAATATTCAATTTTTAAAATTTAATATGTAAAATTATTTAAGATGTAAACAAAACTGATAAACTATTTATTGATCAGTATTAACATATAGTAGAATCTCATAGTAGTCTAATTAAGGCGAGTGATGTCTGATTTAATGAAAGTCTGTTATAACACAAAAAATCCAACCATCCCAAGTTAACTTTTGATGCTTCAACTGAAACAATGCTTCAGGGAGTTCTATGAACATATTTAATTTTGTTTAACTTTTATATTTTAATGTTTTTTTTAGTTTGAACCACTTTACACTGCAAAATATCCGGTAAAAACGACGATCATAAAAATTAACTAAGCTTTCTGAACTAACGCAAGAATAAACGATAACTGTTCTATTAGAGTGAATGAACCTACTTGAGATGGGAACAGACTACTGTAAATATGAGTCATTGACAAAATGCTTGAACGCCCGGAAACCTAATGTGACATCATAAGATTGTAGTAACCAAATGTCAGCTTATCTCGGCTATAAATAGTCTCGGACATGACATATGTATTATCTATGTCTCCGTTTACATTATCGATCTCTATGGCTTTGTGAAACACATGGCCAAACAAAAACAAACATTCCGAGTTAAACGTTGAGTGCTTATTTTAGTATGTAATATATTTTAGTAGTAGTGTCTTTGGTTTTGTATGTGAATTATTTTTTTTCTTTTTTATTGTGTTTTATTATTTGTCATTTAGGAATTTATCATTTGTATTTCTTTTTTTTTAATTGTGACCCGATAAATAAAACAATATTCTAGTGTCTGTATATGTTAGAAATAAAATTATTGAGATGAAAACAACGGGCTCAATAATTAGATGCTGCCACAAGCTATGCAACCCGCATAGCGTTCCACTTCCATCAGTGGGGGAAGTTAACGAAAAACAGACAGTGGTTTGATGAGATCACCAATATCACCGCCATGTTGAATGTGTTAAAGAGGTTGAAATGCAAATAAAACAGAGAAAAACTAAAAGGTTACTAAAAAAAATTATACTGAATAAAAACATGTGTAAGTTCTATTTATAACAATTAAGAATCAGTCAAGACATTAATTATGACAATTATAACATAAAATTCTTTGAGAATGCTAAAAAAAATTTAAAACACTTGTAAATATGATACACATGCCTATAGTAGCATTTATAATAATTGTTGAGGACGACTGTTTTGGGAGATGTATCTCATTGTAAACTCAGACAGTAACTCGGTCTTGAGTTACGATCTGAGTTGACAATGGGACACATATCTCAAAATGTTTATTCTCAACATTTATAAAAGTAATGGTTACTATTGGCAAGTGTAACATATTTACAAGTGTTTTTAATTAGAAACTAATAGCTCTCGTGAAGATGGAATCAATTATTAAAAAATGTTTTAATACTTTTACTTAGGAAGTCCTTAGTTTGGTATTAAAATAGTTTTGTGGTACAGAAATACATTTAAAGCCAGTGATCATTTGGTTAGGGTAGAATGTATAATTATTTACAACATATTTGTCAACACTTGATAAGTCAGTGTAATGAATATTACTGACATGTCCAAGTCTACACTATTTACAGATGTTTTGCGTAATGTTTAAGGAAAATGTAACTTTCCCAAATATAATATCTGGAAAAATTTAATTAAAACACGTAAACATTTTACAATTTGAAAGAACAATCATTTTATTAATATTAATTATAATAATTTATTAATGTTAAATAAATGTATAGAACATTTTTGAAATATGTTATTTTATACGAAGAACAGATCAAACAATAACACAAAGTAAATGTAGGACAGTTTTTAAGAAAGAAATTCTAATTATAGTTATCTAAAACTTACTACAATAAATAGGAAACAAAGTGTAATAAGCTAAAGTAGTAGTTTGATTAATAATAATAACGAAGCTTTGGGAGGTATATACCTGTACATTGGTTACCATAAAATATTCTATATGATCTCAAAAAATAGTCTTTTTTGGATATCAGATATGCTATTTATTTTGAATGATTTCAACTACAACTGTGCCTTATAAGCTGAACACATTTAAATAGTTTTTTTTTATATAGGCTAATGACAGATCATAGACAATTTTGATTTTTTAAAACACTCAACGTTTCAAATTTCTTTCTGAAATTCCTTTTTAAGAGCTCAATTATAATTAAACAATTATAAAACATAACTTACTATTTATAAAGTACATAACATTATATAAAACATAACTTACTATTTAAAAAATTCATAACATTATATAAAACATAACAAAAATGAAAAAATGATAAAACTCTTAGTAAATATCCATTTACAAGTAAAATTTTTCTTATCACAATAAAACTGACAAATTCAGACAAAAAAGCAAAATTGTCTGTGATCTGTCACTAGCCTGTATAAAAAAGTTATTAGTTATTAACAGACATTAAATAAAAATATTAGTTAAAGTATAGTTGATACATTTCATTAGACCTATAACTTTGCCATTGTTGTAGCATTCCATTTCATTAGATATAAATTAACTATTATAGGAATACATTAGTACTTTTTTAAACAACAAATGACATTACTGTTTTACAGTATGAGTAATACGTTAAAAAACGCAAAGAAACGAATGGAAGACCAGTTTAACAAATTTGGTTTCGGACGTGGGAAGAAAAAAGATGGAAGTATTGAAGAAACACAAGGAAGCTGTAAGAAAAATAATTTGCATTTTGCTTGATGAATTTATTTAGCAACATAAAGTATTAATATGCTGAGTTCAGTAATTTGCTGCCTTTTTTTGTCATCTCCTCTTTAGATGGAGTTGTCTGTCAACAATGTGTTGTGAACCTCAAATAAGATTGAAACCTTTTTTCCTAATATGCTTGGAAAGGCAGAAGTTTAATATTCTCAACATGTACAGATCTATTTAGATCCTAGCAAAAAATAGTATATTACAACATAAATTATAAGTTGTAATAAAACAACTTTTCACTAATAACATACAGACCAAAACACACTAATAACAACTTTTTGTAATAACCATTCAACTACAATAATTTTTGATTAACCTTATTGTTGTATGTATGTTGTAATTAACTGTACATTTTGATTGCAAAGTAACCATCCTCAGAGGAAACATTAACGTGTTAAGTTTATAGGAAAATGCACCTATGCGTACCTTAATATATGAGAATCAAACAAATTTGACAAAAAATGAATTGTAGTGTTTCTGGTCACATGGGATCTCACAAAAAGAGATGGTACCCAAGTAATCAACTTAGAAGAAGTCTAGATTTGTAGACATACTGAATACAGATATCACCCACTATTTCAGCACCTTAGGGACTTTGACCATGTTGAATTACTGAAAATGCCGGATTACCATGTGCGTTTTCTCTGATTGCGTTCACACACCTGCAAACAGTCATTGCCTTATGTTCTTACATATGGCTTGACTGTTGGATCAATAATTATTCACATTATTTGTTTATTTTTCTTTATAAATTTTGAAATAAAGTTTAAAAAATACTATTCACAAAATACTATGTTCACAAAAGTTTTAATTAAAAATTGAAAAATTCAAGTTTTAAACCAATACAAAAACCTTACTTTACATTTTTTACCAGGGTTGCTATCAGGTAAATGTACAAATTACTATATTTATAACAATTTTCTTATAACATAATTTATTTATTTTGTAAGAATAATAATTCCAATAAATTTGTATATCTCTAATTTCAATAAATATTTCAAAAGTTGTAGAAAAGGAAACAAATGGGGAACTTTTGAGTAGTTCAATAAACATCGTCATGACATTTGTTAATCAGAATATCTTAGTTCTTTGATTTATGACTGGACAACTGTTTCTAAACTCCAAAAATAAATTATAAATATTTGTCAGCTTTTTCTACTTCCTACAAGTACATGTAAAAATATATATAATGGTTGGCTCAGGAATAAAGTGATGAAATTCTATTAAAGATTCAATATTGCCTGGGAAATTCACTATAAGTTATGTCGAGGGATTTTTTGCATGTTTTTCTATCGGTGGTATCATTGTATAGTACTAAAAGGGATAAAGTGATGAAATTCTATTAAAGATTTAATATTGCCTGGGAAATTCACTATAAGTTATGTCGAGGGATTTTTTGCATGTTTTTCTATCGGTGGTATCATTGTATAGTACTAAAAGGGATAAAGTGATGAAATTCTATTAAAGATTTAATATTGCCTGGGAAATTCACTATAAGTTATGTCGAGGGATTTTTTGCATGTTTTTCTATCGGTGGTATCATTGCATAGGATTAAAAGGGATAAAGTGATGAAATTCTATTAAAGATTTAATATTGCCTGGGAAATTCACTATAAGTTATGTCGAGGGATTTTTTGCATGTTTTTCTATCGGTGGTATCATTGTATAGTACTAAAAGGGATAAAGTGATGAAATTCTATTAAAGATTTAATATTGCCTGGGAAATTCACTATAAGTTATGTCGAGGGATTTTTTGCATGTTTTTCTATCGATGGTATCATTGCATAGTACTAAAAGGGATAAAGTGATGAAATTCTATTAAAGATTTAATATTGCCTGGGAAATTCACTATAAGTTATGTCGAGGGATTTTTTGCATGTTTTTCTATCGGTGGTATCATTGTATAGTACTAAAAGGGATAAAGTGATGAAATTCTATTAAAGATTTAATATTGCCTGGGAAATTCACTATAAGTTATGTCGAGGGATTTTTTGCATGTTTTTCTATCGGTGGTATCATTGCATAGGATTAAAAGGGATAAAGTGATGAAATTCTATTAAAGATTTAATATTGCCTGGGAAATTCACTATAAGTTATGTCGAGGGATTTTTTGCATGTTTTTCTATCGATGGTATCATTGCATAGTACTAAAAGGGATAAAGTGATGAAATTCTATTAAAGATTTAATATTGCCTGGGAAATTCACTATAAGTTATGTCGAGGGATTTTTTGCATGTTTTTCTATCGATGGTATCATTGCATAGTACTAAAAGGGATAAAGTGATGAAATTCTATTAAAGATTTAATATTGCCTGGGAAATTCACTATAAGTTATGTCGAGGGATTTTTTGCATGTTTTTCTATCGGTGGTATCATTGCATAGGATTAAAAGGGATAAAGTGATGAAATTCTATTAAAGATTTAATATTGCCTGGGAAATTCACTATAAGTTATGTCGAGGGATTTTTTGCATGTTTTTCTATCGATGGTATCATTGCATAGTACTAAAAGGGATAAAGTGATGAAATTCTATTAAAGATTTAATATTGCCTGGGAAATTCACTATAAGTTATGTCGAGGGAGTTTTTGCATGTTTTTCTATCGGTGGTATCATTGCATAGGATTAAAAGGGATAAATTGAATATAGCTTTTACAAAAGTTCACCATCTTGTTTTTCACATTTAGATAGTGTAAAAAGAAAACGATATCACAGTAACTCTAATATCCTTCTGATCCCTCTAATATCCTACTGATGGTGCCCTTTAATCCACCATCCTATAATCTGATGGTGGCCTCTAAATTGCCACCTTCAAGGCTTTGATCGTGCCAAATTATTGAAAATCCTGGATTACTGGACGTGTGTTTTCTTCTTGGTTTAACACACCCACAAATCAATAGTCTTTGCCTTAAGTTCTAGAAGTATTATTTGACTATTGGATCATGAAATATTTAGATTATTTGTTGATTATTTCTTTATAAATTTTGAAATAAATTTGTAAAAATAATTTTTTTTGATTGGTTGAAAAATATGCATGCTCTTAATTGTTACAAAAACCTAGTTTTATAACTTTTCATCAGAGAGGTTATCAGGTAGATTTATTTATTATTAAATTAAAAACACAATCCTTTTATAACATAATTTATTTATTTTCTAAGAAAACTTTAAATTTCAATAATTATTTAAAAAAGTTGACATGAAAAGTAAATAAATGTATTGTTTGGTTGTTTTTCTATCAATGGTATATTATAGCCAAGGACTCAAAGGATAAAATTAATATAGTTTTTAATAGAAGAGTTCAAAATAAATATTAATATAATTTTAGGGCATAATAATCTTCAAAATAAATTGTAACAATAGAAAACTACAAAACTGGTATATAGAAGCTTTACAGATTGATTGAACTTAGACAAAATGGTGGAAAAGCACCACTTTATCACTACCGATTAGGTCTAAACTTTGCAAATCACTAACTTTTGATTTTATACAATTCTTCCTAAGATACTGTGTTATTGAAAATACAAGACCATAGGATGAATTCTTATCAATTGAGCTTGAGAGCCTGATTGCTCCGGCTAAGGCCGTTTTCCTTGTTGACTTTACAACCACCATCCTGAAGCTCTTTGGGAACTCACAGACTGACTGTAGTAGAACCAATGACTGTAGAAGAAAACTAAATGCTCTCATAAATGGCAGGTGGGTACTTAATTCCTAGTGGATTCCAAGCCTTGTAAACATCACTGACAATGAAAAAGCTGATTAACTAGCCAATCAGGGAACAAGCCTCCCGCAGCCCTAGAATCTGAGTTCATTACAGCCCTTCAGGTCCCTAATAAACATGTGTACCAAAAATGGAATCACGTTTGATTTAGGATACTCTCAGTAGGAAAACGATGGGAAAGTCTTGCGTCAGGGAGACCAATTGACTGTAACTTGCCCTGAGTTGTTAGCATTGCAGCTTTCAGATTGAATATTGGTCATCAATACTTTGCTGTGCACCTCCCCTCTATCTTTGTGGTACCAATCCCAGAGTGTCTGCCAGGTGGTAGTGAACTTATGAATGGCAAACACCTTAATGATTCCACAGCCATTGACCTGGTTCAGAATTACAACTGTCCCATCCATAAGGTCAGCGAGTTACTGAACAGCTCGATTGCTAAAAGCGGACTTTAGCTAGCAGTAAATAAGTAAGAATGCTGGAGAAATGAGCGTTCACTGTAACGTGTTTCTTGTACAAGGAGTAAAGGTATAGGTAACAATATAAGGACATCTAGATGTTTGGAAGAGCTATTAGGGCTATCTCTGAAACCCATTTGAATAAAAGAATGTTAAGTTAGTAGCAAGTCTGTGTGTGTTGACTCACTGAAAATTAATTTTCATTTTTAGATTTTAGCCGTCGCAATTCTGTCGAAATTGGAGATCATGGTCGAGATTCAGAGTTTGTAGTACTCAAGGAACGCAAGTTGGTTCCTATACTTCCAGTATTTAATGGGATGCTACGGTTTTCTTTTCTGTTAGAAACCTGTCATCCAGGATCAATTCCTGACCCACATCTTCTTGCTGCATCCTTGGATTTAGTAAGTTTACAGTTAAACACAAATCACTATTAAATATTGTCAGAAGTAGTGGATGTTCCCCTTTGTTTTTATTTTTTAGAAGAGATAAAACAATACATTATCTTAAAGGATATAGGATTTATCATTTGTTTCAAAATACTGTTTAGGAAAAAACATTGCTTTCCCATTATATCAGTTTTTGAAAATTTTAAATGTTTACATTGTAAAAATTGTGATGCTTTCAGTGTCATTGATGTAAACACTGCTACTGACAGGTCTAATTATCAATCTGGCAATTTTGTTTTACCTACGACCAGTCACATGTTTTGCAAAAATTAACTCATAAAAAATTACAACTCTATTTGAATATAACAAATTTTGAAATTAAAATATCAATAAATTAATAGAAAAATGAAAATATAAAAATTAACAGATAAAAAGCATACACAAGTAGCAATCAGGTATGATCGTCACCAGTTTAGTTGCCAAGTTCTTATAATAATTACTATAGGCATATATACTCAAAATATTGCATATAAATAATGCCATATATATGTAAAAATAAATATATTGACAAAAAATATCATTGACAAGTTTTTAAAAACCAAATTTTTTTGGTTTTTGTTGTTTTTATTTAGCCACATGCACCAGTAATAGCAAGGGCAGCTTTCATAATGGAGTGTGCATATTTTGTCCATTGTTGCAACAAAGGTCAGTGGCCTGCTTGGATGAAACTCAACTTTCCAATGTTTAGACCTTCAGGCCCTTTGCCTAACAGAGGTGCTCCTACCGGACAGAAGCGAACTCATATGTTACAGAGGACTGCAGGCAAAATGTTCTACCAATGGGCTGAGGTGAATAGCTTAAAAGTAAAAACAAGTGATATAAATAAAAAACATTTTAAAGTCAATTATTACTAGGGTTAACATAAAAAATTTTTAATTTTGTTACTTTTTATTTGATAATTACAACTATAAAAATGAAGTAACATAACCTAAGCATTAAAACAATAGTTATACTACATAACCTGTAACAAAATCAGCTTATTAAGTTAATTAGAGCTTAGGTAAGGTAAAAATCAAAACAGTTAACTCCAAATCTCACCCCACATCAGTTTATTAAAACAAACACACTAGTTCATAAGACAATCATACTAGTTTTGGCGATGATGTATCCTTCTTCAGTACTTGGCTACTACTCCAGCTGAAACTAATCTGATTGTTTTATGAAATAGAGTGTTTATTTTAATAAACTAATGTGTGATAAGAATTGGAGTTGATTGTTTTGATTCTTACCTTTATAAAATCAGCTGTTTTATGAAATCATATGTTATTACTTATTTTAAGCAAAATGGGACGATATAACTATATTGTATATCTTGCCTGTTATGTGAACGTTTTTCTCTCATATAAAGCTAAAACTAATTCATTAAATTTAATTAATGAATTAACATTAGAAAAAAACTGTATTAAAATCAAGTATCATCCATTACAAGTTTTAAAAAAAGGGTTTGACCTTGAGCGGATGAATAAAAAGTATTTTATTAACGATTGAAAATTTGAACAACATATATAAGGAGAGTATCAACTCATATAAAGAGTTGAACAAAAATAATAAACACATGAGAAAACTTCTATAGTATTACGTGTCATAAATCTATATTTATATATTTATGATTCATTTGTTTTTTTATTTCATAGTTAATGAACCCTAAAAGTGCTTTCTTTTAAGCAAAAAAACAAAAATAAATAAATAAAAGCAGTTATGCATATTGTTATATCAAGTACTTTTATCAAAATAATAATCAACAGATGGTGCTTAAAATTATGGTCTTGGAATTTCATTAGCATTATTATTTCACATTTTAATATAAATCTCTACACAAGAATCATCCACACAAGAATCATGAACTGGCTCATCGATCGTAAGATTTTACACTTCTACCAAACAGCATTTAGAGCCGGGCACAGTACAGTAGACCAACGTTTTTACATGGTTCAGTCCATCATCGATGGACTTCAAGAAAAACCCCACAAAAAGACTACTGCTGTCTTCCTTGACCTCTCTGCAGCGTTTGACAGAGTCTGGAGGCAAAAACTCATTGTGATTTTACACAGTGCTGGCATCAATGGCAACTCATTGCTCTGGATAAACAATTTCCTCAGACATAGAAAATTTGTTGTGAGAGTTAATGGAAAGTATTCCAAGACGCACAGATCGTGGGCGGGAGTCCCACAGGGATCGGTCCTCAGCCCTCTGCTCTTCCTCATGTATATGAACACCATCCATGAACACATATGCAATGAGGCTAAAATTGCCTGCTATGCAGATGACATCGCTATTTGGCATACACACTCTGATATCTCAGTCTCTGAACAAGCCTTAAATACCAACCTGCTTGGCATCGAAACCTGGGCTAAAGACCTTAAGATCCTTATTAACCCTGATAAATCCAAACCTTGTGTTTTCTCAACAGACAGAAGGAACAGGCAGACTCACCATCCTAAAATTAGGCTCCACAATACTACCGTCAAACAAGTCACGCACCCCAGATACCTTAGTCTCACACTCGATGCGGAACTGAGATTTACTAAGCACACTGAAACAGTTTCAAAGAGAGCTCTGAAAAAACTCAGCATCCTGAGGAGACTTTGTGGTTCAAACTGGGGTTCCAAACCAAAGACACTCCTAAATACTTACACAACACTCATCAGACCAATCCTTGAATATGCAGCACCAATCTGGACTCCAGCATCTTCATCCTCGAAAGTCGACTCCGTCCAGTACAGAGCCTCTCATCTACAAATAATTTGAAAGCTGAAACTGAATGTGGCCTAACCACATTGGAAAATCGGAGAAAATTCGCTACAGGAAAATTCACAAACAAAATCAGGAGCAATCACGAACAACATATCTCAGTCACCATTCGGAACTGGTCGGAAAAAACCAGGCTAAAAAGATCTTCTACTCTCCAGTACGACAAAAACATCAGACAGGACATCAACCTACAGCACACGAGCCTTGACATCTTTCAAGAACCCAGGTTCCCGGTCAAACCACCCTCCTTTGTGAATATGAACTTGAATCTCCTCGAACCCTGCTCCAAAAAAGAGCCTCAAGAAACAATCAAGAGGAAAGGAATGGAAACTATTGCCAAGATTTTAAAACCACACTTGGTCGCTGCTTACACAGACGGCTCTTCGAATTCTGACTGCGATAGAGGTGGATCAGGAATCTTTATAACCTACCCTGATGGCTCAACTGCCAGACACAAAATTGCAGCAGGCAAAATCGCCTCCAACTTCACAAGCGAACTCATCACAATCAAAGAAGCTCTGAGTATTTACCTCACTTGGACAACACTCAACCCCTCTGATGGCATAGTAATCTTCACGGACTGCAGATTTGCTCTTCAGGCCCTTCAAAAAGGAAATAGAAACCTCGCACAAAAGATCAATACCCTCCTGTCCTTAATTGAGGAAAAGAAGAAGCTTTGTACGCTTCAATGGATCCCGGCACACGTCGACATCAAAGGGAACGAAGAGGCCGATTCTCTGGCCAAGGAAGCGAGGACCATCGAACCAGCCTCCGTGATTACAACATCTTCCGACATCAGTGCTGTTGCAAAACAGAAGCTCTGCCGTAACAACCGAATAAAATCATCACTTCCCGAGCTTAACTTCGACAGGGAAATAACAAAAACAATTGCCAGACTGAGGACAATGCACCTCAAAGACATGAAAATCTTGCCTGATGGATCAAGAACATACCTTGAATGTAGGCACTGCCCAGGGATACAGCTTAATCCCGATCACCTCTTCAACTGCCCATCCATCATTGCAGCACTAATTAAAATTGACTTAAACTGTTCTAGGGAGACCTTTTATACGGACAAAGCTGTAGATGTGGCCAGTGCAGTGCTTCACGCCTTTGGACCCGTGTAACTGTGCTCTCTTTACCTTTCTCTGAACACTTTTTTTTTCTTTTTTTATTGTTTTTATTGCACTTGTCACACGACAACAACAACAACTTATAAATCTCTGAATAACATTACTACTCATTACATATAAAATGTATATGTTTACTGAATGTAAAACTATTATAAAGCAGATGATGATTTTCTTTGTTATTTACAAATCACATCAGTTACAGATTTTAAATAATCATAGATAATCAATTACGAATTGTGAGAATTAATGAATTTTCGGATTATTATAAAATAAAACCTATAGTACTATATAGAGTAGAACCTACATAGAGAATATATCTTCCATCTCTGAAAGCTATTTATCTGTTGGATTATCTAACTAATAACCCATCAGCCTAAATTGAAGAATCTTTCTCACAATTTTTTCTGGGTACTGTAAAGTACTTTATCAAGACGTTCTCACCCCTTTGTAATTTCTCATTTTCTCGTGAGTTATAAGCATTTTGCAACTACAGTTTTTCTCTAGAACTTTTTAAAATAGAATCAATGAAAAATAATGCTGTTTGCTTATCTGGTAAACTATAGTTTAGATGGTAAGCAAAACAATTGGGTCATAAAACAACTGCCTAGAAGTTGTCAGTGTGACATAAACGATTACTCGTTTGATCATATTGTACAATGTTTAATTTATTTTAAATGAATTAGATGTTTTTTGTGAATGTTTTTTTAGAAAAAGGCAGTGTCAATTGTTGTTATTCAGAAACCAATAAAATTTATTAATTCAGCTCTTCATAAAACTTTAAAAAGAATTCTATTGAGAGATGTAACTGTTCAAAAGCACTCTAATAAATAAATATAATTGGGATGATACTTTCAAATATAATCCACTATAATCTATTGTTAATAAAAATTGCATAATTTAAATTTATTTCTTAAAAACTGTTAAAGAAGATTATACTAAGTTACTAATCATTAAAAATTACTACTTCATTAAAATATAGTTATTTATAAGTATTGATATTATCTAAAATATAATTTAAACAGAAGAGCAGTGTTAATAAAAGATTCATTAATAAAAATAAAACGCTGATAGCAATGATAAAATTTATTTTCACTTTAATTTTTTCCAAATGTGTTTAAAAGGCTTTAGGTGCTCGCTTGGAAGAAATGATGCAAGAGGACAAACAACAGATTCCAAATATTATCTCAATGCTGTCAGATGAAAACAAACAGAAACAACTTTTGGTAGAAGATGAAGAAGAAGATTTCCTAGATGAGTGTAAGCAATATTGATATTTTTCTATCGCAGGAATTTATTATATATTTAACCAATATAATTCTGTATATGAGAAATATATTTGATATTATTTTCATATTTATAATCTACTACTAATATAATATTTTATTTTATAATGTAATAAATAATTTTATTAATAATTGTATTAATATATTATAAAATATAAACAATGATTATATAATAATATTATTGAATCTTGAATTTTGTAGTCCATTATGTTAGGTGAATCTTAATTAATCACTTTAACATTAGTTTATGATTATCCGAACTTTAAATTTTGTGAAAACTTACGGAGACAGAACATTTTTGATTGCTATGTTGCGATCTTAATCGGTGTCTTCTGATGACACCAGAAGACACTAATGAAGATCACCCCATAGCAATGGAAAACGTTCTGTCTCAATAAGTTTTCACAAATTTACAAAATTTAAAGTTCGGTTAGTCATAAACTAATGTTTAATATTAATAATTGTTATTATTAATAATATTAAAAATAATATATATTTTTATAATATTTTAATAAACAATATTTCTGTCATAAAAAATATAATATTTTACTATGGATTTTGAAAAAAATTCAATTAACTCAATTTAATTGAGTTAAACAAGATATTTTTTTGTTTGATCCTAAAGCTAAAACTATTTGATTGTATTAAATCATTGAGTGTGACCAGTAATGTCGTGAAATATATTATATCAATAATTGACTAGAAATTGGATTTTTTATTTTAATATTGATTTCATTATTTTGTTACATTTCATTTCATTTGGATTACATTCCTGTTTTCACAAGGTCATTACATTTAGTATTTGAATCTAGATTAACTTTAGCATTATGATTAGCCTTAAGGCTTAGATTGAGTATATAAACAAATAAAAAATGTATTACTCACTATCTGTGGGATCTCTTTCAGCCATCATTTAAAAGCATTGACTGAAAGTATTGAAACTATTTTTATCTGAATTTGTAATTGATTAAACAATACCCAGAATTCATATTATTTTATTCCATCTTCACATGAGCTACTTGTCTTAAACTAAAACACTTATACATATGTTATTATGTTACACTTGCCTATAGCACCACTTAATATTTTAAATTCCTTCTATTAGTTCACACTCTCCTGATATATATCTTGCACACATTTTCAATTGTTAATAAAATACGTTTTTATTCATCCAATCAAGTTCAAATACATTTTTTTTTACCTATAGTGGAGGACAATTGATGTTAATAAGGTTTTTCAAATATTTATTCAACAATTAAATTATAAAAATTTGAGGATCTAGGCAGGATTCGAACTGTGAATCTTCGTGTTCAAAGTCTAGCACGCTTTGGCAACTTTCCAATACCAAGAAATGAATTTCTCAAAGACGTATATGAATTTCTTTCCTCCCATCTAGTTGTCTTTGAGATCTCCATTGTACAACCTTAAACTGTTACCATGGTTACCACAAAATATCATAAATAGTGCTGTAGGGTTAAAAATGAATGAAACGAATAAAATAAACAAACAAACTGGAAATAAGCAAACAATGACAAGATTTTTCTTCCTTGACTACAGTAGGAATTTAATTTTTAAAAAAATTTATAATACTGGTTGATGATTGAGGACGGCTATTTTGGGATGTGTTCCTTTGTCAACGCTGTAACTGACCTCTTGGATGTTTTACGTTAGGGAGTTACAATTACATTACATAAATTCACATAGACTATTTGACAGTATAACCCCTAATACTCTTTAAAAATACACGTAGATCCCAACCCTAATATACTACCACACAGTAGCTTAAAACAATCAAGAGGTCAGTTATGATTTGAGTTGACAATACGCCTCCTCAATAATCAAAAAAATAAGCGCTACTTTAGGTAAGATATTCACATTTGTAAGTGTTTTTTAATAGTAGTTAGTTACTTGAAGAGTTTCGTTGTAAAATATCAACAGTTACTGCAATTTGTTCTTCTTTCCTGCCCTCATAATAAATTGAATTGTACATTTTTGTTATAGCCAACGTAAATTCATACGGATCCTCCTGTCCCATAGCTCTACGTTTAATGGCCTGCATGTTATTGTTAGAGATCACAGCCTTCTTACGAGAGACGTATCAAAGTCTTCCAAAATCATGTCGCAGCTCTGCCAGGGATAGACCTCCTCCTTGGGAACGTATTTACAGTCGAGAAGCAAATCGTCGTTGGAGTATGGCGTTATCGTCAATGGGTCATTCTCAGACATCTGCTCAAAGTTTACAGTCTATTGCTGGTGACAGAGATGCTGGTGAGTGTGTTGAGAATTTATTATACAAATTAACTGTGTAATCAAATTAACATTTAGTCCAAGGTGCTTGCTGAACTACACTATAAATGTTATAAAAGTAATAATTAAAACAATAACCTAATTATGAAAAGGCACTCAAATAATATACATCATATTACAATGAACATTCTATTACAATTAAAATTAAAACACTCTAGTTTTAGCAAATTCTCAGGCAATGGATTTCGGATTTTATTCATATTATGTAGAAGCAATCAAGCCAATATTGACTAAAAGGAGAAATACTGGTAAAAAATTGTCTCATTATGATTTAATGATGACTACAAAAGAACTAATATAATTGTGGAAGCATAGTATATACAGTAAACTCCCGATTATCCATGGGCGAATTAACCGGTATGCGGATTATCCGGGGTCTGCCATTGTTTTACAAATATCCAATTTTTATTCCAATCAGATTCATGTGTTTAAATTTACAAACGGTGAATTACGACGTAAATACATATAAGGCTTAATAGAAGTTAAGATGAAGGGAATAGATATGTAAATATGTACGTACTAATTTTTACACTGAAAGGAAAGCATCCCGACGCGGGGCAGCGAAATAAAAGGGGCGTGCAGACTACTGTATATAAGAGACAATGACAAAATGCTTGGACGCCCGAAAACCTAATGTGTATCATAAGCTTGTAAACAAATGTCAGCTAATCTCGGCTATAAATAGTCTAGAACATGACATATGCATTATACATGTCTGTCATATACATTATTGATCTTTATGGCTTTGTGACACACGTGACACAAGTAGACACTGTGCGACAAAATGGTTCTCAAGAAACTTAGATCGCACATTAAAGTTAAATCAATGCTCACAAAAAAACAGACGAAAGTGAAAGATTTTTTTGTTAAAAAGTGAAAGTGTTATGTGTTAAGGTAATTACATATGTACATACATACTCTCTTTTGACATATACTTATGTACGTATTGTAAATAGCTAGACATATAAATGTACATGTTTTAATCTGTCAAATACATCGACATTTTAAATTATTTTCTGTATTTATTTTGTCCTCTGAAGATTATTTGTGAATCGCATTAACCAGGGTCATTATTTGTGTAACTTATGGTATGATAATTGATTATCGATCGTTTTGCGTATTCTTTGTTCATAGCGGATTATCCGGGGAATTCATTATCCGGCGTTGCCAGGCCACCCAATTCCACGGTTAATCGGGGGTTTACTGTATAGGTAAAACTATATATTTCCCACTATTAGGACGCCTTAAGTAAATATATATATATATATATATATATATATATATATATATGTATATATATATAGGTTAGTTCTAGTAGAGCTTAAAGCTTATTTAGGAATTTTTGGACTAGATAGGAGATTTACAGACTTACCTAATGGCAATAGTCCAAAACTGCAATCTCTTGGAAATAAATAAATGGACACATATAAAAACTTATCATACTATTGAAATATTTCGATCAAAATTATCTTTGTCAATCAAAAAAGAGAAAAAGAAAAGACTGAAGTGAACCACAGATGTGTATAAATATTCAAATGTCACAAATTCACAGATTTATAGTTTATGATATAGGTCTATATGTGATTTGTATAAATATTGATCGTTTGAAATTAGATATTAATAGTCTGTCAGAAGGAAGGTAAATGAAGTTCTTAAAAATGGTAGACGTTAGGGGAAGGTAAAAGGAGTTTTATCTGATGATGAGGTTAGGAGGCTCTCTTTAGTTTTGGTGTACCATTGGTATGATAACTCCCATCTTCTCAATTCTGAAGGGTTGCAATCAGGGGGGAGGGCCTTAATTATTTTGGTGGTATAACAATAATTGAAAGATATGATGTTGTGACTAGCAGCTTGTTGAGCGGTTGGATTGTCTATGTTCATCGTTCCAACATCATGTCTGTGGCCATTTATTCTGATGCTCAGACCATCCTTAGGCCATCCTTAGACGGATATATATATATATATATATATATATATATATATATATAACATAATTTTAAATTTCTTTGATTGGGTAGGAAAATGACAGAGTTGCCTTGGACATAATCTAGTATGTTTCCATGAAATAGATTCACATAAACACTCTAAATATTTTATGTATTAAAACTATCACTGTTTCAATCTTCAAAATTGTTTGTATTATAAATGGTTAATTTTAATATCTTGTTTATTTTGTAGTTTTTAATAATTTTGTATTGTTTAATGGCTGGTACTTTCCTTTATAAAATGTTTTGTAAAAGGTAACTAAACAATAATATTATTTTAGAGATATTATATTTTAATATCAAACTATAACATGAAGTGGTTAGAGTGTGGTACACAATAGTCTAATGTTAGATAATAAGTGCTAAAGTTTGGCAAAATGGTTCAATAAGTAAAGAGCTGCTATCTATAAAAAAATACCGTAGCTGCCATTGGATCACTCAGGTAGTAAGAGGTATATAATATTATACACATATTTCTACTCTTAACTCAATTCTGTACAAAGTGAACTCTGGCTGTAACTGCCTCATGTTATCTTGAACAAAAATGTTAAAAAATAATTTTTAAAGCAGTACTGAGTGAAAGTGATATATCTAGATAATTATGTATTGAAGTACACGTAGGTAACACTTTTTTCAACATATTATTTTTTAAAGTTTTTATTTTCTAAACATTCTGCTTACAGTAAAATTAAATTGATAGTAGTTAGTACAGATATATTTAGACAATATTTAGAAAATTGGAGTGTTTTATCCACTTTTATATCAGTTTGGAAAGAAATTGTTTTTGACTTAGACCTCATGGGATGCCTGAGTGTGCACTCCCTCCAGGTGCCACCAAGTTCAAACTTTCTACAGTTACCTGGAGAACGTCTAAGAACAAGAAGTGTTCTTTTACCATCTTTGTCACCGCGGCCATCTGGGGCTGGTAACACACCACTTAATGTGCTATCATTTAGTTTAGCAATAACAATCATGATTAGAATTGAAAACATTACAGTATAAACAATGGCTTAGTTATAATTGAAATCATTTATTATCAGTGAAATTCTTTTGAATAAAAAATATTTAATAAATGCTTCTTATTTTCTTTCCTTCATTTTTATTAATCACTTTAACATCATTTTATAACTATCAGAACTTTAAATTTTTAAAATTTTTAAAACTTACTGACACAGAATGATTTCGATCGCTATGTGATGATCTTCATCAGTGTATCTTCTTTTTTGTGTCCTTCATTTTAAAAAATTAGTTTTTTGCGTGTTTTTTGTCATAAATAATTAACTACACATTTCTCTGACTTTGTTTAGTTAATCTTCAATTTAGTTTATAATTTTAGGAATTTAGTTTTGTTTTGAGAAATATCCTTAAACATTTTGTAATAATTTCATTTCTTTGTTAGGGTTTTTAATGTTTACATTGTAATTTAGCTTCAATTTTCAACTATTAATATTCTTTATCACATTCAATACATGTATTGCTTTGGGGAAAAATTGAAATATACTAATGTATTAACATTAAGATATTTATTTGCGTTTCAGAGCTTATTTTTCAGTGATATTTGTAGTAACCCCCATTTGTCAAAATTCTAAACTAGATGCCAATATATACTAAATTGTAGTATTGTGGTATGTTTAATTTCAACCCATAAAACATGTTTTAAAGCATTTTTAAAATGCATTCAAAAGTTTTTTGCATATAATCATCGTGAAAATTAATAGTTTTTTCGAATCTAGGAACAAGCTTGTTATTTCACCTTAATTCTATTTGGTGTGTAACACACATAGATGGTTTCATCCCTGATATCTCACCTCAAATGTCGTTCCTTTTTTTACCTTTGTTATTTGTCACTAATGTGGACATCACTTTGTACCATTTATAAATATCTGTTGCAAATTTTGGCTTAACTATAAAATCTACAAATTCATTGCTATTTTCAACCTACGACAGTAGAACTGTCGGTAGTTTGGCACAGCCACCCCTAAACTCGGCCGCTACGTAACCTAGGACTATAGGGGTAGTTTTGGATGATGCTCAAGGTCATCCCGGCCCTGACCCTAGACCAAGGGGTGGTTTCGACTACGTTCAGGGGGGTAGGGGGTAGTTTTTCGAAAAAAAAAAAAAAATCGGCCGCTACGTAACCTAGGACTATAGGGGTAGTTCCGGATGATGCGGGCGGACGTCGTGACCCTGATCCAAGCCCTAGGGGTGGTTTCGACCACGTCTAGAGGGGTAGGGGGTAGTTTTTCGAAAAAATTTATTTCCAACACACTGACCTAGGCCAGCCAAAATGGATCTAACCTAACCTAACCTACGTGTCGGGGGGTGACCTCAGCTACGTTCAGGACCATCTCTAGGGGTAGCTCCGGGGGTGGATTGGGGTGGGGGGTAGTTTTTGAAAAAATTTTGGAAAATCGTGTCTTGACCGATAGGGTGAGTATAGAGTGTATTATCGCTACGGTTGGGGGTAGTTTCACCTAGGGGTAGTTTTTCGAAAAAAATTATTTTCAACCCACCAACCTAAGCTAGCCAAATTGGATCCAACCTAACCTAACCTAAGTGTAGGGGGTGACCTCAGCTACGTATAGGACCATCTCCGGGGGTAGCTCCGGGGGTGGATTAGGGGTGGGGGATAGTTTTCGAAAAAAATTTGGAAAAACGTGCCTTGACCGATAGGGTGAGTCTAGAGTGCATTATCGCGTCGGTAGGGGTAGTTTCACCTAGGGGTAGTTTTTGAATAAAATACGAAAATGCCGAAAATCGATCGGTTGGATCAACAGACAGTACGGGATACGTGCAGAGGCTCTTTTGGACCGTTGCGGGGGCTGTTTCACCTGTAATCAGATTGTCGAAAATCGATCGGTGTCCTAGGTAATAGTCGCTCCCGAACCCGCGCTCGAGGTAACACCGCCTAGGAGCGGGTAAAGCTAACACGGAGCACGGCCTCGGTTAAAGCCAATCCAAGCCTAGCCACCCGGCAGCTATGCCTTAGGTAAAGCTAACACGGAACAAGGTAAAGCCAACCTAGGTAAAGTAACCCCGGAATCAGGCCATACCTAGAGACACCCAGGAGCCGGGCCTTAGTTAAAGCAGTCAGCCTTTAAGTAAAGCTACTCAAGAGCCGGGCCAAGATGATTGCTATATCAATTACAGCCTATCGACTAAGACAAGTACCTCCACCAAGTCCTAGGTAAAGCCATCACGAGGCCGACCCCTCGGTAAAGCCACCCAGGACTTAGGTAGAGCCAATAAGGAGCAAGGCCACAGGTAAAGCCACCCAGGACTTAGGTAAAGCCAATCCTAAGCTATGCCCTAGGTAAAGTAATCCGGGAACTCGACCTTAGGTAAAGCTACCACGAAGTCGCGGCCTAGGTAAAGCCTCCTCGGAGCAAGACTTTAGGTGAAGCAGTCAGCCTTTAAGTAAAACTACACAAGAGCAGGGCTAGGATGGTTGATATATCAATTACAGCCTCTCGACCAAGACAAATACCTCCACCAAGTCTTGGTGAGCGTTCAGCCCCTACAGAGTATGGGCCTAGGTTAAAACCACCCCGAAGCCGGGCCCTAGCTAGAGACACCCTGGAGAAAGGCCTGAGGCAAATTCACACTAGAGCAAGTGGGGGGTTGATTGCCAAAAATGATCGACCAATCACAACACAGGGGCCCTGTAGGTCCACGCAAACGGTCGCTGTAAGACGGAAAGGCTTATATACAGCGTTAAACCAATATATATGATAGCCCACATAATGTGTTAAACAAATATGTAAGCCTACATACATACTATGCTAGGCCAACATACATGGGCCTACTATGTTTGTAAACCACAGGCCAAACCCCTATGACCTGAGCTATTTTCACCTCTTCTATCAGGTTGATCCTCAGGCAGGCAACCGTATAATATGGGAGGTACTATATGGTACATCTAACAATGCATAACCTATCAAGCCCACGTAAAGATTGATGACGTATCGGCGTTCGAGCGACTCAGGTATTAGGCCCTCCATAACTAGAGGGGGCAAGGGTTATGATTGTCAAAATTTGTCTATGCTACAAAATAATAAACAAAGCAATAAAGCCCTGTCGTTTCAGGGAATACGCCAGACCGTGTGTTAGACATGTACAGACTTGCAGCGATAACGCATTATCTAAAAACCGCAATGGCTGCCGGCGACCGCTATAGCAGGCATAAAAACCAGCACGGCTATGTCGTTGTGAATCTAGGCACGTGTTTATGTTTTGATTACTGTATCAAATTACTGTGTACTGTCGACATACCAAGGCCTACATATATATAATCAGAAATCAGTGTAAATAATCAAATAGCCTCAATGGACATCTCCTATAGCTGTAAATGTATCTAGATATAAAGGTATATATGGAGAAACACTAATAATGAGGCCTATCACAAAACGTGAATAAATATATGTTATAAAACGATGCTAAGTCAACATGCAAGCTATCATACATGGGCGTATATACCACGTTAAGCCTACATACATGATAGTACACATAATGTGTTAAACAAACATGCGTGTAAACCTGCATACTATGCCAAGCCTACTTACAAGGGCCTACTATGTCGGTAAACCACTGGCCAAGGCCTATATGATCTGAGCTAGTTTCACCTCGTCTATCAGGTAGAACCTGGCAACTGTATAATACGGGAAGTACTATATGGTATAGCTAACAATGCTAACCTATATGGTATAGCTAACCTATCACGCCCATGACGGTCAACAAATATTACAATATAATTTAAAAAAGTTACGCAACCTATATACATACAATGCTAACCAATATAGGCATATATACTATGTTAAACCAGCATGCAATATACTCTAAATAGCCATATATACGCTGTTAAACAAATATGCGTGTAAACCCACATAAATACGCCAAGCCAATATCCATGCTATCATAGATAGGCGTATATACTATGTTAGGCCTGCATACTGCGTTAAACAAACATGTGTGTAAGCCTGCATACATATTATGCTAAGCCGACAACGGCCTACAAATTATATCCAATGCATAGTTTAGCTAATGGTTATCACACAGTAGCCTGACTACAACTTGCCCACATAATACCTGATACATAGCTAGACTAATCATTAACACATAGTATCCGAAGCGTAGCCCGACGAAGGGTTAACATATAGTATCCGATAAGTAGCCTGAGTATGCCCCAACACATAATATCCGGTGCATAGCCTCGCTAATGGTTAGCACACAGTAGCCGATGTTGATCCTGGCAGTGGAATATCCGCTGTGTAGCCTGACTAAAGGGTAACACATCCAATGCATAGCCAGGCTAATGACCAACATAAAGTATCCGATGCATAGCTGGGCTAATAGTTATTTTTAACTATGGGTTAACATATAGTATCCGATAAGTAGCTTGACTATAGCCCAACATATAATCTCCAGTGCATAGCCAAGCTAATGTTCATCATGTAGTACCCAATGCATAGCTTGAGTATGGTTTATCCAAAGCATAGCTTGACTATGATTATCACATCAGTAGATTGATTACAAACTAACACATAATATCCGATGCATAGATTGATTACAAGTTAACACAAAATATCCGATGCCCGGGCTGACTAGGGTTTAACAAACAGTATCCGATGAGTAGATTGACTACGGTTTATCTCATAGTATTAGTAGAGTAGGTTGATTACAAACTAACATATAATAGTCTGGCTAATGGTTATTAAATAGTACCTGTTGTGTAGCCCTACCAATGATTAACACATAGTAGCCGATGCAAAGCCTGATTAGGGCTAGCACATAGTATCCGAGGTATAGATTGAGTAATGGCTAACACATGGTATCCAAAGCATAGCTAGGCTAGTGGATAACTAATGGTTAGTTTGACTATGGTTAACACACATAATACATGATACATAGCCCGGATAATCATTATCACATAGTATACGATGCAAATCACGACTAGGGCTAACACAATTTATCCAAACCATAGCCTGACTAGGGCTAACACATAGTATCCGATGAGAAGTATGAATACATAATATCCGCTGCATAGCTCGGCTAAAGTTCGTCATATAGCACCCGAAGTATAGCTTGACAAACACATAGCATCTCATGAGCGGCGTGATATAAGGTAACACATAGTATCCGATACACAACCTAGGATCGAATGTGACGTCATCCAGGTGGAGAACAAGATGGTGGCAATGTTGATACCGACTTCAAAAGGGCTATGGCCTGTGTAGGCTAGATCAAATAACCAACGTTTCAACTAAACTACTGTCATACGCGTCGTTTAACCAACCAACATACGTGAAGTTCAAACGAACAGCATTGACACCAAGTCCAAATAGGCTATGGCGGCTATGCCCAGATCAGCGTTTCAGCTAATCAAAATGAAAAACTTACGCTAATCAACCAACATCTACACCGAAGTCAAATGGGTTATGGTTAGTGAAGGCACCGGCAAAAGCTTTAAGCCCTAGACATAATTATAGCTATCAACGCGTACCAAAATAGCTATGCAGAAACCGTCAAGGCCATTACACATATTGTCCAGGTATGTTCTCCATCAAACCGAGACTTTAGACACCATCTCTGTAAAACAGCTAACAAATTATACTCTACCACAATAGGTATGTCAAAACTGTTACCGGCTCATAATCTAAGACAATGGTTACGTAACGCCCTTTATCAATTTAAGACCTTAAGCGATATCTTCGTAAAGACAGCCACAATAGTTACGTTAAAAAGAGCTACCGCTGCTCACCCTACCATAATAGCTACGTACAGACGGCTAATATTGTATAACCTATCACAAGACTTATGTAAAAACAGCTATGCATAACCTGTCACACAATAACTGCGTAAAGGCAGCTAACAATGCCTACCCCTTTAAAATAGCTACGAAAAGATAACAACCAATACATACCCTATCATAATAGCTATGTAAAGACAGCTAAAGATGCATAACCTAACTCAGTAATGATTGCTATTAAATAATGAACCATTACACTAGCCTTGTAAAGACAGCTACCAACATCACAATAGCTACGTAAAAACAGTTATCGATCCGTGACCAAGATAATACTTACGTAAGATCTATATCAGTGCTAAGACAATAGCTCCGTAAGGAAAACCTACCACTTCATGAACTACGACAACAGCAAGGTGTGGACGGCTACAAATACATTACCTATCACAGCTACCAACACATAACTCGTCACACTAGCTAAGTAAATAGCGCTACGATTGAATAGCCTATCACACAGGCTAATTGAGGGTCACTAACTAAACCATCACAATATCTCTGTACATGGCAGATGGCGTGATGATCCTCATCTTTATCGCACACCTAACAGTAGGTTAGGTTAGAAGCACTCTGGCTAGCTTAGGTTAGTGGGTTGAAAATATTTTTTTCTAAAAACTACCCCTCTAGACGTGGTTGAACACCCAACAGTAGGTTAGGTTAGAAGCACTCTGGCTAGCTTAGGTTAGTGGGTTGAAAATAATTTTTTCTAAAAACTACCCCTCTAGACGTGGTTGAACCCTCCCCCAAGGCTACGATCAAGGTCACATCGACCGCCTGCATCATCCAAAACCACCCCTAACTTTCAAAGGTTGGTCGTATCTCCATCACGGGCATCACTGACCTGTGGTTGTAGTCAAGCTACTTATCGGATACTATATGTTAACCCATAGTTAAAAATAACTATTAGCCCAGCTATGCATCGGATACTTTATGTTGGTCATTAGCCTGGCTATGCATTGGATGTGTTACCCTTTAGTCAGGCTACACAGCGGATATTCCACTGCCAGGATCAACATCGGCTACTGTGTGCTAACCATTAGCGAGGCTATGCACCGGATATTATGTGTTGGGGCATACTCAGGCTACTTATCGGATACTATATGTTAACCCTTCGTCGGGCTACGCTTCGGATACTATGTGTTAATGATTAGTCTAGCTATGTATCAGGTATTATGTGGGCAAGTTGTAGTCAGGCTACTGTGTGATAACCATTAGCTAAACTATGCATTGGATATAATTTGTAGGCCGTTGTCGGCTTAGCATAATATGTATGCAGGCTTACACACATGTTTGTTTAACGCAGTATGCAGGCCTAACATAGTATATACGCCTATCTATGATAG
The DNA here is from genome assembly GCA_036971475.1 of Prosapia bicincta. Classification (NCBI taxonomy): domain Eukaryota; kingdom Metazoa; phylum Arthropoda; class Insecta; order Hemiptera; family Cercopidae; genus Prosapia; species Prosapia bicincta. The sequence goes on from JBAIZL010000003.1 coordinate 68,606,781, forward strand.
CATGGATATTGGCTTGGCGTATTTATGTGGGTTTACACGCATATTTGTTTAACAGCGTATATATGGCTATTTAGAGTATATTGCATGCTGGTTTAACATAGTATATATGCCTATATTGGTTAGCATTGTATGTATATAGGTTGCGTAACTTTTTAAAATTATATTGTAATATTTGTTGACCGTCATGGGCGTGATAGGTTAGCTATACCATATAGGTTAGCATTGTTAGCTATACCATATAGTACTTCCCGTATTATACAGTTGCCAGGTTCTACCTGATAGACGAGGTGAAACTAGCTCAGATCATATAGGCCTTGGCCAGTGGTTTACCGACATAGTAGGCCCTTGTAAGTAGGCTTGGCATAGTATGCAGGTTTACACGCATGTTTGTTTAACACATTATGTGTACTATCATGTATGTAGGCTTAACGTGGTATATACGCCCATGTATGATAGCTTGCATGTTGACTTAGCATCGTTTTATAACATATATTTATTCACGTTTTGTGATAGGCCTCATTATTAGTGTTTCTCTATATATACCTTTATATCTAGATACATTTACAGCTATAGGAGATGTCCATTGAGGCTATTTGATTATTTACACTGATTTCTGATTATATATATGTAGGCCTTGGTATGTCGACAGTACACAGTAATTTGATACAGTAATCAAAACATAAACACGTGCCTAGATTCACAACGACATAGCCGTGCTGGTTTTTATGCCTGCTATAGCGGTCGCCGGCAGCCGTTGCGGTTTTTAGATAATGCGTTATCGCTGCAAGTCTGTACATGTCTAACACACGGTCTGGCGTATTCCCTGAAACGACAGGGCTTTATTGCTTTGTTTATTATTTTGTAGCATAGACAAATTTTGACAATCATAACCCTTGCCCCCTCTAGTTATGGAGGGCCTAATACCTGAGTCGCTCGAACGCCGATACGTCATCAATCTTTACGTGGGCTTGATAGGTTATGCATTGTTAGATGTACCATATAGTACCTCCCATATTATACGGTTGCCTGCCTGAGGATCAACCTGATAGAAGAGGTGAAAATAGCTCAGGTCATAGGGGTTTGGCCTGTGGTTTACAAACATAGTAGGCCCATGTATGTTGGCCTAGCATAGTATGTATGTAGGCTTACATATTTGTTTAACACATTATGTGGGCAATCATATATATTGGTTTAACGCTGTATATAAGCCTTTCCGTCTTACAGCGACCGTTTGCGTGGACCTACAGGGCCCCTGTGTTGTGATTGGTCGATCATTTTTGGCAATCAACCCCCCACTTGCTCTAGTGTGAATTTGCCTCAGGCCTTTCTCCAGGGTGTCTCTAGCTAGGGCCCGGCTTCGGGGTGGTTTTAACCTAGGCCCATACTCTGTAGGGGCTGAACGCTCACCAAGACTTGGTGGAGGTATTTGTCTTGGTCGAGAGGCTGTAATTGATATATCAACCATCCTAGCCCTGCTCTTGTGTAGTTTTACTTAAAGGCTGACTGCTTCACCTAAAGTCTTGCTCCGAGGAGGCTTTACCTAGGCCGCGACTTCGTGGTAGCTTTACCTAAGGTCGAGTTCCCGGATTACTTTACCTAGGGCATAGCTTAGGATTGGCTTTACCTAAGTCCTGGGTGGCTTTACCTGTGGCCTTGCTCCTTATTGGCTCTACCTAAGTCCTGGGTGGCTTTACCGAGGGGTCGGCCTCGTGATGGCTTTACCTAGGACTTGGTGGAGGTACTTGTCTTAGTCGATAGGCTGTAATTGATATAGCAATCATCTTGGCCCGGCTCTTGAGTAGCTTTACTTAAAGGCTGACTGCTTTAACTAAGGCCCGGCTCCTGGGTGTCTCTAGGTATGGCCTGATTCCGGGGTTACTTTACCTAGGTTGGCTTTACCTTGTTCCGTGTTAGCTTTACCTAAGGCATAGCTGCCGGGTGGCTAGGCTTGGATTGGCTTTAACCGAGGCCGTGCTCCGTGTTAGCTTTACCCGCTCCTAGGCGGTGTTACCTCGAGCGCGGGTTCGGGAGCGACTATTACCTAGGACACCGATCGATTTTCGACAATCTGATTACAGGTGAAACAGCCCCCGCAACGGTCCAAAAGAGCCTCTGCACGTATCCCGTACTGTCTGTTGATCCAACCGATCGATTTTCGGCATTTTCGTATTTTATTCAAAAACTACCCCTAGGTGAAACTACCCCTACCGACGCGATAATGCACTCTAGACTCACCCTATCGGTCAAGGCACGTTTTTCCAAATTTTTTTCGAAAACTATCCCCCACCCCTAATCCACCCCCGGAGCTACCCCCGGAGATGGTCCTATACGTAGCTGAGGTCACCCCCTACACTTAGGTTAGGTTAGGTTGGATCCAATTTGGCTAGCTTAGGTTGGTGGGTTGAAAATAATTTTTTTCGAAAAACTACCCCTAGGTGAAACTACCCCCAACCGTAGCGATAATACACTCTATACTCACCCTATCGGTCAAGACACGATTTTCCAAAATTTTTTCGAAAACTACCCCCCACCCCAATCCACCCCTGGAGCTACCCCTAGAGATGGTCCTGAACGTAGCTGAGGTCACCCCCCGACACATAGGTTAGGTTAGGTTAGATCCATTTTGGCTGGCCTAGGTCAGTGTGTTGGAAATAAATTTTTTCGAAAAACTACCCCCTACCCCTCTAGACGTGGTCGAAACCACCCCTAGGGCTTGGATCAGGGTCACGACGTCCGCCCGCATCATCCGGAACTACCCCTATAGTCCTAGGTTACGTAGCGGCCGATTTTTTTTTTTTTTTTTTTCGAAAAACTACCCCCTACCCCCCTGAACGTAGTCGAAACCACCCCTTGGTCTAGGGTCAGGGCCGGGATGACCTTGAGCATCATCCAAAACTACCCCTATAGTCCTAGGTTACGTAGCGGCCGAGTTTAGGGGTGGCTGTGCCAAACTACCGACAGTTCTACTTACGACCAAAGCATGCTAAAAGTATTAATAAATAAGATATTAGTGCTGACAGCACTGTTATCTTATCTCTTTATGTTGCATCAAATTATAGCTCCAGTTTCATAAATAAATAAACTTGAGCCTATTTAAGACAAAAAAAGACAGTTCATTTGTAAGTCAAGATAATTTTAATTATTTGCAACTTTTGATGGCATTTCAAAATCTAGACCTGAAGATGAAAACAAACTAGTTTACAAAACGTCACCTAAGACTATAAATGAATAAATTTTACTTGGCTTGCAATTGCTTGACTGACTTATTTATAGAATCTGTTTGTAATCATATAAATGCCTATAACTTGTATTATGCAAATATTACTATACTTTCATCACAATTTATCCACAAAACTAATTATGTGTCTGGTAAACCTGTGAATTAACAAGAGTTGACTGTAAATTGAAAATATATTAAAATGGGATGAATAATGAATTGTTTTTTCAACTAAAGTCAATCATAACAAAGCTATTGTTAATTTACAAATAGAAATCACCACAATAATCACCATAATTACTTACCACACCTGTATCATAAGTAACAGAAGTCATCACACATTTGTTTAGCACATGTATGTAGTCCAGTTGTACACTACACTATAATGTGCATGAAACAAAAGCATAAGCTGGTTGCAAAGTCATTTTAATCTGTCTAAGCCAAGTGTCTCAACCTAATGGATAAAATGTATGGATTATATGTTACTGCATTGTTACTAATAATGCAGTTTTTGTTTTTAAACTCACAGAATAATATAGTTAAGTACTGTGTATTTATAAAGTGGTAAAATTAATAAAGCTATAAACTATAAACTGAACCTGAGTTCAGCTGGTCATGTATTGGGTTTTTATAGTTGCATATGAGTTAATATTTAATTATTTAGATGGTTAATCTGCTTATAGTGCAGTACAGCAACAGAATCAATTTATAATGAACGTTAGGGACAGTACAAACTGGTAAAATACAGCTGATGTCACAGTAGTGTAGTTTGATATTTTATTTACTTGTCTAATAATGAGTCTTAATACAAAATTTTCTCTTATAAGTATTTATTGTGTAACTTACTTGCTGACATGTTTCGAAATAATAATTTTATTGCCAAAGCTGACCCTGCTACTGGCAGTGATTGCTCAAGGTGGTTGGACATTGATTATTGAGGGTGGAGGGGGTTTGGTTTAAGCGGGTTGTTAACTTTATAATGGATTAAGGTGTTTGATTCGAAGTGTGTGTGGTTGTTTAAGATATGTTGTTTTTGTGTTGTATGATTGTAACACGCAATGTATTTCAAAACGGGTCAGGAAGTAGGCTCAAAAGTATTCACTCAGTTATGCAATAATTACTTATAATTTAATCTGTGAATTCAAAATTATTACAACAAGTAAAGTTTTCTCAATATTTTAAAAAATATATATTTATTAGTTTGGTTTGGTATTTTAACATGTTGTGAATTGCAATGGGCCTAACTTTGGCTTTATGTCTCTTCTACTACATTTCTGTTATTATATTTAATTATTTTTAAAAACTATTTTGTAACACCTTGTGTAAGTACTGTTATTGATTAGTAATTTATATTATTATTATTTACTCCTATTTTTTGTACTCTCTTCCAACTCAAACCCTTTTTTACTGCTTAGGATAGTTCTTTTCATGTCTACAGACAGCCATGCTGTTTGGGTATATAGTTCCTTCTGCTATCTACAGACAGCCCTAATATTTCATCTTATTACACACACTGTTTATAACTGCTGATTCTTCTTTAACATTCCCCAATGTCACCCTATAAAAGTTAACAGTCTCCCAACAGAGATAAAAGAACAAATGATAAAACCTGTTTCTTATGTGCCCAGATCTCTTAGAAATAAATTCTTACATTTAAGAAAAACAATTAGTGGAGTATTGCCACAGCTAGCAATTACTTTTGTTCATTGTCTTGGAATGTTAATTACACTTGAAAACCTTTAGATGAAAAACAGTGAAGCTGTTTCTTATTAGGTGATGAGAACTAACTACAGCTAATTGGAAATTATTATTTTTTTAATTGATAAGTGATTCTTGCACTCGTCCTAAAATTACAGACTATTTCATATTTACATATCACAATATTATTTAAATTTTGACTGATTTCCCTCTTTTTTTATAAGAAAAATTACAATTTTTGAATATAATCAATTCAATAGTATTTCCCCCGAATTTAAGATAAATAATTATATAAAATCGCTATATATTATTAATTTATTTTATCCTCCAATATTGAAATCTGAAAATATTTTATGTAAAAATTCATGTTTTAAAGTTACTTATGATTCCTGAAACATGATTTTAAGATATGTATATATTACTAATATGAAATATGAATGCCATTTAGAAATTATTTAATAATTCTTTAACAGTTATAAATTTAATGTTTTTTCCATCTCATCATAATGGTTATTCCTATTCAATTTATATAATTTTGTTCAAACGTTTTTCAACTCTTTTACGTTAACAGTAATTATATAATTTCTATTGTATAATTATAAATATTTAACAACTCTGATTTTATGAGATGTCAATTAAAAAATAATAATTTAATTGTGCACATTATGTTCATGTATTTAGTCTTTTATTCTGAAAAAAACATGCCTAATTTATTTTTTATTTTAAACTTTACAGATTTAAATAATTATTTACAAAATAAATTACTTTTTACTACTGTTTTATCTTTTCCATTTATATTTCACAATGAAACTTTTTCTATTTCTGTTTTGTTACTTTATAATCTTTGTTTAACAAAATCTATTAATTAAAATTTATCCTTTTGTTATTACTTGCGACCAGACATTTGTTAACTAAAAGTTATTAATTGTTAACTTACACTTGGAGGAAACGTTTTCGTATTACGACTTCTTCAGCCTCCCTAATTTACAACCAGCTCGTCATGAGCAGCAACAAGATTTCGATATTTAAAATTTATCATTTTGCCCTTACTAACCGACTCAAGTTTACAAAATGTACTATTTTAAGTTTATATTGAAATTTAAATATAATAATCCACAAACGTTTGCTTTCTATTTAACCCTAACAGAATGGTTAATGGTTAAAATGGATAATGCATTTTTTATAAATATCACCTTGTAGATAAAATCTATATTAAAGGTAATCTATTCACACTCCTACATTTCAAAATTAATATTTTTCACTTAAATAGCATAACATAAATTAAAAAACTATTTATATGTAGTTATTACTAATTGTACCATCATGGTAGAAATGAAATAAATGTACTATATAACTTTCCATGCTTTGTCATGTTGAAAGCTATTGCTCTAAGATTTCATTAATGTTAATTTATTGTCCTGCAAATCAAAATGTTTGAAAATATCTTTTATATAATTTTACAAAATTAATAAATTGTATTTTACTTTATCTTTCATTTAATTATATACATAGTCGATGTCGCTTTTCAACATCTTCCCTTCATAAACTACATTTAAAACAATGTTTGTATTTAATTAATTATTTATAAAATTTGGTTATAAATTTTATTGTACATTTACATTTCATAATTTTTTATTTTCAAATAAAGCCAAAAGTGATATTGAAATTGTTTTTATTTGACACAGGAATTTATTAATTTGGTACAGAGGCTCTTCATCATTTTGATTGAGTTTCAGGGCTACATCTAAGGACAAACCAATGTTAGTGATGGTATTTTCCACTCCCTAAACGTACTCATACTTGAGGATTTTGCAAATGTTAAAATTATGAATTGTGCAAGACAATTTGACATTAGAAAATATTTTGACAAACTTTAATTTAGTATTGTACATATTTATCTATCCACAACTTACTATAAATGTACCTATTGTATTCATCTAATTTTCTTGCTAATGTTGACCTCAGTAACTTCTAAGTGTTTAAAATTATAACTTTTATAAATCCACTATGCCTAAGTTTATTAAGTATTCAAATTAGAGTATTTAGTGTGCATGTATGGTCTGTTTTATAAAATAACATTGACCAGTGACACGATACCTGAAAACGGCCAAAGCTGTAGTCTAAACACAAAAAAAAACTGGGCTGTTTTTGGTCAAAAGGGTATTTTTCAACTTTCATAATTCAAATTTTTGGATAGTTTGAAATTTTTCAAACTATCCATGGTTTGTATAACTAAGTTTGTTTGTTGTGAAGTAGTTTTATTTATTTAAATTAACAGTTACTGAATATTGTTGAATAAATTTGACATCAAACATTATTTATTGTTTTTCAGCGAATATCAGTTGTTAATGATAATTTGTTTATAAAATTATAGTCTTGAACTGTTAAATGTTCCAGGGCTTCAATCAGAAAGAAAAATTAGTTTTGTTTTACACGAGCCTGACAATGAGTCTGAAGGAAGCAGCAACACTACAGTTACTTTACAGGTATGCATCTATGTCTCCATATAAGTTTACTCACTGGTCCTGATTTTCTTGTACACATCATCCAGTAGGTTTTATAATAAAATAGTCATCTAAATCTTCTGGATTTCAAATTTAGATGGTGAAATGGTATACATATTTATTGTTATGATACTCCTCCCATTCACTGTTCTTGTCTCTTTTGGTGCAGTATACTTCTTATTTGTAAATAGACACAGATTTTCATTCCTTTATGTTGAAATTTAATAATATCATGACTTGCCTGAACGTATTATGAAAGTAAATAAAACATTTACAAACTGATACACAAACTATAAAACCTATTCTCTCTATATTTTTAAGTGATAAGGAGGAAATAAATACATACGGATAATATACGAGGGGTATTCTTAAAGTAAGGGCCGTTTGAAAATAAAATAAAAACAAAAAGAAATTTGCAAAAACTAATTTTATTTTTGGAATCTACATACTTTTATCTATTTTTCTACATAGTTTCCAAGTTTTTGTAAACACTTACCATATCGCACAACTAAATTTTGGAAACCTTCTTCATAAAAACTGGCCGCCTGCTGTGATAACCAAGAATTCATGGCCGTTTTCAATTCGTCGTCATCGTCATAATGGCTGCCGCCCAAGTGGTGTTTCAGATGACGGGAGAGATGAAAGTCGCTCGGCACAAGGTCATGGCTGTAGGGTGGGTGGTCCAAAACTTCCCAGCCAAAAGAGTCCAATGCAGCTCGGGTCTGAATGGCAGTGTGAGGCCTTGCATTATCGTGCAGAAACAAAATTCCTTTTGTGAGCATGCCACGTCTCTTGTTTTGAATCGCTCTGCGCAGCTTCCTCAGAGTTTGGCAGTAGGCTTCTGCATTTATTGTTGTTCCTCGTTTCATAAAGTCGACCAGCAAAACACCATGCCTATCCCAAAACACGGACGCCATGATCTTGCGCTGTGACAAAGTCTGTTTGGCTTTGACCTTTACGGGAGATTGTGTGTGTCTCCATTCCATGCTTTGTTGTTTCGATTCGGGAGTGAAATGCGAAACCCACGTTTCGTCTCCAGTTACGATCCGACTCAGCATGTTGTCACCATTTTCGTCATAACGTGTCAGAAAATTCAAGGAACTCTCGAGTCTTTTGTGTTTGTCCTCCTCCGTCAGGAGTTTAGGGACCCAACGCGAGAACAGTTTCTTAAAGTTTAATTTTGTATGAACAATTTTGTAAATCACAGACCTCGAAACTTCCGGAAATTCGTGTGAGAGAGTAGTGGTCGTGAAGCGTCTGTTGTCACGAATTTTCGCTTCAACTGAAGACTGCAAATCGTCTGACATTAGAGATGGACGGCCAGATCGCGTTTCGTCATGGACATTGTCGTGGCCATCTTTGAAGTCTCGAACCCACTTACGCACTTTTCCTTCACACATGGCATTAGCACCGTAAACTTCAGAAATCTGTCGGTGAATTTCTGCAGCAGACATGTTTCTTGCCGACAAATACCGTATAACCAAACGAACTTCGCAAGGGGCGGGCGATTCGATAACCTTGAACATTTTGCAAGCACAGAACACAATGCACAAGTTAGCTACACAGCTGTAACTGAGCGTAGTTGTTGCCAAGGCATGCCGGGACGTGATGCAAGCGCTCATTGCGGCGTGCACGCGAACTATGAGGGAATATAAACAAACGGCCCTTAGTTTAGAAATACGCTTAGTATAAAGGAAATTAAATTATCTTAATAAAGATCAAAATATAAAAATAACTAATATTTATTTATATGATTTTAAATAAAATAACAACTTTCTTAACACATTCAGCACGGCTAGCGTCTTGGCACACTCTGGGTTCCCTTACGAGGCACAGAGAGCGTGCCGGTGTGCTCCCAGCATAACTTCTTAGAGACGGCGAGCTCACCGGCATGCTCACTCCCAGGCTAATTGAAACTTCTCTAGTGTCAATACGTGTTTGTATAAAGGTTTGATTTTTACGTCAGTGCTTCAGAAGAGGTTGTAAATATGAGTCATTGACAAAATGCTTGGACGCCCGGAAACCTAATGTGTCATCATAAGATTGTAGTAAACAAATGTCAGCTAATCTTGACTATAAATAGCCGGGGTGACATATGTATTATCTATGTCTCCATTTACATTATCGATCTCTATGGCTTTGTGAAATACATGGCAAAAACAGAAACAAACATTCTGAGTTAAGCGTTGAGTGCTTATTTTAGTATGTAGTATATTTTAGTAGTAGGGTCTTTAGTTTTGTATGTAAATTATCTTTTTTTCTCTGTCTTTTTTATTGTGTTTTATTATTTGTCATGCAGTAATTTATCATTTGTATTTTATTTTTTTATTGTGACCCGATAAATAAAACAATATTTTAGTGTCTAATACACTGTTCTGATGTCCCCAATAACCTGTATATGTTATAAATAAAATTATTGAGATGAAAACAACGGGCTCGATAATTAGATGCTACGACAAGCTATGCAACCCGCATAGCATTACACTGCCGTCAGAGGTGGAAGTTAACGAAAAACAGACAGTAGTTTGATGAGATCACCAATATCGCCGCCGTGCTGAATGTTTTAAATTATAAAACAACTGGGGTTAGTCAACCAGACAGACCCACCAACAACAATAGCAGAAAGGTAGCATCCATGTGATTCCTTCAAGGGTCGCCTATTGTTATTGAATTAGAATCTTTCCTCCCACATAGAAATATTGGTGGGTTCATTTCTTTTAACAAAGGCACTTAATAGATACACTTGGTCCTATACAAAATGAACCGACAAGTGAATACAGACCAAAATTATTGTAGTTAATTGAAAACAAATTTATTAAACTTGAACAAGTATTTCTTTTCATAAAGCAAGGTACTTAGCCTATTCAAAACACACATTCACATATTATTCTTTACTCGTAATTTTGAACTTGAGATACATTTGACTATTTACATAGTCATTCAGGATAAAAATAATTAATTGCTCTGGAAAAATCTTCTTACAGTTCATGGTTTGACAAACACATATTTCTGCTTATGAATTTGACACCTAAGTGTCTTTAGGTAATGTAACAGACCCACTGAAGGGTGTGATCAAGTGCAAGCCAAGAGCAATAAAGTACCCCGTTGGTGTGTAATAAGAGTGACCTTTTTGAAAAAACCCTTAGAGTCAGGTAACAAGAGCCCCATTAGGCTGACAAGACCAAATAACTGTCTTTTAAATAAGATAATGACTAATTTTGTAAAATTTCAAATTGTTTGGTAAATTGGAATTTTAAGGGCGAGGAGGGACAACCTGTTGATGACAAGAAAACCCGACGAACAACCCCTCAAGGTCGCCCTTTCCTTCTGCGTCGTGGCACTGGCACAAACACTACAACAACAACAGGTTCATTTAAACGCAGGAGTCTTAAGCTGAGAAGAGGAACTAAGGAGGGTGCCAAAGAGATAATGGTTGAATGTGATTGTAAGTATTGTATTGTTACACAGTTAATTTCATAATTTTATTATACAATATTTTGGTGTTAGTGAGAGTTGTTTCTTTTTCAGTTAAAAGAGCAGACTCTATACAATCAAAGAGAAAAGTCAGTTCATTGTCAGACCGCAGTGATACTTCAGAACAAGGTGCAGGGGGAGAAGTGAGTGGAGAAGAATCTCCAGGTATTTTAAGTGATGACCAACCTCCAGAGAGCCCTAGTGACAGCAACGATACAGATGATACTACAACTCATTTACCTTGGCTTAAAGTAAGATGCCATTGGACTTCTTTGTTGAAAATTTCAATCTAAATATTACACTTTCCTACATTATTTGTATCCCTCTTGAATTTGTGCTACTGAATATACAATTTTACAATTTTATAAATACAGTCCAATTCTGGTAATTCTAATTCTGGTCATTCGAAACAATTTTCGAAAATATCAAAAAAATAAATAAATAAATGGCTATAAGAAAGGTTCAAAGAAGAAAGGCAACATTCTTTACTTTACTTTGCAACGAGCTCAGCGTATTGATCCCTTTTGATTAGTCAGCCTACAGCAGTTCAGTTTCTACATTTACGGCAAGCAGATTCGGTAGAATCGTTTTGTCATCGCAGTGTATTAAACTTTAATTTTTATAATGGCGTCTTCTTCTGTTAAAATAAAACACAAAACACTTTCATTGTCGTATAAGTGAGACATTCTAAAACGACTTGATGCCGTGGTGCCTGCGAAAAAATTACTGGAAGATTTAGAGATCGGAAATTCAACAATCAGTCACATAAAGAAAAACAAACAAAAAATGTGTTGTTTGTGACTTCTATGGAGCAAGATAGCAGTGCTTGGAAGTCAGTGAAAATTTACTTATTTAATGTATGAAAACAGACGTATTTACATCGTATGTATACATAGTACGCGTAGATCCAGTAATTTGAAAGATCAGGTAATTCAAAAAATCTGGTAGTCCAAAGTGGTTGTACATTTATTATTTCGGATAACCAGGATTGGACTGTATATACTTTCATAAAACTAAGCACTTACTTTTTACAACACTACTGTACTATGACCAAGAAAGTTCATATGCTTGGAAGTGTAAAAGTATAACATTTTCTTTTAAATACTCCTTCAAACTTTTTAAACATTAGAAAAAAAATTTATAATTTGCAGTTTCTGTGTTGTAAATCTTGAGGTTTTTATAGAAATTACACTTGTTTGTATTATCTTGGCATATAACCAGTACTTACTGATTTATTCAGCAGACATGTTGCACGCTAGGTCAACGCTTTCCAATGCTGTGAATTACTGACAAGACTGTTGCTTAGGTGTGTGGTGTTGGTATGAGTCTGTGGTGTATTTCTATTCTGTGGTGTGTTATTGTTCATAGAATAGTACACTCACAATCAAATAATATATTTGAGCACATAATTAACAACTACTGTATGAACAACAACACACCACAGAACAGAAATACACCACGAACTCACACCAACACAACATACCTGAGAGTCTTGTCAGTAATTCACAGCATTGAATAATGCGCTGACCTAGCGCAAAACGTGTCTGTTGAATAAATCAGTAAGTAATGTTTTTTTTGCTAAGCTAATACAAAAAAGAGTAGTTTATACAAAAACCTTAAGATGTACAACACAAAAACTCTTACTAAATTACACCATACTTACTAAATTAAATATCTTGCATGCAGAAAAAGTTAAGAAACAGAACAATGTTTTATATTTAATTTGGGGTTTAAAAAACATTTTATTATTGTAATTGTTGGTTGTAGCCAAGCATAATTTTTTTGTTTGAATTTGTAATTGTGAGGCTTCATGAATGCTCTAAATCATTGTCCCTAAAGTCAATGTAAAAGGTTTTACAGGTGTTTAAAAGGATCTTTTAAACATAATTAAAAGTACATGTTCTACCGCATAAAAGCCTGCCAAATTTTTACATGTTTTGTATATATTGTTAATGAAGCATAAATAATTGTTTATTAAATTTTAAAATATATACATTAAGACTTTAGTTAACAGGTGGTATTGGTTAGACTAAATGTTCTGTTATTATCAGTATAAAACTATGTAAGCCTATATATTTTAACTTTGCAACACTGTTTTCTTGTATGCACTTATCACTTACACTTTAATGTACCTAAACAATAACCTTACTTGGTATGTATGCGAGTCGACTTTTGAGAACTATTAATTAAATGTTCTTATTTTTTAGGTTATTCTGTAAATACTGCTTCTTGTAGTTGACAGGTGTGTAGGATTTCCATTGTCACTTAATATACATGCTAAATAGAACATTATGGGTACACAAAGTGACAATGGCAATCCCAAAAGCTTGGAAACTAAAAGAAACCGCTAGTAGCAGAATAATCTTCGAAATGAGACAACCTAATTAATAGTTCTCAAAAGTAGACTTGCATATATACTAAGTAAGATTCTTGTTTAAGTACATTAAAGTGTGTACACACACACACACACACACATATATAGTTTAGTTCTAGTAGGGCTTAAAGATTATTTAGGAATTTTTGGATTAGATAAGAGACTGACAGATTTACCTAATGGCAATAGTCCAAAACTGCAATCTCTTGGAAATAAATAAATAGACACATACAAAAACTGATCAAACTATTGAAATATTTTGATCAAAAATTATCTTCATCAATCAAAAAAGAGAAAAAGAAATGAAGATCCTTTTCTTTTTCTCTTTTTTGATTGATGAAGATCATTTTTAATCGAAATATTTCAATAGTGTGATACGTTTTTGTATGTGTCTATTTATTTATTTCCAAGAGATTGCCATTTTGGACTATTGCCATTAGGTAAGTGTGTCAGTCTCCTATCTAGTCCAAAAATTCCTATATATATATATATATATATATATATATATATATATATATATATATATATATATATATATATATATATATATAGGCCTAGAGTATTTATGACATCTTTTTAGATATCAAAATATATGTCTTATGCAAACATTTTATTCCATTCAACAGGTGATGATACAGATGGCCAACTCCTTTAATTTTTATTGCTCACACCAGACATTCTGCCACCCATTCTGTTATAGACGCCACATGAGGGCATCCTCTCGACTTGTAAAGTCCATTCGAAAGGTTTGTTTTTTTATGGATTGTTTGCTGTAACTGCAAAATATTTTTATTATTATTACATTTAAATGCTTGTTTAAATTATTGTATTTTACCAATTCCTAATATTAGTTTACACTCTCCCTATATATATCTTGTTCAAATTTTCAATCGTTAATAAAATACTTGTTATTCATCCACTAAAGTTCAATAATATTTTGTTAAACTTGTAATGGACAACACTTGATGTTAGTACAGTTTTTAACAATATTAATTAGTTAATTAAATTTAAAAAATGTATAGATTGGATTTGAACTGTATGACTTCATGTTTGAAATCCCACAGTTGGGTGCTGTATTCCAATCACAAAGTAATACAGTTCAAATCCAATCTAAAGACATCAACTTTTTAAAATTAAAAATAACTAATTATTTTTTGAAAAAACTTTATTAACATCAAATGCTATTGACTGCAAGTTTAAGAAAATGTATTTGAACTCAAGTGGATGAATAAAAAGTAATTTATTAATGATTGGAAAATACATACATATGTTAGTGGTTTAATTGTAATTATTGAATAAAAATTAACTAAAATAATTTTTTTTGGTAGCTCAAGTAGGAATTGATTAAAATTTTTTTTATATCACTTGTTGTACAAAAAACTTAGTTCTCATTGGTGAGTGTATTATTCCTTTCATTAGGAATCTTTAAACAATCATTCCTTTTGTTATCAATACTTTCAGAAAGCTACATTTTTGGAACAATACTTATTTATAAGAATATTAAAGTTAACAAAATCAACTAGTTAATGTTAATACTAAAATAATATTAAAAGTCACAGATAAACCTTCATTTTACAAGTTAAAGGATTTATAATTAAGTTTTTGTTTCTGAACATGTGTTGTAGGTTTATGGGGAAGAATTTGGACTTATTGGAGCTCATGAAAAAATTTTATTTGATGATGGCAAGAAAGATTCAAAGTTTAGGAGTCACAAAATACCAGATCAAACAAGCTCTCAAGCTTCACCAATTCGTAGGAAGGATAGTGTAACAAAAAAAGATAGGTAAGCTTAGAATTTATTATTAAAATAATTGCTTCTGTATCTTAAAATCACCTTCAAGATGATGCCACTTTTCTGTGTCTTTTCATCACGCTTTTGAAATGTTTATTACGTTGAATTTATCTTTTATTCTGGTTGCGTAATAGTGTATCTTCATCCACTCTCAGTTATAAATTATTTGCAGTTTTTGTGTTGTATAACTTGAGGTTTTTCTTATATATTGCACTTTTACTATCACATGGCAAAAAACCACTACTTGCTGATATTTTTCAGCAGACGAGTTTCCACTAGGTCAGTCCATTGTTCAATGCTGTGAGTCATGGACAAGATTATTGCTCAGGTGTATTGTTGACTCACATAAAAAAAACATGCCTGAACAATTCTCTTGTCTGTGACTCACAGCATTGAATAATGCACTGACCTAGTGGGAAACTTCTCTGCTGAAAAATATCTATAAGAAGTGGTTTTTTTGCCATGTGATACCAAAAGTGTGATACATAAGTTATTTGTATTTATGTGTTTATCTTAGAAACTATTATTTTTTCATTTCCATTTTCATAGGTTCATGTATTAAAACGTTGTGGCAAACATTTAAGACGTTATGTTTGGAAACTATAAAATTGTGATAATTTAATGATTGAGTTTACAGTGTAAAATTATTATTGGGGTGTACAAAGTAAATCGGATGTTAATACATAGGATGCATATTACCAGATATCTCAATAAGTCAGATTTTTGGCAAACATGTGTGATGTGATTTCTCGTATCTACGAATTTCGACATTCGTAAATGTAATGAATGTTTATATATTTGAGTACAGTTTTCTCCCATTCCTAAAGTTACAATATTCTCCTCTTTTGATGCGTTTTGGAGTAACTCCATTTTCAAAACTTAAATTGTACTTCCGATTTAAATGGGAGAACAATTTAAGTTTTGAAAATGGAGCTACTTCGTAACTCGTCATTAGAAATGGCAGAAGACTGTACTCAATATATAGATATATATTGCTAACAGAAATGAAGATGAGTATATTATTAATGAATGTTTTTTGATTATCCATAATCTAATTTAGTTCTAAGAAATCAAATAGTGTATTGGATAATGTCGGCATGGTATGAACTGACACTTATAATGCACCTATCCTCCGGCATATTCAGTCTCTTGTAATTGGTAAGTAATTCATTCATCATCATGCCAATGGTCAATCATTATAGAGTTTCTAAGTACTAATTCGACACGAATTTTCAGAGCCTATTAGACACTTGCCAAGTATGGTGTGACTTTATTTTTTTATTTTGAACATTCTGTTATCTTTTGAATTTAGACTTCTGTTTTGTAAAACAGTGCAATCTTGTTAATCCAGCACTATATTGGGATATGTAGTCTCAGTTATCAAAATAGCCATATTACTGGATGTAAAGGTTGAAATGTATGAAACATAGAAATGAAATGAAACAATGAAATTTAATAAAAACTGTTAAAGTGGAGTTACATAACATTGTACTTAACTTACATTAAAATTTAAAAATTATGAAACTGACAAAATATACAATGTGCACTTATTGTTTGGTTATATTCATTTTCGACTACAGTGCAGTAATGTACATTAAAATAAACTGCCCTAACATACAATACCATACAGTATATAGATAGTATAATAGTACAGGTATAGTAATGCAATTGAGTTTTAGTATGTGTGGTGCATCATTTTTACTGTATCAATAGATACTGTTATATTTATTAGTGCTAAATCTACTTACAAATTAATCACTTAAACAATAGTTTATGACTATCCGAACTTTAAATTTAGTGTCGATCTTCATCAGTGTCTTCCGGAAGACATAGCGATCGAAAACATTTTGTCTCAGTAAGTTTTAACAAATTTACTAAATTTAAAGTTCGGATAGTCATAACCTATTGTTTAAGTGATTAATAAGACTCACCGAACGTAATGGACTACAAAACTCAAGAGTACTTACAAATTGTCGTGTTTTATTTCTGTTTCAGAATTGACAGAAATATAGATGGACATAAAGACTCTGCTAAAGACATATCTGATGGAGATGGAGACCGAAACCATGATCAGCCAAGGGTGAAGAAAAAGCAACCACAGGAAAAAAAGGACTCACCTCCTATTTTAAAGTATATTAAATCACAGGTATGTTTCAATAATTCATAAACTAAGCTATATGATTCTTTCTCTAGTTTATTTTAAGTACGTAAGTAAAAAACTTCCCTCACTTTACTTGCAAAATTTTCTTACTAATGGAGACAATTTATATTGTTTTTATTGTATCTCATATTGAAGTATTATATAAAGATTTTGCATAATAAGAATATTTAGGTCAGATCAAGTCTCCAGATTTTGTGGAATTTGTCTGTTTATAAAATAGAGAATATATGCAAATAATTTTATGAGTCAATGATTTTTTTGGGAAATTATAGAAGTTATACAAAGCAATTATTGTTTGTTTCATCTTCGTGTTAGACCAATGGTTCCCAACAGGTGGTCAGGGGTCCGTTAGATGTCACTGAAATTAAAATATTTTTATTTAACACATTTGCTGCAATCATATCCGTAGCTATGTGCTTCATGAAAAATAAATATGGGAATTGGCTTGATATGCAGTATAATTTCAGAGTTAAACTATCAAGTATGGAACCTAACATTTCTACAATCATTAAAACATAAAATTATGACAAACTCAACGGACAAATTCAACTCATCTTACTGAAACTATTGCATTGTATAATAATTTTGAACTAATAATAATATGTTTGTTCAATAGTTTTTCTCTGTTTATCACAATTAAAACAGACTTGTGAAATTTGTTTTTACTTCACTAACTCCTTGCTTCAAACAAATTATTAATATAAATAAGTTTAATGAATTTTGCCTGGACTCACAAGCTTTAACATGTTGATAGTCTTATATTTTGTATCTTAACACTGCAGTGGTCGCACGGATTACTATTGTAATCCAGGAGTATATTTTTGTGTGCTATTTTGGGTTGGTAGGACTTATGACCTTGAGCAGCTGTCTACCTTTTACAAACATATCACCACTGATACCAGTCAAGTGGCATAGCTGTACGTTGGCACGTTATTTTTTTGTAATATTTTTAATTCATCTGGATTACAATAGTAACCCCAATACAACCACTTATGGTACGTTTGCTATACATGAAGTACTTTTAATATTTTGTATTTTAAATAGATATTTTTAGTTTTTGTGTGAATACAATATTTAAATTAGTTTATCATTTATCTGTAAGCAATGTCTGAGCTAGAGTGTGAATGATGCTGGCTTGTCGAAACTGAAAGTGACAGTGAAAGTGTGATAGGGGTATCGGATGGGGATAAAGAGGAGGACTTCATTGAAGAAAGAGATGACAGTGAAAGTGCCGAGAACAGTGAAATAAGTTCAGAAGAGAGTAGTGATCAAGAAGATAAAGTACCAGAACCTGACCAAGATAGGTTCGAAAGGTAGTGTTACATTGGAAAAGACAAAACATCAAGATTGTACATTGAACCACGATCTTCACGGATAAGGCGGCATAATATTATTCCTTTGATGCACAGGCCAGGACCTGAATGTGAGGCTAAAAATGCAAATACTCATTTAAAACCAATTGAATGTTTTTTGGATGATGATATATTCAAAAAAGTTGTTGATAGTACTAATATTTATATTAATAAGATAAAGAACAACTTCCTGCGAGACAGGGATGCTAATGCAACAGATGAGATTGAAATTAGAGCCGTAATTGGTATTTTGTATTTATGTCGAGTCTTGCGTGCTAGTAGGCAAAACCTGATGTGTATGTGGGACAGGAGTAGAAGCCAGTTATTTAACAATGAGTGAACATAGGTTTAGATTCCTCATGCGGTGTTTGCGTTTTGATAACGTAAACAATCGCCCTACTAGGAAGGCAATAGATAAAATGGCTCCATTTAGAGAGGTTTTTGAACAATTTGTCCATAACTGTAAACAAATGTATAAACCAACGGACTTTCTTAGTTTAGATGAGCAGTTGGTAGCTTTTAGGGGTAGGTGCCCATTCAGCAAAATATATGCCTAGGAAGCCTGCCAGATATGGTATCAAGGTGTTTGCTCTTATATCATCCTACAACTACTACACAACTAATCTTGAAGTTTACTTAGGAGTACAGCCTGACGGTCCCTACAAAAGTAAGTAATTCCCCCAAAGATGTAGTTAGTCGTCTTGTAGAACCAGTAACAGGCACTAACCATATTATAACGGCTGACAACTGGTTCTCATCAATTCATGTTGCAAAGGAACTATTTGATACAAAATCTCTTACCTTCATTGGAACACTAAAGAAAAACAAATCTGAAGTCCCACTTTGTTTTTTGCCAGACAAAACCCGAGAAATAAATAGTTCAATGTTTGGCTTTCAAAAAAATTTATCACTAGTTTCTTATGTGCCAAAAACAAAAAAAAACAAAGCAGTACTGTTGATATCAACAATGCACAACAGTAAATCAATAGATAAAACCACAGGAGAATATCGCAAACCAGATGTAATTACATCATAAAATGAAACTAAATTTGGAGTAGACATTTTGGAGAAAATGTGCGGCTAGTATGATGTTGCACAAAACTGTCGACGACGGCCACTAACTCTTTTCTTTCATATCATTAACGTGGCAGGGGTAAACACAATTACTGTGTTCAAAGGCAGCAACAACAATGAAATGGTATGCCGTAGAAGTTTCTTACAAACCCTGGCTCTGGACCTCGTGAAACCAGAAATACAACAGCGCATCAGAGCACAGATGATACCCAAAGAAATCAGACAGCGAGGAAAGCTATTGTTAAAAATAGAAGAAAATCATACTACCGTCCGTGGAAATCTTGGATGATGTCATCTTTGTGGCAGATCAAGAAAGAAGAGCACTAGAAAACGTTGTTTCCAGTGTACTAAATGAGTATGTCCTGAGCATCAAAAGAGTGTTTGCAATGAGTGTACAGATTAAAAACTATAAAGTTCCGAGGCCGGTTCATGTTTACTAACAAAGACTAAGAGATTTATCTAATGTTCGAAATCTTAATAATACCTATTATAATACAATTAAAACTGTTTTTGATAAGTATCTCTTCTACTTTTATATTATTTTTGCATATTTTCACATGTACAGCACACAAATGCAAAAAATGATCTAACTTAGTTTTATGTAATATATTACTATTTTTGTGCTGCAATAAAAAATGTTTTTCACCACATTTGTTTTCTATAAAACCCCTTAAACTCCTAAAATAGTTATAAGACATGAAATAAAAATAATTATATTTTAAAAGCTAGTTCAAAATGGCCTACAATAGTAATTCGTGCGACCACTCATGTTACTTATTTACTCGCGACCACTGCAGTGTTACATAAAAATAAAACACTTTTTGAATGTACTTGAAATAATCTTGTGTTAGCATCAAATTTAATTTACATATGTAAGAACAGTTTCCACCTTAAAGTAAGTGGGTTAGGCAAATCATAAATTACTTACTAATAATTAATAAAACTCAAAATATTTTGTGTGTAAGCTACAATTTAAGTTTAGGAATTTGAGGGTTCGTTGTCAATACAGCGACCATTTAGGGGGTCCTTGATAAAATGTTATTGGGAATCACTGTATTAGGTATTACAGGATAAACTATAGATATTGTAAGTGATTTGGTGACTTGACACAAATTGAACAATGAAACATACTCTTACTTTGAGTTAAGTTATATGTGTAATTATCTGCAGGGGATGTAAAAGACATTATCTGAATGTTTGATACAACTGAGTTTTTTGTTTAATCAGTTTTATGCTTGTTTTTGAAATTTCTTTGATTTTTGCAAGAAATAAATTTTACTGTAAACAATTTTGCTTTTTATATATGTATATCAGTAACTTAGGTTTTCTTTTTTCTATTTTTTAGGAGGATTTAATTTGCCTTTCTAAACAGGTGAAATGGTTTTGTTTTTGTATCTTCTACCCAAGAGAGCTCACACTTTTTAAGTTCACATGACCATTTGAGTCATTGAAAAATAACACAATTTATTTACATTTGTTGATTCCATCTTCACATGAGCTACTAGTAATCACTAAACACTTTTAATTGTTTAAAACTTGCCTATAGTAGCACTTACATTGTTTGTTGAGGACCCGGTCTGTGTTGATAATGGGACACATCTCCCGAAACGGCTGTCCTCAACAAACAAAGTAAGTGCTACTAAAGGCCAGTTTAAAACATTTAAAAGTGTTTAGCAATTTATTTCTCTTACTTCTTTGAAAATAAAAATAAAAATTAATTCCCTGTTGTTTTGAAAAGTTTTAAAATTAATTCACATTATGAATAATAGTTATATTTGTTAGACAAAATCAAGAAAATATTATAAATGTTTGATTTGTGAGCTCAGTTTCTCTAGAAAAATATTTTTCTCCAAGTTAGGCATTAACAGTTTACTATTAGGCAAAACATTGTCGTCTTCAATATTTCTACCCATTTCACTTATTTAGAAGTAAAAACATACACTCAATAAACTTTAGTCACAGCAGTTTCCTTAATTATCTCTGCTACGACACTGCAGGAATAAACTGCTTGTGCTATTAGCTTAAAGCTAATATAGCAGGACACTTGTTACATCCAATGTTCTGGTATTGCTATCATGAACACTAAAAATTCCATGTACTGTAAATTATATCACTGTAAAGCCTACTCAAAAATTTAAACAATTAAAAAAATAATCATTTATATTTAAGAGCAAAAGTAGTAAATTAGATATTAGATAACATAACTCCCAGGAATAAAAATTTTAAGTTTCTGGTTTTATTATTACTATTGAATTATACAATAAATGTTTAGGTGCGTGATGGATTCCACTCTATGTTAGCTGTGTTAGTAAAGGGGGCTGTGGTGATGACTGAAGACCAGTTTGTTGATACACTTTCTGTCACTTGGGAGTTACTTTTGCAGACTAACCAAGAAGTAGCAGCAAGTGCTGCAGCTCTGTTTATCTTAGCTGCCGTAAGAGCACCAAATCAGGCGACTGAAGTCATGCAGCATGCATTGCACCATCAGGATCCAGCTATACGTATTAATGCTATTCTAAGGTATATATGTATTGTGATTGTTGCATTAAAAATTGTGTTGAAATTTTTTTTGTTCTAATGGTAAATACGTGAAATATTCTAGAAAAATTTCTGAACTTATATAATTCATTCAATCTCTACTATTAGTTCTCACTTAACTTATATATACACATCATGTTCAACTTTTGGATCTGTAATAAAATATTTATTATTCATTCACACAAGTTCAAATAATTTTTTTAAAACTTGTAGTAGATGAAAATTGATGTTAATACAGTTTTTTCAAATATGAATTCAATAATAAAATTAATTAATTAATATTACTTTTATAAGGAGGGAACATTTTTCACAAAAATGCCAAGGAATGTTATATAGTAATTTTGACCCATTTGGTCTAAAATAATTGATAACATATGATTTCATGAAACAGCTGATTTTATGCTATATGCTATGTGTTAGAACAGCTGGTTTAACTCATGGGCTATCTTACTTCATCTATATTAATTGTAAACTAAAAGTAACTCAATTATAACTTAATTAAAAGTAACTAAAATAAAAATTTTCTTTATTGATCAAAGTGTAATTGACTTAAAAATTTTTGATTATATTACTTGATTAGGATTGTGTTTGAATTTAGGTACTGCAATTCTTAAATTGTATTACTGACTCTTTGTTTATGATATTTTGACATATCATGGGTTTTTTGTTGGGATAAATGACCAATGAATGATGTGTCAAGTTCTGGGAACAACAAGAACGATATGTTTGGAAATATGTCGTGTGGATATAGTTTGTTACCTTGTACAACCTTTTGAAATAGTGCTAAACTTTTCAAAATGTTGTCAAACTTCAGTTGTGTATCAGCAAGACTTGAAAAAAATTAAAATTTCAATGTTATGAAAGGTGAGCACATTTAATAGCAAGAAGACATTGGTTAGCTACTTTTACAACAGTATCTGTAAAATCAAATTTTGCAACATTTATGTACAATAAAACCATGCTTAACCGAAATATAGGGGGGAATTTTGTGTTTGGATAACATGTTGATGTATTTTTAGGCTTGCAGTTTTTGTGTTTAACATCTTGAGGTTTTTAAAATTACTTCTATTGGTATCACTTGGCAAAAAATTACTACTTACTTACTGATATTTTTTAGCAGACTATTCTATGAACAGCAAACTAACAACTACTCAATGAACAATAACACAACACACAACACCAATACACCACAGACTCACACTATTACAACACACCTGAGCAACAGTCTTGAGCATAACTCACAGCACTAAACAATGCAATGATCTAGTGTGAAACGGACTTCTGAAAAATATAAGTAAGTAATGGTTATTGTGCCAAGGGATATTAATATTCCCTGTCTTAGGGTAAATTGAGGCAAGTCACGTAGCTGGGGATTAGGAACTGCTCGACCAATGAATCGCTCCGTCGAGTATATCCCATTTGTGACGCATCACCGATTACTCCACTTAAAAACGTTAATGTAATAAATATGAATTACATGAGAAAAGCGTTGATATGGTTTTTGAAGTTACGCCCAACTTTAAGTGTGATTACTGGCTACTTCAAGTCGTCCAATTAACATGAGATAAACACGCAATTGTTTGTTTAGTTTTTTCTCAAATAATGAGTATTTATTAGACTAATTTTTTTAAATGGAGTAATCAGCAAACTGTCACTAATGGGATATACTCGCCGGGGCGTCTTCACCTATTCATCGTCCGAGCAATTCCTAGCTACTTTGCTTACTTCAATTTAGCCTGAGCAAGGGGTATAGAAGATATTTTTACGGCTTAACCAATGAAAGTACGAGTATATTCATGTGAATGGCTCATATTACTTTTTATTCAAACTATTTACATAGTTCTTAAAATATCCCATTATTTATCATAAATATATCTTCATTAGATATTGTAATACACAAAATAAGTTTTCCTAGTTGACTATCCTGCTTTAGAGTTGAATGCTCGATTGTTTATTTTATCCATCAGCTGTCAGAGGAACAGAAGTCACTTAGTTCCGCACGTTAATAATTTTAGTCAGACATGTTCGTTTTGTAACTCTGCAATAAAAGATCCGATTTTATTTTATCATTATAAACAAATGACAAAAAACACATAACTAAGCCAAAATGGTGATTGGGTACAAAACTGGGATGGTTGGTGTAGATATGGACTGTCAATATGAGGGCCGTCTGTCCATTCCTATTATGAGATGGACAATAAAATTAAATTTTTTAAAAAATGTCCATTTGATCGACATAACAATATACAATACATTTGTAGATGCCACAACATTTTTAAAAACACGTATTTTAAAAACACAATCCTATTAAACAGGCTAAAGGCTCTGTAACATTATCAAGGTTGTTCATCAAGGTTGGGTAAAAAAACAGAAATACATTTTAGTTTATTTCTTTGTTACCATTGGAGATATTTGCATCAAATTTTGTTTCCATGTAAAAATACTTTGATATTGCTTATCAGAGTCAGCTCTAAATTACAGTGGCAGTTGAATGCAGTTTGTTCATAAGGGTTCATTGTTATAAAATTGATGCTCAAAATAAAAAAAAATTAGAGTATTTCAGAAGCAAAAGTATTTTAGAATGTTACTTAAGTTACACTACAAGATCAATTAGACTAAAAAAATTATTATCTTTATTATATCTAACGACATTCATAAAACAGGCGGCTTACCTAAAGATCTCAAAATGTGTGTTACAGCAAGTAATATTATGACCCAATATTGACTTTTGGAAAGGTCTTTAAAATGCAGCAATTTGCAACAATACTCCTATTATATGCCTGCTTTTTTATAGAGACCAACCATATAAAGAAGATATACTGACTGTCGAAATAGATAGAGGTGGTATTCACAAAATTAGCCCGATAAATACTCAATTTCTTGCAATGTATGGTACTCTTATGAATGGTACTTTTAATTCCTTTGTAGGGCATCACTCTACATTAAATGAAAGGAAATAATCTACTCAGTTATCTATTTAGGTTAAACACTATTTAATATTTGCTGAAGATGAAGCATACTTTGGACTTAACCGTCTAAGATCTCTCGGTAGATTTTGGATTGAAGAATTAGATATTTCAAAATTAACTAGTAAAAAACTTTATCACAAGGAGGCCTTAGAAAAGATGAGCTATGTGTGAATTATAAAGAAGTAAATGATAATTTATCTAAAAACACTTGTAAATATTTTAGAGTTTCCTATAGTAACACTTACTTTTATAATTGTTAGCACAGCCATTTCGAGAGGGGTCCCATTCTCATCGACCAGGGACACATCTCTCGAAATGGCCGTCCTCAACAATTATAAAAGTAAGTGCTACTAGAAGCAAGTGTTACATATTTACAATTAGTAATAGTGAAAAACTAGTAACTCATGTGAAGATAGAATCAATTAATGTAATAAATTATCTTAATGATTGTTTAATAATTGCTTATTTAAGATTTAAAGCAATGGTTATGGGTTGAATTTGAAAATTAAATGTTATTAGTTCAAGTATGTATTTATGAAAAAAATGAAAAGTTATTCAAATTAATTATATTTATATAAATCATACGTATATCATACCATTATTACTTAATACTCAGTCAGGGGAATCTGTATAGACAGCGCACCCCCCCATGCCTTTCCCTTTCTCTAGCAGTGTAGGTAATTTTTAACTCATATTATAAAGCTTAAAATGTGACTTTCTCTATAAACATTTTCTTTAGTTTTTATTATCTTTGTTATTTTTTTTATTGTATTTTAATTTAAATACCATTGCATTATTTGTTCATATTTCTAAGAAAAGCATGTTTAAAAAAAGATTTTTTATACTTTTTTATTTATAATATAATCTACATTCAAAAACTGTTTCTAAGTGTAAAACACATTTCTACATTTATCATTTCATAGTTAACCTTGTTTCCAATTTAAAGAGTTGTTAGTATATATCAATAACACTGGTTTCAAATCTCTTTTCCTTTTAGTCAGGTCTTTGATTTAAATGGCTTGGGTTTCATTGTCTCAAGTAAAAAAGAACTAAGTACCTTATAATTGTCTTGCCTACATTAACATTTAGTATTGAAAAATTGCGTAACATAAGGGTATTATCCTTTATAAATGTTACACACTATGTTATTTAACTAGGCTACTGCAAGGGACCTTTAACCCTTCCATTTTAGCTATATTAGCAGAATTTTTTATTCCAATCGTGATAACAATATACTTCATTATATTAAAGACGAACATATTTGAAGGTTTTTTTACAAGTAATTATTTAATTATTGATATTTCTAGATTCCAAGTTCTGTGGAAATTGAGGTACCAGGTTTGGGCTCGAATGGAAGAAGGTGCTCACCTTACATTTAAAGTGCCACCTCCAGGGATTGAATTTACTCTTCCGTCTCCTAAAATTGGGATTGAATCTTTACCAGTAGTAGATCCTCCATGGATGCCTCAAGTGAAAACTAAGGTTGAAGAAGTCACGATCAGTCAGGAAAGTCATGTAAGATACGCAATAATAATTTATTAATTAGGTTATTAAATGAAATAAATATTTGTAAGTAAATATAATAATAATTCATAAATTATATTTTTCTGTTAAATTGCAATATTATTTCATCAGGGTGAGAGTTTCAGTAAATTATATTGTTTTATACAACTGCCAAGATATTAATCGTTTTAAATCAGTATATAATTTTTGTTCGAAGCCTTCCATTCCGGAACTTCAATTTCATATCATAATCATTTTAAATATCACCCACATTAAGATTTTAGAGCTAATTACGTTGTACAAAAGAATCTTACAACAAATTTTACTGAACTTTTAAGTTAAAATAAAAAAAAAACATGTTTATTCAATGACCTAGTGTACATGTGTTGAATGTACACTGACAAAAATCGTTTTGTTTACCATGTGACAATATGATCAGTACTGTCCAATCCAAAATGGGTTCATTTACCTTGTATTATTCCT
The DNA here is from genome assembly GCA_036971475.1 of Prosapia bicincta. Classification (NCBI taxonomy): domain Eukaryota; kingdom Metazoa; phylum Arthropoda; class Insecta; order Hemiptera; family Cercopidae; genus Prosapia; species Prosapia bicincta. Next base: position 68,633,920 of record JBAIZL010000003.1, read on the forward strand.
ACCTTACACTAGTTTAGCATAGAATAGTGGTGGTACTTGGGCATGACACAGAAACCTTCAGTATTGCCTTACTTGAAACTACTAATGTAGTTGAGAAACAATCATCTCCCTTAATTCTCATTAAAAAGTCTTATATACTAAATCTTATGAACTCAAGAGCAAAGTGTTTAAAATATGAATTAAAAAAGCTGATTTTCACAATTTCAAATAATTTTTTTTATATTCCAAATAGCGGTCTCTGGTAACAGCTACAAAAACTAGAAAAAAACAACAGACAGAATTGATTAAAATGGCACTCCAAGCGAGGGAGGATAAAAAACGCTCTGAAAGGGAGAATTTTCTGGTTACTACAATACCCATTACTGTCCAAGCAGCCTACGAACCCAGTCTTCACCATGCAGTGGGCGATGATCATGATGAAGGTAACGTAATTTCTTTAAAATTAAACATGAACAATTCTCTTCTTATTTAGACCTAAGATAAATTCAAATACATAATTAACAACTAATATACATAATTAAAAATTTAAACATGAAATCATGTTCATTTATCATTTTCTAAATAAAGAAAAGTCAAGAAATAACCCACAAAAGACCCTTTGGTATAATAAAGGAATATGTTAAATTAGGATTTAAAGGGTCAAATGTTTAGTCTTAAAAATGCTTCCATAGGTTACTTTTGTGTATAGGGTAAAGTTTTAACAGTATTTTAATATTTTTGTTTGTATTTTTATTATTGTTTGTCATTTAATGAAGGTTGGTTTTAGTTATTGTCTTTGAAATTGTGTGCTATAGCAGAGTACTTTATTGTAATATTTTCATAGATAATTATAATTTTTTTAAAATTTCAACTTGTTTAATCTTTGTAAAATTGTATGATACAGAATTAAATATTGTAAATAAGGTACGTCTATTAATATTTATTGCACAGACTTAGATTGTTTTTTTTTGTTGAATATTTCATCTCATTTGTTGATTGATACTTTGAGTGAGATAAGCTGTATTGTTAATTTTAAATTGAAGTTTCTAAAAGAATAAGTGAGTGTAATCCTATCATTGATGATAGCAAGATAATCCCCACAACTAGTATCTTTAGTAATATGTTAATTAGTAAGAATTATTAACTTTTTTTGGATTTACCTTAACATTAAACAGCAACAAAAACATAATGTAGTTGTTAAATTGTAGAGAGATATAACAAAGAAGAAACGTTTGTAATTGAAAACATTATTTAACAAAATTTATACTATTAAAATATCTAATCTTTGATATTACTTGGAGTCAGACATTCTATTAATATAAGTTGTTAAATTGTTAACTTACACTTTGAGGAAATGTTTTCGTTTTACAACTTCTCCAGCCACACATTTCTGGCCCTAGAATTGCTGCAGCTGTGCTTTTCAGTTCCAATTTTTGAAAGTTATAAGAGATGTGATCGAAAATTATGTGTGATCTGTGTCGTGTTTGTTCATTTAGGATGTCATTTTTATATGTGTTGTTATGTTTGTATATTTCATATTGTTCTAGTGTATTTAATTTGTGACCTTGTTGCATGTGTGGAGGATGCTCATTTGTTTACCCTTCTATTGGAGAACATATAATTGAGATGAGGCGATTTGATGGATTCACAAGAAGTGTGTAGTGTGTTTTGTGTTCTATATATCTTTCGGTGAAAGATCTGCCACTTTGTCCAATATAGAACTTATCCAATTGGTGCATTGTAGTTTGTATATTCCTGGGTTATTGTATGTGTTGGTGTTGATATTAATGTTGTGTCTGATAGCCATTTGGCTTTAATTTGTTGTTCTGTAAGCTACATTGTATACTAAAGAGACGAAAACGTTTCCTCCAAGTGTAAGTTAACAATTTAACAACTTATATTAATAGAATGTCTGGAATTTCAAATATGTGATTGACAACCAGCTAATCATGAACAATAACAAAATTTTGAAAATTGAAATTTTGATTGTTTTTAGTTCACACACTTTATAAGTTTTTATAAATGTGAATAGGTTGTTGGTCAAGATAATTCAATTAATGATTTGCCATTATTTCTGGTAAATCTATCATAGGTTAGTATTAATATTTAACATTTTTCAAAAAAAAACTAAAAATATAAGTTTGTGTATTATACATAAATACAAATGTTTACATAATAGAAACTTTTTATAATATTTTACTTAAATTAGATATTTTAGAAACATTATATTAATAAACGACATATCTAGACAGACTATTTGTAAACTTTTAAACGGGAATAAAGGGTTTGATGTCTTTTTCCTATTATTGTTATTTTCTTGACAAACTGTAAACATATTTAATTATAAATAAAAAAGGCCTCTTAAACCACAAACAAACTTTTTTTATGACCTGATGTACATTTCGATTGCAAAGCATTCATCAACAGAAGAAGTCACTACCAGACTGAGTAGTAATTTATACCAAAGTTGCTCCAAGTTATTATAAACTCTAAAAGTGTTTATTAATTTGCAATCTCTATAGTAAGTAGCTTATTTTTGCTTGACCAATTTAGAAGTGTATTTGTTTAGTTGCTGCTGGGGATGAGGAGCAGGCAGAGACTCAACAACGCAACACAAGCCACTTGATCCATTCAGCTCATTCTTTATTTCCTTCCTGCCTTTGTTCTGCTGTTATCCAAATTATAAATTTACTTGATGATGCGGCAGTATCACCTGATGGGAATGCAGTGTATGAAGTAGCCTACCAGGTTAGTGTTTCAGTGGAGATTTGTAGTTGTTTTATAGAGTTATGATCTATGAGAGCTTGATAGAGCTATGAACATGTTTCATCCCAGTCTAAAATTTGATATTAAAATTAGGATGATTGTTAGAAAATCAATTTTCCTCAATCTTAATTATTATTTGAAATAAATTTATAGTTAACTAAAACAGTGGACTTTAGCCTTCAAGTTAATCAAGGTTTTAGAAATTTTCCAGTTTATCAGTTAAAAAATCAGTTTCATTTCACCTTTCTGCAATGGTCTATATAAGGAGGGCTCAGGGCTCTCAAGGCCCTATTGAAATTTCAAACACAAAAAGGAAAAATAGTAGATATACTGTATATAATACACAACCATTTATTATTTTGTATGTGCTGAGCTTCCATAGTTTTTATATTTATATACATATCCATTAATTTATATATACATAAACTATCATTCTAAAAAAATCCAAGATATTATACTAAAAACCTGAATTTTTAAGACAGGATCCAAAAATATCACGAGTAGGTCTACTGGAAAATGGGTTCCCTCGAAACTGTTTTCTATATACACCACTGCTTTTCAGTATAGTTTTGCATTTACTGGGCAAAAAAATGAGTTTTCCTCACTTTAAAACAGTGGCGGATTTAAGGGGGGGGGGGGTCAAGGAGAGTGAATATTTTTAAACTGTAAAATAACACTATAGATTTAAAATAAAATGCCATTTCCGATATTTGTGTTCGTCCCTGATTTAAATCTACTTATTAATTACTAGAATATTAATTACTTCTAGATTAGTATATGACTATCCAAACTTTAATTTTGTAAATTTTTAAAAATTTACTGAGACAGAATGTTATTGATTGCTCCGTGTCAATCGATCTTCAGTGTCTCTGATGAAAACAAATTTACAAAATAAATTAATGTTCGTATAGTGATAAACTAATGTAAAAGTGTATAATTAAGTCTCATGGAATGTAATTGACTACAAAATCCAAGAGTTAGTAGAATATGTTTACTAATCCACATATTGTATTAATCACTATGATACAATACTATAATCATTAGTAAGTATGTTCATCCACAATGTAATAAATAGGAGTTGTGTATAGTAATTGTATGTTAAATGTGGCTAACTAATGATTGTGTAATGTCACAGAGTAGGGCTATAACTATTTCCTTCAGATAGAGCATGCTTAGAGGTTACACTATAGCTACCATATTTCCTAAATATTTTCCGATTATGGGGGTTGTTTCCCTCCACACACCAGCTCCCCCCAAAATATTTTTTTGGCTTTGCCACTGCTGTAAAATATATTTTGGGTTGAAAGAAGTGATCTGCCACCAAGTTAATGAATTACTGAAAATGAGAATTTGGACAATTTTACCCCAAAAGACTCTGACAGATATGACTTACTAAAAATGTTTTATGAAATAAAACATTAATTTATATGACATGAAGGTGTATATAATCACAGTTTATTGGACCAAAGTTTAAAATAACAAAACTGGATGTATGTTATATGCAAATAATTACTCCAATTAATTGATTCAAAAAGTCTAGTATCTTTTTTTTACCAATGAAACAGCATTTTATTCCGTCCAAATAAACACAGAAGTGAACTATGAAGAAGAGTGAATTTAAGGAATGTTTACTATGCTTAAAAGGAAATTGATAAAAAAGTGAGATCATAGCCAACCCTACCCTCATCAAAACTGACAACTTATTAACGATCTATATGCTTTTGATATGTTAATGATTGTTACATTTTTTTGTATTGCCGCCAAGTAGCCAATAATTGTGCAAGTAGTTACTAATGGTTCAATTGAGGGCAGCACTGTATGGTCTATGATTATTATCATCTGCTCTTTACATACCTGATTTTGCCGGTTATTTTAAATTAAAATAATAAGTCAAGAAAAGAGTCGAATAAGCCAAAAGGTGCATGTCGTAAGGGACCAGACAGGAACAGGCCAGTGCTAGCGGTAACGAAGGGATCAATCTCCAATCAATCTGATTTACCCCCAGGGATCCAGCTACGAAGGTAACCCTCTCATATTTATACAACGACACAAAAAAGTAAAGATTTAAATATTAAAAAATATATATAACCTCTATTATAAGTACTGCCCATGGCACTAGGAAGGCTATTTGTGGAAGTTTCCCTTTGAGAGTTAAGGCTTTCTAAATTTTATTTTTGGGCATAACTGCATTATTTAATCTTCCTACAGCGGTGTGACATGATATATGGGTTTATCTTGAAACTGTTAGTCTTGATTGGCAGTATGTTTATTAATACACTCAGCAGTTACATTTGGAAGTACTGCATTTAATGTTCATACAATGATCTGTATTTTAAGGATGCAATACTTGCCTTAACTTGCTACTTTGCAAATTTATATTTCATCACGGTTTATTATTTCCATCCTTTGAAATTAACACTACTCTGTTTAGAACATGTTCCTGAGTAACATGTGTGAGAATAACAAAAATGGAAGATAGTCAGTGTTTAACAAAGTTTTTTATATCTTTAATTTTTGAAACTTTGTTTAATATGATCAGCTGATTAGTCGGAACAAACCATGCTGGTCATGAAATGCTCCGATTATCTGTAATCTGCTCTACTACTAAAATATCAAACGTGTGAGTTTCATAAGGCAAAAGGTATTAAGAAAGATTATATATGGAAAAGTGCACACTTCTTAAAATGCTAGTTACTCTAAACTCAAAATAAAAATATTATATAGCATCTGTAAAGACAGTGCAAAATTGATCCCCCCCCCTACAACTTAAACTACAAATTAACACTCATCATGTGTTTGTGCAGGTTATTTGGAACTGTTTAGTTGAAGACAGTGCTCTGTTTTTACGTTACATTCTGGAACGATTAACTAGAGATAAACAGGAGCTCATGTTTAAGATTTTAAGACATCTCATTAGATTCGTACCTAAGTTACCACAACAAGCAGCATTTACTTTATATAATTACATCATTGGATATGTTATGTTCTACGTTCGTTCACCACATGAAGAGGGACAGAAGCTGATTGGAGCTGCATTATCTGTTCTATGGATGGTAAGTAAGTTTTAGTATGGAATTTTACTCTAAAAGTGTCAATTACATATTACTCAGTGATGAGTTATCTGTGATGAGTGATGAGTTATCTCTGATGAGTGATGAGTTAGATGACATGCTGGCTTGTAATTGTTTTTAAAAAATTGAACCAGATGTATAAGTAACACTTTTATAGTTTCTTATTCAGTATATTAACAGCTACAAATATATGTAAAAATAAAAGGACTTACTCTTAAATAATACAAACAGCACCAACAAATTAAAAAATCAGGCATTTAACAAATATTTTAAAATTTTCACTATAAATACATAGGAGTTAAAAATTGTAGATGTTAAAATTTCATTATAAAAAAAGCACAATTTAATACCAAATATAACGTATCTGGAAATTTATAAATAAAATAAGTGTCAATTACCATCATATTATTTAACTTTTTCTGACACTCTTTTGGAGTATAAGCTTGGACACTCTCTTCTTTATACCCTTCTAACCCTTCACATTCCCATATACTTAGTGATATATATATATATATATATATATATATATAAATTAAATATATATAATATATTATATATCATATAATATATTAAATATCATATTAAATATGGTGAATCATATATATTCATTAAAAGTATTCTTGTTTTTGAAATATTTTTAATTTATTAAATATATATATATATATATATAAGTGCAATATATACACTTAGTGTACTAAGTGCAATAATTTTAACTTGTTGTGATAAGGCACCTTTCGGTCACTTGACCATTGTCGAATCACTGATGTAGGAGTATCAACTTCATAAAGTCAGTGCAATGGAAAAACAATGGACAACGTAAAATATCAGTATATATATATATATATATATATATATATATATATATATATATATATATATGAAATTAATATATTACTATTGTAAGTAATTTTATCCACCATTATATACAGTGATTCGACAATGGTCAAGTGACCGAAAGGCGCCTCATCACTCAAGGTAAAATCATTGCACTTAATGGTGGATAAAATTACTTACAATAGTAATATGTTAACTTCATGAAGTCAGTGCAACGGAAAAACAATGGATAACGTAAAATATCAAGAATATATATATATATATATATATATATATATATATATATATATATATATAAAATATGTTTTCTTGTAAAGTAATAAAAAACAACTAAGGTTATTCAAACACAAGAATTATTTAATAATTTGTATTCAAAGTTTTTCGTTGATAAACAGTACCAACATCATCAGGAATGAGTAATACAACAATGCAAGATATAAAACATATTTTAAATTCGAAATAGAATTGTTGCTAAATTTATACAAATTGCCAAGTTTATTTTGTTGCTGTAACATTATAGACATTGAATATAGTATCAAATTTAGAATGTATTTGTATTTGTTCTTTTATTATTACAAGTATTAATTTTTTTTATAAGCTTCATATTTTAAACATTTGGAAATTGGTGCTTATTTTTATTACAATGATTTACAAAATTTGATTTATATATTTCTGGATTTTTATAAGACTATTTACTCACTTACAACGACTATTGTTTCAATGGTAAATTATTATAATAACAAGTGTGAAACATTATTATCTTCATCTGGAACCCAAGTTACAGTGATAACTGAATTCGGAATTAATTTGATTGTGATGGGCTGGACGGAATGCTAGTAATTTAATCTGCAATGGGTTAATAGGTGTAAATGGGGCAACATTTTAAAATTTGTATAAAATTTATTTTAGTAGCAACACTGTCTTTCTTTTTGCAATCTTTGTGACATTATTTTGTTGAGATAAGGTATTTTTTTATTGATTTTTTGGTATTTCTTGTACTAATAACCAGGTATTTCTTGTATTGTTTCAGGTAGTACACAGTGTGCATGGCATCATGTTTAAAGATTTGAAGCAGATACTTCGAAAGGAACAGTGTGATGCTTCAATTTTATTAACAGCTAATGTTCCATCAACAAAGAAAATTATTGTTCATGGGCCACAAGGTGAGTATGTAGGGGTGGTTCTTGTGTTTCTAAATGGGACATTTGTATGTAATATAGTATATCTAGTATCAACATTATTTTGAGCTATTGGCTTTGTGATATCAATACAGTATAGAAAGCGGATCAAAAATAAAATCATTCAGTTTAACAATAAAATATTTAACTGCAGTCATACACAGTCGATAACAACATCATTATCAGTGATTATTATCAGTATAGGTAATACTTTATAAGCTGGCCTTGGCAAGAGGGCGAGGATGAGGGGAGGGTCGAGGTGCTTGCAGGTCATTTTTAAAAACATTGGGCCTTGGACTTCACTGACTCATAGGGTTGACTCAATATTTTGTTACTTATTAATAGCTTTTAACATATAGTAAAAATAACAAATGTAAGTAGGAAGTTCACAGGAATGTGGTAACAGGATTGTCTAGGGTTTAGGATGGGTAGTCCACAACTAATGGCTCTGATGAGAGATGATGACAGTGCCTGATGTTTTCTAGATAACACTATTTCTACCTAAGAACCAAGTGCTAGCTTGTAAAATTTGACCTATACTAACTAATAAACAATACTAACTACACATTATCTATAGTTGCTATGTGGTGGTTATTGATGAAGGCAACATGGAGCTGCCAAAACAATATGACTTCCATTAAATGTTTTTGTGGTATTGTTTACTGTTTATTTACATCATGCATCAGCTTTAACACTAACTACACAATGAGAGTAAAAAGTCTTCATCATATTTGAAAATGTATACTTTTATAACCTTCAAAAGAATGTAAACTGCCAGCAAACTTCAACATATTGAGCTACTGTCAGCTTATGTTCACATGGCATTTCCACTTTACAAGCCCCATCGTGTTATATTCACATTCCATGTGAAATTCAATCCACAAACCTAAAAGCATTAGTTATAGACTTAAATTGGCAATTTAATTGTTTGTTCAGAAAACAAAATTTCACAGGATAAGTTTATTTCTATGGATCATGCCCAGGTTTAGGAAATCACTACAATGTTCCAGTTGTGGGATATCAAATGGTTGGTGATGTTCTTTGAAGTTACAACTTTAGAAAATTCAATTATCCATGGCATCATGTAGCACTTCTGATAAAAATTAATTAGGTTCAATAATAAGAAAAAACAAGTAATATAACATTTTTTTAAAAGTCAATTCCTGGTTAAATCAACAAAGAAAAATTGTATTTAATTTTTTTTTTAAATTTTACAATTACAATTAATATAAATTATATAAATTATATAAATATGTATATACATATGTCAGAATAACAATATAAAGTGGCAAAATAGAAAGCAAATATCCTTGCAATTTTCCTTTTCTCTTTCTATGTATAGCATTGGACTATTATTTGTTTGATGTAATCATCTTGAATTCACTGATTTATTATTTGTTACTATTTATGTTTTCTTTTTTTTCCTTGCTTGCATTGTGCTGTAGTTTCTTTTCACTTTCCTTTCGCATTGTCTGCTTGTGAAGCAAGGTTCTATAATGTTAATCCAGTTTGCTTGTTTATTTTATTATTTTCATTATTTTTTAAACATTGGAGCATTATTTATGATATTGTGCGGTAACCATGGCAACAATTTTTGGATATACAATGGAGGTTGTTCATATAGATATTTGAGAAGTTCATTTCTAGCTATGTAAAGTTGGCTCACAGAAATTAACAGTCAAATTGATGAATCATCTGAAAATACTTTTAAAACTAATATCTGCTACTGATTGATTGATCAGTGTAATCTAATGGAACCTTCATATATTTTCATCTTGTTAAGCTAAATTGCTCTTCTACAATTTTTCTGTTCATCTCCGGTTACTATTTACCTAGTTGGAGGTTGAATTCATTCATATATATCTGATAGAACAATATATTTCAAATGATATTACTTTTGAATAAGCCACAAAGAAGCACAAAATTTAAATGTTTAGTGTAATGGCATACCTTTTTTATGATATTTATTAATTTTAAATTTGTTTAGAACAAGATGCTGGAGGAATTCCTTCCCAGTTTCCAGTTCAGGAAGATACACAGTTTTGCCAAATTTTGCGGGAATCATTGGATTTCTTTGGCATTGATGAAGCACGTCATAAAGAATTTTTCCTAGTTGACCATAAAACTCGTAAGTAGGTTAAATTGGTATGAGAATTGTGTATCTACATAAACATATATAGACTAGGGACTTGTAGGGGCAAATGCTCTTATTCATATTGATACAAATTTTAAACTTTTGTATGGTAATTTTATTTTTAATAAACTTAATTTAATATAATTCTAATTTTTCATAACAAAACTTCCTCATGAACTATATACTTGTGAATGAGTTTTCAATTTGATTTTTTTGACCAATCGAATTCTCAATATGTATCTTTAATCCATCTCGAGATTTTACTCAACTTAGTTCAACATAATGTTGACCATGTGTAAAAACAGATTTGGTCGATTGAAGCCTTGCTTATAATTATTGAAAATGCAAGTCTTAAAGGAAATTGGTTCCTTTTCGTTTGAAATGGGATGTTAGGATCTGTTGATACTAATTTATTTATGAGTAAAAATATGTTTCCTTTTCCAGAGTCAGTGATTATTTCTAATTTAATACACTTGTCAAACATATCTTGTACGATAAGACATACTCCATTAACTAAACCTGATCTCAACTTCATATGTCTAATTAACTTTCAATACTGTTAAAATATTTGTACTCAGCTGTTATTAATATAATATTTATACAGCTGTTTCTCAGCTGAAATATTTGAAAATCATACTTAGCTGTTTTTCATTGAAATGTATTTCTTATGGAGATATTTGATAACTTTGAGTTCCTCAAAACCCTATAGGTGTTGTAAATTGAGAAAAACGTATATTTTCCCCGCTCCTTCGTGTCAATATCCTTAATTTGAGCCATCTCCAAGCTCTGTACAACCTTCCAAGCTTCCACAATTTTCTCTAAAAATTTGGGTTATGAAATTGGGTCGAATCACTGATTCAACAATGGTCAATTGACCGAAAGGTGCCTCATCACTCAAGGTAAAATTATTGCACTTAATGGTGGATTAAATTACTTACATAGTAATATATTAACTTCATAAAGTCAGTGCAACGGAAAAACAATGGATAACGTTAAATATCAAGAATTTAATACCTACCAAGGTAAACAACTGTACCGTAAATGAGTGATTCGACAATGGTCAATTGACCGAAAGGTGCCTCATCACTCAAGGTAAAATTATTGCACTTAATGGTGGATTAAATTACTTACATAGTAATATATTAACTTCATATATATATATATATATATATATATATATATATATATATATATATATATATATATATATATACATACATATACATATGTATGTGTGTGTGTATATATGTGTGTGTGTGTGTGTGTGTATGTATATGAAGTTATTATTATTACTTGTAAAGAATTTTATCCACCACTAAGTGTAATAATTTTATCTTATGTGATAAAGCACCTTTCGGTCACTTGACCATTGTCGAATCACTGAATTAATTTGCTGAACGAAAGGTGCCTCATCACATAAAGTAAAATTATTGCACTTAGTGGTGGAAAAATTATTTACAAGTAATAATAATAACTTCATAAAGTCAGTGCAATAGAAAAATAATGGACAACGTGAAATATCACTATGTGTGTATATATATATATATATATATATATATATATATATATATATATATATATATATTATTCCTATATATATATACTTATTCCTTCACTGATGGAAAAATATGATGAATAGTTATTTTCTGAAGTACATCCATTTATTCTGCAGTGCATAAAATCGCAGTTCCGACGTTTTGCTAGAATCTCATCTAACATTGGCGAGGTGAACCCAACAACAGTTGAAGAGCGAGACAACTGTTGAAGAGACTCGCTCTTCAACTGTTGATGGGTTCACCTTGTCAATGCTTGATGAGATTCTAGCGAAACCTCGGAACTGCGATTTTATGCACTGCAGAAAGAACGGATGTACTCCAGATAATAACTATTCATCATATATATATATATATATATATATATATATATATATATATATATATATATATATATATATATATATATATTTATATAAACCAATTTAATTTATTTTACAGATCAGATTCACAATCCTACGTCTTATGTTCGAGATTTTTATTTTTTCAAACGTTCTCAATATCCTCAGCTGAAGTTGGTTCACATGAAGGCAGATGAAGCATTTAATGCTCTCCAAAGGCAGGAGTTGATGCATAAGTTTGTGGAGATCGGAAAAGTTTTACTCACTTGGGCTATTCTCAAAAATGTTGACATGGTAAGTTGTTTTGTACTCTTAGTGCTTCCAACATTTAGATAGTTTATTAACTAATTTCTCATGCAAGGTAGTGCTCATAGAAGCTCTGACCTAAGGAAGAAAGCAGAAAATTGAGTCAAACCCCAGTCCCAAAAATGAAGGAGCTATTGACTAGACAACCATTAGTTGAATAATCCAAAATTCCCTTTTTAATGGGTTGTATGTCAGTGTAGCCAACAATTACTGATATTAATATGTTTCAGTACAATTTATTATCTTCCTTATTTAATTAGAAACAGTATTGAAACCTTGTTACGTACTAAGCAATAAAATAAGTTACATAGTAAATTCAAATGTTTTTTAAAGCAGATTTTGAATGTATAAAATGTTAAAAAATATTTGAATTTTTAGGTTGTGCAAAGGGTTGTGTTCCTTCATGAAGAGCTAATGAAGCTGCCTTCTTTTCCACGTAAAGCTCTGGAAGCTGATTTAGACTTGTATAAAGGCGGAGAAATGGGCAAGGTACAGATTTTATGTAATAAATTCATTTAGGGGGCTGTTTTTATTACTAATTCCTTCTTTTAATTTATATTTATTATTTGCATTTTTTGTTAATATTAATAAAAAAGTAAAATTACAGTCTAACATAGTAGTATGTTCAAACTTGTTTTAATCATAACTACTGTAAATTTATCAGACAGTAACTGAGTCAAAACCTTTTTTCAATCTCACTATATAATATTCATCAGACACATTACGTCCACTGAAAAATCTTTAGTTTTATCAAATTTGTTTATAAATTTACTTTAATTATAAGTTTGAAAAGTTTTAAAATATTACTGAGACTAAAAATCAAAGTTCTGTTGAAAACCATGGACAACCAAGTTGGGATGAAAATTACAGTATCTCATGCTGAGCATTGAATATTACTTAGTAATTATGAAATAGCAATAATATGATTTTCACTGCTTTTACTTGGTTCAGATTTGTAGCTCTGATTTTAAGATAGACTACACTTCCTACACCTACTTTTAGTTTAGGTTTCTTAAAAAATAAAAATTTCTCATTTACTTTCGAATTCCTCATCGAACTTTATAAATATACGAAGTCAGCTATAAACTACCTGATTCAAAAGTGTGATAGAAACTGAACAAATTTGATTCAGCCAAACACTCTGTTGAGTAGCATCAACTTGAGTAACAGAGAAAAGTAGTTTTGTCAAATGCTAATTTGCTAAAATATAAATAAAGGTACCTTTTTATAGACTGAATAAAAAGTGAGTGTAGGATATTCATTTATATGTAGCTCTGTATTCACACAAAGTGATCTGAAGTATATATATGATATTTATCAGGAAAAGTGTTTCAAACTTGGACGGTGCATTGTTAAATGCTGATGAGTGTAAATTTAAAAATCTTCAAGATATAGAACCCAACAAGTACATGTTTTTAATGTTTACTTTTGTAAAACCAGGTGTATATGGACAAATTTGGAAGGGGCAGAAAAAAACTTTAGATCCTTAGTAATAATATGGTGCAAACTCTTATGTTTGTGAGTATATTTGTAGAAAAAAATGTAAAAACTGTGCCAGTACAAACAAAACATCCATATATGTATATATATAACATATATATATATATATATATATATATATATATATATATATATATATATATGTATATACAATGACAGTAGAGCCTTGGAATTCCGAGTCCCGTTATTTCAAGCTTCCATTAAATTCAAGCTCATTTCTACTTGAGCCTATTTTATCTATTTGAAAGAAAATGATGAGTCAGCCATTCAAGAAATGTTTGTAGCAATACAATATGGAAAGGAAATGAGTCGGGCTTCCAAGAAATGTTTATAGCCATACGGTATGCAAAGGAAATGAGTCTGGGTTTCAAGACATATTCATATAAAGTTCTATAAACCATTTTAGTGCATTTTTAATTATAGTATTAGGGTTCATTAAGATTCCTCTATTTTTTGTAATGAAAAGGAACATATTTCCGTGTAATCCAAGGGGGGCTCGGTCACATGTACCTCCAATAATCAAGACTCTACTGAATGTATTGTAATTTGTTTTATTTTCACAAACTACTCTCTATTGGTTATTATTTACAATTGTATTCGACATGTTCAAATTTGTTATATTATACACTCTAAAGCATCAGTTTTGACACTAAACTCACAGTATCTCAAGCCTATAAAAATATGTTTGCCTGAAGTATAATGCTATTTGTGTTTGCATTGTAAAGTAGGTAATAATTGTAACCAATTGTACCAATTGGTACTTATTATTGTGATTTAAAATTTTAACTTTTGTTCAGGAACTGCTTGGTCTAGACGTACTGCATAAGTTCATGTGGGTACGCCTGATCGCACGCATGTTTGAAGCAATGGCTGGCAACTTTGCGTATTCTGGTGACATCCATTTGTTTCTCAATGTACTAAATGGAGCTGTTATTCTACACAGTGAGGAAGCATGCATATTGAGATATGTTATGGCAACATATATCAATGCGGCTCACCATTTTAAGAATATCTTTTCTACAAATGGGTAAGTGATTTTATTAATGAATATTCAATAATGTTTTTAATGTTTTGCATAAGGCAGGTTCTGCTTCATTTTTGTCTTTATTCCCACTGCATTGTTATATTTTAGTTGATATTATATTGATTAATATCTAACATTATCTCTTTTCTCTTCCTTTCTTTCACGCTCTATATTTATCCATTCTATTCAGAACTTTCTGATTTCTCATATGGTCCAAACATTTATTTATCTACATAAATAAGTGTAGATTTTACATTTATCTACAGAATTTTATCTCTTTCTTACCTTTTTCTTTCGCCCTTCATTCATTAATTCATTCATTTACATATATAAAGCTCTTGAATTTTGTAGTCCATTATGTTCGGTGAAACTTAAATAATCACTTTTACATTAGTTTATAACTATCCGAATATAATAAGTAATAACTTACATAATAAGTTTTTACATATTTACAAAATTAAAGTTCGGATAGTCATAAACGAATGTAAAAGAGATTAAATATATAAAGCATTTTAACTGTAAGAAAAGGTAAAGGTATTAAACTGAAAAAATCTTCAAGTAATTATTCAAGTAAAAATCATCAACTAAACACAAATTTAATTTCCTGAAAGTTTGAGCCATTGATTACTGCACTTCCTTTAACTTTGCAATAACTAATAAGTCACATATACTTAATAGATATCATAATGCAAAATATGAAAATATTACAAGTGCTAGGTTTCATTTAGTGTGGTTTTATTGAGTATAAAAACACCATTCTTTCAGAAGTCGAACTGGTTTTTATTGATTATAATATAATGTTCTTATAATAATATTGTCCAGGACATTAATTATACACTGTATCTTCCTGAGACTCAGAACAAAAAATAATTTTATTTAATGGAAACTTGAATAAACTGACAAGCAAAGTGAAACAAGAGTGTAGGTTAAAGTGGAATTAAGAACTGAACTAAACGGATAGAGGAGATTGATTATTAGATTTAAAAAAATTGAATCTTTAAAAAAGTTATGTTTTTATTTCATGAACATAAAATTTTCTACAATTGTTGGTGAATGATAATCCCTTGTCACTAAGAAAGGTTCTCTTTTTAATTCCTCCCAACTTACCACCTCCCATACCTTCTCTCGAAGTAGAGGTTAGGTCTAATTTATGGGTGGAGTGTGAATTACTATAGGTTATAAACGTTTTAAAAACAACTGTATGACAAATACTTGGCTACAATGCCAAAGATTGCAAATGTTGCATGATGGTGGATTTATTATAAGTAATTTTTGAGTAACTGAGTGAATACTTTTAACTTACTTGCTGATGCTTTTTGAAACAATAATTTTTGCTTAGTTTTGTAATAATTACTTATAATTTATTCAGTGAATTTAAGATGATTACAACAAGCAACTTTATGATGGATTTCCTTTTTAAATATTTGTAAAGATTTTTGAAACTCATGTTTGAAGATCATGTAGCTTACTTAATATAAAGCAATATCAATGCCACTCGTAAATGACACGGTAATAATATAATTCCTATTACAAGAATAGATTACAAAGGTTTGAACGATATCAAGTTATCACAGAGCCCAGATAGACAGAAGAGATAGCGTGATTTAAGCTTTTTAGTTTTTATTTTCATGAAATGAAAAGTTAAAATAGGCATTTCATTGTGTTCAATGTACTACATATGAAAACATTTTTACCATGGGGATTATTTGATATTAGTTTGCTAAAATTGGATGATTTTTACTTTATGTTGCAGTTATTTATTAATAATTCCCACTCTGCTGCAGCTATATGCAAGCCACCAGACGAACAAACTTGTGGCAAGGACAGTCGAGTATGTAGTTAAGCAGTTTTATCTCATGAACAGGAAACCATTCATCCTACAAATGTTTGGAAGTGCTTCTGCTATTCTAGACATAGACGATGCTGCTCAATTTGGTGATGCTCACAAAGTAAGCTAATAAAGCCAGATTCAGTAAGTCAAGAAAACCTCATCTTCTTACATTGTTTGTTTTTGTTTTGACCTTATTTTACTAGTAAACACTTATACGTAATAACATGTATAAAAATATGTAAAAAAACTTAGCTCAATTACTTTTTACCTTACATTATTATTTACTTTATATGTTAAATGATAGCTAATTCAGAAGATATATCCCTTTACAAATCCGCACATATCCCATTCAAACCTCATATATCCCATTGGTTTTAATTGATAGAGAGCTCCAGTTTCATTTTGGAAAATAGAAAGAAGAAAACGTTCATTCTTCCCCACGAGTAAACAGATTAATTCTTTCCCACTCCTCCACAAATCAGGGTGCTTGAACTGCACTGCATCATTCAAGCATCTCAGAACACCTGAATACTGTTCTTGATTTACAGTTTGACCTTGAGGTACAAACTCAGAATAAACAATCCCATTACCCCCAAAGAAATCAGCACAGTTTTCACGTTTGATCTCACTTGCTTTACTTTTTTGGGTCGTGGAGATGATGGTAACTTCCACTGGCTTTACTGCTGCTTAGTTTCTGGGTCGTACAGATAATACCAGTCAGTCAGTCAGAGAAGGAGGGGGTTTGATTGCCCCCGAGATTTTGCAGCACCTGTCACCAACATTGGCTTCGAATAAGAGTATGGGAACAGGGCTTTTGGTAAGGGGTGGATTTAGAAGAGTTATCTGCAAGGCAGGGCGTTTTTCTAAGTAGGTCAGAAAGGTTTATGCTGGGGGACAAGGTTTCTTTGTAAAATGTGGACTGAATGACTAACACCCTATTTATTTATTTATTTTGATCACCAACTCTCTTATTATTGTAGAGAAAAAATTTGATAATTGTCTTAATGTTTTTTTAATCCCCTACACACTACTACTTGATTTTGTTTTTGTTCGTCAGTGAAGGTGGAGGGAACAAACATTGTCACTACCTTATGCATTTATAATTCTTCAGTAAGAATTCATTGACTTGAACTCCAAGCAATGTTAGTTAAGTCAACAAGCTCGTCAATTGTAGTTCCCCAGTCGAGCATAATCAACTCATGAACTTTCACAATTTTTTCCTTGGTTTTTGATGTTGAAGGATGTCTAGGCTGAGGCAAGTCTGAGACCGAGATGTTGCACATTTTTAAATCGTGAAAACCATTCATAAACTTGTGTTTTGCTCATAGTGTTTCCCTTGTAAGCTAATTTTAACAAAAGAACAGTTTCTGATGTGGTTTTCCTTAAAAGAACAGAAAAATTCACTGATAAACGTTGTTCTTGAGTACAACTCATCTTAAAAACCAACAAATTTACTATTAGCCCCTTCAAATAAAAGCTTGCTTAACAAAACGCAACCTCTCATAGCGATGTTTGCTGTCAGACTGACTAATCAAGGTCGTGCCAGTTCCTGGTAGTGGTGGAAGTGCTTCTGCCACTAGGCACTCACAGTAACCTGATTTTGGTTTTTAGTCTCCCTTTGTATGTGTGTTGTGTGTAATTTGAAATGTTTATATATTTCATTTTGTTAATATATAACTTACACTAATAAGTACTTTTTAAATTTAAGCTAGTTGCTCATATTGCCTACCTTCCTATATACTACACAGATGAAAGGAATTTCCATCACTTTTAAAATGCTCATAATGTTTAGATCATTACTGTTTTGTGGTTGTATCAGGAACACCATTGTATTGAATTAAGAACATAGCCTCTTTTAAAGGAGACATTCTGTGTTCTTATTTAATCTTTTAGGTTTCTATTTATTCACTAATAACTTTTAATTTTAAAAATCTCATTTAGTTCTGCAATCCTGAAATTTTTATTATTATATAATTATACATATTATTAATTGTTCTCCATATCAGCTTTTCTTCATATTATTTTCTGAAATTCCCCAATAAGACATTTTTATAGACAGTACTTTATGTTGAAGTAAGTTTTTAAAAATATACTTTTACTATATTAATTAAAACAACCTCTCACCACAAATTCAACAAATTTTATTTTAACCTTATGTACATTTCGACTACAAAGTAATCATCTTCAGAGGTATTTTTACAAATAACTAACTTACAGCTAAACCTATGCGTATTTATAAGCAACGGGAACTTTTTGGCCACGCCCCCTACACTATCCGACCAGTCAAAAGAGCATAATAAGTTTCAAACACTAAGTTTAAAAGTGAAGTTATTACTAGCGGATATTCACTTCCTTAGGATGTGTAAAAAGAAAAGTTTGACTCCGAAGTTTATAGAAGGAATAGTGATAATAAACATTTACGCCACAGTTGCTTTAAGTTGTTGTCAACATACTTTTACTACTTGGAAAAAAATATTGTCAATGACCATCATAATTATCATTATATATGACCATTATTAACTTTATATTTGGACCTTATAATGATCAGGACTGAAAAGATCACCCCCAGCCAGTCAGAAAACAGAACTACCTTAGCCTAAAACAATATTAATGGAAAGAACTTTATGGCCTACAACAAAACTTGAGTTTTTGTAAATCCAAAGATCAATTTGTGGTCTTCGATACCTGGGAATTTTTAGTAAAAAAAATCTATTGGAATAATGGAGCGCTATTTGCAAAGATTTCGAAGCAGCAAAACTTACAATTTGTATTTTGCATTTTTTATTTTGTAATTAATGATTTTCTATCAAATAATGAATGGAAGTATTTTATGAGCAGAGTTAATCCATGGAAGGAATAGAAAAAAATTGTTGGTAAGCACAAGCAGTGAACAGAAAAACATGACTAAAATATACAAAACGCATTTCAGAGCACAAGTTTTCTGACAATAAATGTCTACCATTTATAAAAATCACCAGTCCTTTACATATACAGAACTATGGAATATAGGTGTTATAACTTAAAGAGGTTGGAAGACGAATATAAAAGTACAGTACGTATTATAAAACTGTGTTTGTAGATAACACATAATGAACTTCAAACATATTTACTAAACTCTGTTGTTGATTTAGTCAAATGAACTGCTGTTTATGTTATTGTTGCTAATTGCAAATACATTTCTAAAATTCAAACAAAAGAAAGTTTATATACACTCTTACTTTTCTAATTCTATAATTTCCCAATTTCTTATATTTAAAACAAAAAACATTTTAGTTTTCACTTCTACATTGTCCCATGAGACCTCTACATACTGTGGTATGATAAACACTGACTTATGCGGTTCGCTTTAAATGAAACAGTAATTGAAAAAAGTTCAAGATATCTGTTGAAAAATGCCATTACAATGGTTCATTTGATAAGATAAAGTGAGAATGGGGTTTGAGAGAAGTAAGAATTATGTAACACACTTTAGATGGTGTTACATATTAAAGTGGCAATTTCAGAAAACAAACGAGAATGTATTCAAAAATTGTAACAATATACAACTATATAAAAAAAATTGTGATGTATTAGAAATATTTTTAATGAGATCTCTGGTTGATAGTGACATCTGTCAGAAAGTTTGAAAACAAGTAATAAAGTACGTCTGCGCACATGCGATGCGCGGTAGCGGGGAAGGTTGCTTCCAACGTTAGTTTTAACTCTCTTTTAGCCAAGATGTAAAGGGCAACGGACGTGTCCGAGAGCAAGGAAATATTATTTTGTTTTCAAAATTTAATGTAATATTCATTTTCTTAAACATGTTATAATCATGGTGTAGAAGACAGCGTACGTAACCAGGTACAAAGATGGGACGCTGAAGTTACCGATGACATTTCCTGAGACTTTTCCACAAGGACGATGCGAGGTTACGACATGTGAATACAGCTAAGTGGACGATTTAAGACTTTAGAGATTTATTGCAAAATTTAAAATGTTAGACAGTTTAACTCAAATTAATGAACCTTGAACGTTTCAACCTATATGCATAAATGTAATTTACGCATCTTTTGGTGCACTTGTGTTCACCTTGAATTATAAAATTTGATTACGAAAAAACAAGTAAACTCGAGTACAGATTCATTTTCAGCCATTGATCTATTGATCCATTGATCCATTGATAGATTGCTATCCGTAAAAATTCATAAGTTAAATATTAAATGTTCAATAATCCGTAACTGAAGCAATGTCAAGAAATTTGTATCATGATTATAATTTGTAATTTTTTTTGTTAAATAAAATGAGTGTAATTTGCTTTAATTGAATTCAAAAGAGTAATTATTTAACCAGCACACAATTCCATGCATTTCAACTTAATAAGCCTTAAAAATTAATTTAATGATACTCTGCTAGTTTAAATGATTTAACTTTGTATTTTAAAGTATTTTAATGTAACGGAGTTCTACCTTCAAGTTTTGAAGAGCGTTACGGACAGACGGTTATTATTACGCCTGAACCGTAAGCTAGAACTTAAAACTAAAACTTAAACTTAAAATTAAAACTAAAATAATTTCTTAAAAACGTTACAAATGCGCAACTCTGCTGTAAGGCTAAAATTCTGCTAGAACTTTGTCGATATTAAATCAGCTTAATTTGAAATGTAAATTTGTGTGTTGGGCTGAAAGAAAATTAAAAATGGCTGAAAATAACCGATTTAATTAAATATATTCAAAAAGGTAAAAATTGATTCAATAATCATTTAACAGTGGAAGTTTTGTAAAAGTATAAATTGAACGTAAAGGAATTGGCTTGCAGGATGGTCTGTGAATAGAAGGTTGTGTAAACAGTATTGGAAGATAGGGGAGAAACCAGTTATAACCTGTTCTTACTTGTATTGTAAAGTGTAGAGTTTCAAGGTCAGATACTATTGTTGTTTGAAATATGAATCGTAATGTGCGTAGTAAAGTTTAGATATTTTTTGTTGTAGAGTACAATGTTTACACAGGTGCAAGTCCAATCTTTGCATAAAGGGTGTTTAAACGTTCGAGTTTGCTTGACTTTCTGTATAAAGAATAACATACCGTTTGTTTTCTGAAAGCAATTCTATTAAACAAAATGGTTTTAAAAATAGACCTTTTGTCAAAAGAGGAATTAAAATATAATAAAAAAGAAAATTATAATTGAAGTTAACAGTGATATGATTTTAAAAGTAATGTTTAATAAAAAAAAAAGAATAAATTTATGAGTTAATTTTAAAGGTATTTAAATTTAAATGTGTAAGTTGTGTAATGGTCATATAAAAATATTTCAAGCAAAATTTATCTTTTAAAATAGTTGAAATTTCTTAAAATTTTAAATTTGGAAATATGCAAGCCTTATTTTTAAAAAAGAGGAATAAATTAACAAGGAAAATACGAATGTGCCTTTGTACAGAATTTACACTCCACGACAACACTCACATTGTATGTCAAAGTGCACGTTGACATACTATACATATTCTACATGAGAGAGACTAGGACAAAATCTCAAAACACACAATACTACACAGATTCAATGACATGTGGGGAATCAACAGACTATACACTTGACCAAAATTGTGTATAAATGTGCAAGCATAGGTTCCGTTTAATTTCAATTCTTATTTATAAATACAAAGAGCTTAGCAAAAAATTAATTCAATTTGTTTACAGAAATATTTGAAAGAAGTTTTAAGATGTAACAGAATACATATAGTCCTTTGTGTGTCAACATGCTAGCTATATGATTTTTAAATTAAAGTATGGGTTTTAATTTAAGAATAATGTAATTGGATTTTCAAAGTATGGGTTTTGAAATCCAAAAGAGGTATAAGATGTACGAAATATTGTAGAGATAACGAAAGGTTATGAGGCAATGGTACATGCTTAAAAGTTGTGAAATGGAGAGGAGAATATGTAGATAAAAAGCGTCGATAATGTTGAAATTTTTGGCTTACAGGAAGTAAGCGGTATTCACAAATCCCAGAGATTGGATTGTGAAGAATATAGCTAGGGCACATGTAAGGTAATGTTGACAAACAAAGAGCAATTTTGAAACAGAGTAATTTTGAACGAGTTAATTTTTTAACAAAGAGTAATTGGAATAAATAGTAATTTCAAAGAGTTAATTTAAACAAAGAGTAAATTTATTAAGAGTAAATAATGTTATTTTGAAATTAGAAGAGATATAATTGTGTGCTTATGAAATAAAAATGTTTACAAGAAGTTTAATTTTTGAAAGAAAATATTTTCAAGTATGCGATATTTTAAAATTTTATATTGTAAAATAAATCATTTGAGAATTTATAAGACAAGTTTCTAAGAGTTAATTTAAAATAAGAAATATTTATTAAAGGATTTTTAAATCTAAATTAAATTTATTATAATATATGTATGTCAAAGATAAATGGAAATAATAAGTGAATGGTAGGTTTACATGGAAATTAGAATTTTTGCAAAAAGGGTTTTAAATCATAAGCAGAGTAAATATTATTTATGTTAATGTCATATAGAAATTTTTTTTTAGTTAAACTAAGTTTGTTCTAATTATGGAAATGAAAGTAATAATAAAAAGGTTTATGATATGTTTCTTTTAAAGGAGAATAGTTTGGTTGCTGAATTAAGAGTCATTAATAAATTATTAAATTAGATAAAAACATTTAGTAAAAAAAAAAAAATGAAATGACAATTTTTTTTCAAAAGGGGGGAAAAATATGTAACACACTTTAGATGGTGTTACATATTAAAGTGGCAATTTCAGAAAACAAACGAGAATGTATTCAAAAATTGTAACAATATAAAACTATATAAAAAAATTGTGATGTATTAGAAATATTTTTAATGAGATCTCTGGTTGATAGTGACATCTGTCAGAAAGTTTGAAAACAAGTAATAAAGTACGTCTGCGCACATGCGATGCGCGGTAGCGGGGAAGGTTGCTTCCAACGTTAGTTTTAACTCTCTTTTAGCCAAGATGTAAAGGGCAACGGATGTGTCCGAGAGCAAGGAAATATTATTTTGTTTTCAAAATTTAATGTAATATTCATTTTCTTAAACATGTTATAATCATGGTGTAGAAGACAGCGTACGTAACCAGGTACAAAGATGGGACGCTGAAATTACCGATGACATTTCCTGAGACTTTTCCACAAGGAGGATGCGAGGTTACGACATGTGAATACAGCTAAGTGGACGATTTAAGACTTTAGAGATTTATTGCAAAATTTAAAATGTTAGACAGTTTAACTCAAATTAATGAACCTTGAACGTTTCAACCTATATGCATAAATGTAATTTACGCATCTTTTGGTGCACTTGTGTTCACCTTGAATTATAAAATTTGATTACGAAAAAAGCAAGTAAACTCGAGTACAGATTCATTTTCAGCCATTGATCTATTGATCCATTGATCCATTGATAGATTGCTATCCGTAAAAATTCATAAGTTAAATATTAAATGTTCAATAATCCGTAACTGAAGCAATGTCAAGAAATTTGTATCATGATTATAATTTGTAATTTTTTTTTTTTAATAAAATGAGTGTAATTTGCTTTAATTGAATTCAAAAGAGTAATTATTTAACCAGCACACAATTCCATGCATTTCAACTTAATAAGCCTTAAAAATTAATTTAATGAGACTCTGCTAGTTTAAATGATTTAACTTTGTATTTTAAAGTATTTTAATGTAACGGAGTTCTACCTTCAAGTTTTGAAGAGCGTTACGGACAGACGGTTATTATTACGCCTGAACCATAAGCTAGAACTTAAAACTAAAACTTAAACTTAAAATTAAAACTAAAATAATTTCTTAAAAACGTTACAATTAATTAATTAATTGTTTAAATGTAACAATTTATTTGTTTAAGGTTCCCTCAAGCTCTTTGTTTCGATTGCTTCTAAGCCTGGAAACCCCTTCTCCAGATCCTCTTAACATTGGAGAACTGGTTAAAGAAGATAAACCACTACAAGCTATTGACTTCTGTTACCATGATGAGAATGAAATGGTCACTGTCTCTGATTGTATTTCGCTTTGTGTTATGGTTGTGGCCTATGCAGCAGACTCAGTCAGGGGTCACCAGATGTTGGTTAGTTCAAAGTTTTGTGTGTGTAAATCATCTTGCCCTTTTACATCAAACGTGATTTTTATACAGTATGTTCCAAAATAAACTAATAAAACTGTATTAGTTTTAGAGTGACCAATATAGGGTCATTCTTGGTAGTTTTATAGGAGACCTAAATTGTGCTTGAAACCTGTCTTTTCGTTCACAATGGTTCCAGCAAGATGGTGCAACCTGTCACTCTGTCTTAGACAACATTGCTTTCCTTCAAAAAACTTTTGGCAACCACCTCATCTCCCTTAGAACAAGCCCTTAGAACATCTTTCTTTACCCATCCCACTTCCTCGATCTTACACCACTTGACGCCTACATCTGGGAAATGATGAAGGAGAAGATTTTCCGTGATGACCTACCAACCACCATCATCTAACTACAGGAAAAAATAACCATGTGTATAACGACCATGAAACAACCCCTCTTCAGCAAAATGATGCAATACTTTCAAGAATGATACAAGTGTTGCCTTAAATTGAAATTAGGTTGTATAAAACATGTTTATACCCGAGTCTAACCTTATTATCTTCTTGTTACTTGTATGTGTTTGCAAAACTATGTAAATAAAATAAAATCTTACAACTGTTTCACTACTGTTTATTTTGGCACATACGATATTTCATATCTTAACATATCAATTAATCACTTTAGATTCACTGAACTTAATGGACTACAAAATTCAAGAATTTAACATATTAATTCTATTAATTTTTTATGACAAACATGGAGAGCATTAATCCAAATATAAGATGTACATAAAACTCACAAATTAATCATTTAATAACACTGTAAGTTGTAAGTGAGTGTTTGTAATAGCAACACTCACTGATGATGATGAGTTTGTCATTGAAATGCGTCTGAGTTAATAAATGATGATTAATTTGTGAGTTTTGTATATGTTTTTTATTTGTATTAACCTCACAAGCTTAGCTCTAAGAATAATTGTATGGAAAACATTATTTTTTGTTATATGTGATAAAAATAAATAAATTGGAAAATAATTACCAATGTATTGAGAAAACTTGTAATATTTCTGACACGTTATGTATTCTAACAAGAGATGCATAAAGTACATACATGAACTAAATGCTTTATACTAGAATAGCAAGAGAACACTATATGAAAGAAACTTATACATAAATATTACAGAATATTGTGTGTTTTACAGATCACTCTAGAAGCAATCTTGCCATGTTACCTCCAGCAGATACAGCTCTTGAGTTACAGGAGGATGCATGATGGGAAAACTGAAAGAGAAATCATCAGCCAGCTTGCTGTTGCTATTAAAACACTAGTCAACAACAGTGAGGCACTATCCAAGTAAGTTTATTTTCTATTTGGAATTCTGATTTTTTGTTAGAAATGTTTAACATAATATTTTCACTGCTGTAATAAAATATACTTGATATCCCTATTTCATACCCCCATTTCATCAGTAGAGAATGTTATGAATTTAAAATGACCACCATTGATACTTCAAATGAAAAAATTCGGTCGGATATTTGGAAGCTGTACTTTGATTTCAATTATTTCAACTGCTTATATTTTTGAACTTTGTAGTCCATTACGTTTGATGAAACTTAATTAATCACTTTTACATTAGTTTATTACTATCTGAACCTTAATTTATTTTGTAAATTTGTAAAAACTTACTGACACAGTACATTTCGATCGGTCTGTAGCGGTGTTCATCAGTGTCTAAATTTTCCGCTTGGAGTTCTTGTTAAATTAATCGATGATGATTTTAGGCAAAGAGTTAATCGATAGTATCAAAAAGTATGTGTGATTTGAATTGGGTTTGTTTGTTTATTATATTTGTATTTTGTGTTTTAGTGTGTTTGTAAATTTCATATTGTTCTAGTGTGTTGAGATGTGGTTCTTTTTTTTGATGTGTAAGATTTCTAAGTTATGGTAAATGTCTGTGTATTTGTGTCCTCTTTCTTTTAGGTGATTGGAGAATGCTGAGTTAGTGTTCTGTTTGGGTGATTTTGTGTGTTCCTCGACTCTTTGTTGGAAGCTGCGACCTGTTAGAACCTGGTACCAATGATCACAGAAAACATAAACAAAGAACTAGACACCATTAAGTATTTAACATACTCAAATGGATACAACACTACAATAATAGACAAACTATCGCAAAATATAAAAATAACACTAAAATTAACACTACAGGTAGGAAAAACAAATACATCACAATACCATACATAAAGAAAACATCGAATAAAATAGCCCACAAATTTAAAAAAACAGGATACAAAAAAGCATACAAAACTAATAACAAACTACAAAACAAAATACAATACAACACCAACAACAAAGATAAACTACAAGCACCAGGCATATACAAATTAAAATGTACAAACTGCAACAAATTCTACATAGGGCAAACAGGTTGCAGCTTCCAATAAGATAAGGAACACAAAAAATCACCCTAAGAGAACACCAACTCAGCATTCTACAATCACCTAAAAGAAAGAAGACACAAATACATAGACATTTACCATAATCTAGAAATCCTACACATCAACAAAAAAGGACCACATCTCAACACACTAGAACAATATGAAATTTACAAACACAATAACACAAAATACAAACATAATAAACGAACAAATTCAATACAAATCACACATACTCTTTGATACTATCAAAAACCTGCCTTTAAAACCATCACCGCTTAACCTAACTTCAACTCCAAGCAGAAAATTTAGAGACTGATAAACATTGCCTAAGAGCTATCGAAAGCATTCTTTCTCAGTAAGTTTTTACAAATTTACAAAATTTAAGTTCAGATAGTTATAAACCAATATAAAAGGGTTATATTTATTAGTACTATTATCATGTCACATTTCAGGATGTTCCCATCTACTTGAAGTATTTCAGTTTTTATTTGTATTTTCATTACTTTTCTTCAAACAGATGGGAATGCCCTGAAACTTGTCAAATATGATGTGGACCAAGTGAGGAATAGCTGATCATAATACTAATAAATGTGTTTACTATATTAGCAATAATTACGGAGTAAAATTTAATTTAATTTGTAACATTCTAGCTTTTGTTTCTTTACAAAACCATATCATACATGCACTGTTCACAATTATAGTGACCTAGGTACAATGGTCTCACATAGGCTACCTTTTTGGGAGTTTTATATAAGGCTACTTATTATTTGCTATCTTTTTGGGAGTTTTTTATAAGGCTACTTATTATTTACTATCTTTTTGGGAGTTTTGTATAAGGCTACTTTTTATTTGCTATCTTTTTGGGAGTTTTGTATAAGGCTACTTATTATTTGCTATCTTTTTGGGAGTTTTGTATAAGGCTACTTATTATTTGCTATCTTTTTGGGAGTTTTGTATAAGGCTACTTATTATTTGCTATCTTTTTGGGAGTTTTGTATAAGGCTACTTATTATTTAACTATTACTTAACAATATAACATTTTATTACACAATTGGTAATAACTCGTAATCTGTCATTAGTTAACAATCTTTGGTGTTTCAATTCCTATTATACTTCTTGAATTTTGTAGTCCATTGCGTTCGGTGAATCTTATTAATCACTTAAACAATAGTTTATGACTTTCCAAGTGATAGTCACCCACAACACCTCAAACCACCCTATCCAACACAAACACGCTGCCTTCAGATACATGCTCCATGGACTTAAAGAAGACCCAATGACCACCGAAAACATAAATAAAGAACTAGACACAATTAAATATTTAGCATACACAAACGGATACAACACCACAATAATAGACAAACTATGGTACGAAATACAAAAAAACATTAAAATTAACACTACAAACAGGGAAAACAAATACATCACATTACCATACATAAACAAAACAACAAACAAAATAGTCCGCAAATTTCAAAAATAGGAAACAAAATAGCATACAAAACTAATAACAAGTTACAAAAATACAACACAGCACCAACAACAAAGATAAACTACAAGCATCAGGCATATACAAACCGAACTGCGACGAATGTAACAAATTCTACATTGGACAAACAGGTTGCAGCTTTAAACAAAGAGTTGAGGAAAACAAAAAAAACCAAACTCAACATTTGACAATCACATAAAAGAAACAGGACACAAATACACAGACATTTACCATAACCTAGAAATCCTACACATGAACAAAAATGGACCACATCTCAACACACTAGAACAATATGAAATTTACAGACACACAAAAACACAAAGCACAAACATATTAAACGAACAAACACAATACAAATCACACATACTCTTTGATAATATCGAAAACCTACCTTTAAAACCGTCACCGCTTGACCCGTCATCTCCAAGCAGAAGACACTGATGAAGATTGGCATATAGCGATCGAAAACATTCTGTCTGAGTAAGTTTTAACAAATTTACTAAATTTAAAGTTCGGATAGTCATAAATTATTGTTTAGATGATTAATAAAATCGTATTATAAGTTCATACTCTCCATATTAAATTTATTCATATCTTATTCAAATTGTCAATTGTTTATAAAAGATTTTTTATTCATCCACTCAAGTTCAAATAGATTTTTTAAAACATTTAGTGGATTACACTCGATGATAATACAGTTTTTTAAAATAATAATTCATTAATTAAATTTATTTAAATAATTTTGCTTTCAATTTTGCCAGTTAATATTGTGATTCTTTCACATGTATGTACAAATTTATATTACTTGTAATTATTTAATAAAAAGTAACTAAAATAAAATTTTTCTTTGTTGACCTAAGTAGGAATTGTCTTTCAAAATTTTTTTGTAATACTTGTTTTGCGTATTACTAGTTACTACAGTGAGGTCAGAAACAGTAGCGACTCCAATTGGTAGACCGAGTATGTAAAGGCATGCCCGAGCCTACTTAACTTTTTTATATTTACTTCTTAAAATCCTCCTTAATTGTCAATAATTTCAAAAGGTATATAACATATATCTAGGATCAAATAAAATGCTGATAATATTACAGCAAATTTTAGAATGCACTAAGCAACAATGAAATATTAAATAATAGCTTTTTTTGTTTTATTATATCTATTTACCATGAGAGTAAAAAATCCCTCAAACACACCATTTAAATTTTAAACAATCTAGCAAGAATGCTACCATTGAGGATTAACTGTTTGTTGCTATGTTGATAGAAATTATAATGGTCCCCAAAGAGCAAGCCCTGAACACAAAGGATCAAGCCAGCGTAACTACAGCCGAGGGCCTTACTCTCCTGGTTTTGAATTTGAAGAGGATTCACATTCGAAATATCTAAGTGATAGAAGCAGAACAAAAATCCCATATGATCGTGACATGGAGGATTCAGAAGTAAGATTAAGTATTATACACACAACATTTTCAATAAAATGTATTATAAAAACATTTTCAATTAGCCTTTAATAATTGATTTGAAATTTCTTTGCATAATTCCAGTATTATATGAAAACATTGAAGACTTTTATTCTTTGATGAAAATTAGTTGTCTCACATAAAATATACTTCCTGTTACATATCAATAATATATGGTTTATAAGACATAAGTGTCCTTTTCTGAATATTCATAATTTTTTTTCACAGGAGCTTTGAGAGTAAAGTCATAAATATAACTGAAGGAATAAGCTGCAAGTATTACATAACACTTCATGTTGTGTGACACTTCCTGTGATACTTCCTGTTACATATCAATAATATATGGTTTATAAGACACAAGTGTCCTTTTCTGAATATTCATAATTTTTTTTCACAGGAGCTTTGAGAATAAAGTCATAAATATAACTGAAGGAATAAGCTGCAAGTATTACATAACACTTCATGTTGTGTGACAACTAGAACACAATGCTAGAACAATAAAAACATTCATTTTAATTTATTATCATTAATAAATATTATGATTAAATTAATTTATTGTTAGGTGACAAATTTGTATTTTGAACAGATTAAAATTAATGCAAGATTTTTGGGAGTTAACAACAAAAAACTCACTGAATTATTTATTAAATCGAAATTTATTTTACTAAAAACATTTACTATTAATTTATATTTTCAATACTAGAATGGCCAGGTTCAGCAATAAGACAAACAGAGAGAACTTCCTACAAATTAACAGTTGTTAGTCTTGAATCTAATATTATTTTGTACAACTTATTGTTAATTGATTTATCTATAGGCATAAGGCTACTGTATTATGGCTTGTATTTTATAAATTTAGTTATTATGCCTGTTTTTTTAAATTTATTTGTTGGATTTAACTTAGTTTTACAAAAATTGAATTTTTTATAATTATTAATCACTTAAGCAATAGTTTATGACTATCTGAACTTTAATTTTGTAAATTTGTTAAAACTTACTGATACAGAACGTTTTCGATCGCTATGTGGTAATCTTAATCAGTGGCTTCTGCTTGGAGATGTCAGGTCAAGCGGTTATTTAAAAAACAGAGGCCTAAAATACAACCTACATTGTAAATAAAACATAACAAATAAAAACATTATGCTACAAACTGAAACAGCCGTACAAAAAATCGACACCAAAGACCAAGACTCACTTCGACATGACATAAAAATCCTAACCAAACGGAAAAACCTAACCAACCAAACATGAACAATGAAATTAAAATCACTGCAAACATAAGACAAAAAGCCCAACTAAACAACATCACACTCACCACAGTAGACAAAGGCAACACCATGGTAATTATTAATACAAATAGCCTAAATGACAAAATCAATGATTACATAATAAATAATAATATAGTACAACTACATACAGACCCAACAGACAAATATCACAGAACCATGAAACAACTAATTAATACATCTAAATACATTATCAACAAAAACAAAAAATAATACTTAAAACAAATCCACTCTAAAGCACCTACCCGCCGCATCCTCCCCAAAATTCACAAATCCAATGTCCCCATCCGAGCCATCATCAACTACCAGAATGTTCCTGCACATAAACTAGCAAAATACATGGACAAAATAATCAGACAATCCATAAACTTGAACACAGAAATATACATAAATAACAGAACAAACCTCATAAATAAAATAAAAGACATAAACATACCACACAATCCATCGCTACTATCACTTGACATAACAAACATGTACACCAACATACCCACACCTGAAACACTCAACATCCTAGTAACACAATTAATACAGAACAACATACCTAAAACCCACATTACCGAAATCATAAACATTCTTCAAACCATCACCAAACAAAACTATTTCACCCACAACTCAAACTTCTATCCACAACCAGATGACCTACCCATGGAAAGTCCTATCAGTAGTGTCAAAAGTAGTACAACACATTGAAAACACAAAGATACTCACAAACAATACACAAGCACACAAAATCATTTACTGGCACAGATACGTCGATGATATCATAACACTATACAGAAGCAACTCCCGACAATGCGAAAAACTCCTCACCTACACTAATAAAACACACCCAAAACTCTTCTTCACTTCAGAAATTAAAACCAACCAATCCCTAAACTTCCTCGATCTAACCATAATAAAAAGCCACACACACAAACACAGCTTCAACATTTACAGGAAACCCATAACGACAGACATACTTATCCACAACACCTCAAACTACCCTATCTAACACAAACACGCTGCCTTCAGATCCATGCTCCATAGACTTAAAGAAGTCCCAATGACCACAAAACACATAAACAAAGAACTAGACACAATTAAATATTTAGCATACACAAATGGATACAACACCACAATAATAGACAAACATTGGTACAAAATACAAGAAAAAACTAAAATTGACTCTACAGACAGGGAAAACAAATATATCACATTACCATACATAAGCAAAACAAACAAAATAACCTGAAAATTTCAATAAATAGGATACAAAATAGCATACAAAACAATAATAAGTTACAATACAAAATACAACACGACATCAACAACAAACATAAACTACAAGCACCCGGCGTATACAAACTAATCTGCAACAAATGTAACAAATTCTACATTGGACAAACAGGTCCCAGCTTTAAACAAAGAATCGAGGAACACAAACAGAACACCAACTCAACATTTTACAATCACATGAAAGAAACAGGACACAAATACACAGACATTTACCATAACCTAGAAATCCTACACATCAAAAAAAAAGGACCACATCTCAACACACTTGAACAATATGAAATTTACAGACACACAAAAATACAAAGTACAAACATAATAAACGAACAAACATAATACAAATCACATGTACTCTTTCATACTATCGAAAATCTGCCTTTAACTATGGTAAAGGCATAGCCGCTTGACTCTACATCTCCAAGCAGAAGACACTGATGAAGATCGCCACTTAGCGATCGAAAACGTTCTGTCTCAGTAAGTCTTAACAAATTTACAAAATTAAAGTTCGTAGAGTCATAAGCTATTGTTTAAGTGATTAATAAGATTCACCGAACGTAATGGACTACAAAATTCAAGAATTTAATAATTTATTTATATTTAAGTTGAATTGAAGTATCTTGGTCGATCGTCAGCATTCCTACTTTACTGGTAATATGATCCACTTTGTGTCCAAGGAGAGTTTATTTTCACATCCGGCTCCCAGGGTTGGACTTCTCTACCTTCGACTTCTAGAGTTAGACCTCCTCTCAGACTCCTCAAACTCTCCCTTCTTCAGCTCCCTGAACTTTTTTCTACTGTCAAACATTACCAACCACTCTCCCATGACTCTGATCGCTCCTCCCTCTCTTTGCTTCCCTTTCTCCTGTCTCATCTTCCTTTTTAATAATTTAGCCAATCCTGGCCTGTCTTGATTGTCAAATTTCTTTGTCTCTCTTTGCATTTGCCTGATTTTGGATATTATGACTTTTGCCAAAAAAATCTACTTTGGTAACTAAGGGCCTATGAGCTTGCCCTCATTAATCTACAATATTTTTATATTGTACTCAAGGAGTCAATATTTTTATAAAACTGACAAAAGGAATCTGTTGATAAAAAATGCTTTTGAATGTACTAATATTTAAATTAACCAATCTATAAATTGTATCATTGTACATAATATAGGTCATCATTGAAAATTCAATTCTTTAAACTTCTTTCACACTATTTTTCACTGTGTTTCACCACAGAATGCATTTACTCCAATGCCATCGGTGCAAACCATTCCTTTTATTCACTATTTATTTCAGTTTAAAATTTG
Organism: Prosapia bicincta; assembly: GCA_036971475.1. Lineage (NCBI taxonomy): Eukaryota > Metazoa > Arthropoda > Insecta > Hemiptera > Cercopidae > Prosapia > Prosapia bicincta. The sequence continues at coordinate 68,667,755 of JBAIZL010000003.1, forward strand.
GCTTCTTCACTAGTTTCAGTATTTTTTAATTCTTACTTATTCTGTCTATTGTTTTATTTGATTCTGCTTTTTTATGACAATAATGTATTTTATACTTTATTATTTGTCATCACGATGAATGCTCATTCAGGGATATTTGGCTTAGGTAGCTACTTATTTACAAAGTTGCTTATTTTCTGAGAACTTCTTATGGAATTTATTTCTTTACTAAATATTACAAGTATTATTTACGAGACGTTTTCTACAGATGCTATATTTACTACTTTATCTGTCTTTAAATTATTTACAACTGTTCTCTTGGAGCTGTTATACTTTTTTCTTCATAAAACCAAATTTTTTCCCTCCATCTCTCTTTTCATCTTGGAATATTATTAATATCCGAATGACATGTTAACAAACTTTTTAACTGTTTTTAGGTATTACGAAATGAGTTTCGAAGGCCAAGAGATGTTCTGCTTTCCCTTGTAGTTGATTTTGTTACTTCTTGTACAACACGCCTTGTGGAACTAAATAAAAAATATCCTCAAGAGGGAAAAACCATCGAACTTCTAGATTTGCGATCTAATATTGTAAGGCAAATATAAAACTAATTTACTGTATTTCATTAATTTAGGTTACTGTTGTTTATTTAGCATGTGGTTGGACCAATAAAGTTGTGATCTAACATCCTTATGTGCTATTCCAATTAACAGGAAAGCAATCCTTTAGAATAAACAATGATAATAATTCAAGTTTTGCCTAAAACAATAAATTAATTAAATATTCATAATGCAATATGAATGACTAACACAGTTTATAGGCTTTGTGCACTAATGTCAACCCTGTTTTGTATCACGAGTTCAAATCATATTCTGGCAGTATTCATTCTAAACATAGTTTACTTCCTATTCATATTTAAAGTTGAAATCTGTGTTTTATTCATGAATGGTAATATCAAGGACTAAAACATTTCTATTTCCAAAGAAACATTTGAGCTTATGTACTTATCACTAGTTTACACATGAATTTTAATTATGATTTCAAATGTATCGTAATAGCTTATAAATATTTTAATTTTATATGGCAAGTTCGAATGAACTGTCCATTGAGGTAATATTATTTATAGTTGCTACTTTTATTTTGATAATTTTATTTCTTTTTTCAATATGAATTTGTATAAACTGATATATCTGTTTTATAGAGGTTAGCAGAGGTAGCACATAGCCTTTTGAAGGTATCACCTTACGACCCAGACACTATGTCATGTAAAGGCTTACAACGTTATATGACACAGTTGTTTCCCTGCACAGATTGGTCTAACGAAGCAATGCGACCTGCATTAATTATGATACTTCGGAGGCTGGACAAGACTTTTAATAAGATTTACAAAAAATCGTTTATCAGAGTGAGTAAATATATTTTGTGTGTGCGATAAGTAATTATAATCCAGAATAGTTCTTTTACATTGATTGAATGGAGAATATGTGTCTAATTTAGCGTATCGATATATTCCACCACTATAGAAATACTTGCCACTATGCGTCCTTCACTCTTGCCTAAGCTCTCTCACTGTTTGTATTCACATTGATTTCATTCACATTTTTTTAAACTATTAGTTATAATATAATATTTTGTCACATTTTAAAGTATTATTTACTTTTTGTTTGGTCTATATATAATGCAAAAGATGATGCTAAAGAAATTTAACTGAAAATTTAATAAGTGTATGATAAAGGTACACTGAATAAATTTTTCTCAAGTTGAATTTGAAAAGATATTTTGAACGTGAAAATGATGGAGGTGAATTGAGAAACAAAGAGCAGGTGTATAGTTTTGGTAGCAAAACTAAAGAAAGAAAATGAAAATAGGGTAGTTCAAATCATTAGCGGTTACACTAAAACGTCCGGAAGACCACCCACGCTTTGTTGGAGCAGTATGGGGTCTGCTTTATTAATAAAAAACAACACTGAATTTAAATTTAACACTAAACGTTAATTAAAAGAAATAGTTCAATTTTATGAGTGAAGTTAAGCCTACGCCACTTACCATTCCAAGTTATACAGGGTAGTTGAAGAGGTGATGATGCGGTTTTCCCAGGCCTGGGTTATGTCCTGAAGTGATGAACCGTAGCTTGCGAAGAATTGCATAAAACTAAAACTCATTTAAAATTAATTGAAAGTTAAAAGCACTTCAAATAGTCACAACAGAAAAGCTTTAATCAACACTTGATAGTTCACCCACGAGGTTAAAGAGTTAATTGTCTGCGGTGTAATGAAATACCACGCGGCTAACCTAACAAATTACACTTGTACAAGGAAAGCGGTTTAAAACAGTTTTATCGCGGCTAAAATCGTTAATTCATAGTTAGAACGCATCTAAAACATTAACTGAACATAATCAGTAAGCGGGGTAATAATCAGACGCGGTTTAAACCCGATGTAATCGGCTAAAACACTTGAATAGAAACCAGGAATGCCGCACTAGAAAGCCATGTTGCAAGAAGTGTGTGTAACTTGAGAGAAGACGGAAATGCTAGCAACAGGTAACTAAATCAGATAATTAGTCTAAAGCCATAGATGAATAGTCTAGATTCATCTGGTGACTGGATCGTAAAACCTACTTCTTTGCAGTAAAAGAATCCTAGATTCTGGTCGGCAATGAAAGTCTAGTAGGCGGTGGAACTTGAACTATGATAAACACCAGCTGATTGCTAGGTTATACGAACTAATGAGAATTGTAAACAAACGTGGTCTGTTGAAAGTGAGGTTAAGGATCCTGTACTTAACATACCGCCCACCAAAACGAATGTTTTAGAACTGAAGAAGAAGAAGAATGATGAGCGGGGTTAGTAGAGGGGCGAAGAACCAGAAAGAAACAACCGAGAGGTCAGCCTATAGCTAAGAGATGGATGGATGCCCAAGAGTTGGTGAGGTGTTGCGCAAGTAAGTAGGAGGTGGGCCAAGAATGACAGAAGCGGTTGGACATCTGCTGAAGAGGTGGCGGTTGCTAGAAGGGGTGATTTCGTGAAGGCTGATGAACTCTCCCGCCCACCATGAGCATTCCGGAGGCGTCGACTAGAGGGCGAAGAGACTCGGTGATATGGTTAAATCTTCTAACGGGGCCACTGGTGGTGGTACCCTTGGGTAAGTTCTTGTAACGTTGAGTGTCTTTAATGGTGCGGATGACTTCTTTCCTCTCCATGGATCGACGTGCAGGGGTGTAACGAGCGTCTAATCTTGTAGTGAAGGCGTGAGGTTGACGACATAGATGGTCTGGAAGCGATCCTGAGATAATCCATCCGAAGAAAGTGTTTAGGGCAGCAGGTTGACCTTTGATTATGGTCTGTGGTTCATTAATAAGACTGCGGTTAAATACGTCAGATCCAAGAATTAAGTCAATTTGGGCAGGAGTGTCAAAGTGAGGGTCAGCAAGTTGGAGATGACTGTAACGTGCGTGTATACTGGGTGTTAGTGCGATTGATGGAAGAGGGTCAGTGATGTGAGGTAGTACTGCAGCTTCGACATCGAGTTTGAAATTTGAGGCATATCTAGAAGAGATTTGTAGGGACACATATTCTGATATATGTGTGGTTTGAGAAGCGACCCCGACAAGAGAAACATTTGATTTCCTAGTAGGTAAGCTCAACATTGCGGTTGCGGGTTTTGTTATGACAGACACTTGACTGCCTGGGTCAATGATTGCCCGAAGGATATGCGGATTTCCAAAATGATCATTTACAATGACTTGAGCGGTGCCTAATAAGGCAGAAGCGACGTTAGTTTTATCGGCGCTGGCGAGAGGTTTTCCATTGGTAGTTGAATTGTTGCAGTCATTGGCTGAGTTTGGGTGTCGATGCGTGCACGGTCGCTGGGGCGAAGCTGAGTTAGAGTCATGTAACAAGGAGTGATGATTACCGTTGCAATGTTTACAAGTCTTGAGTGACTTGCATTTGTTTTGGTAGTGGGTGCCGAAACAATTAAAACAGCGCTGCATATGTCGTATAGACTCGCGACGTTCCTGAGCTTTTAGTTTGAGAAAGTCTGGACAACAAAAGATATTGTGAATGGCTGAACAATAGAAACACTGTGCTGCGGACGGATCGTTACGAGGCGGGTTGGTAGGTCTGGTAGACAAGCGCGGTCTGGGTAAATTTTGTCTAACAAGCAGTGATGGTTGTGGTGCGGGTGCTCTTCGGTTGAACTGGATGCGTTGGCTTATCACTGGTGGTCGCAAAGCCTGCGGTTGAGTCCTGGCGGTGTGGTGCATTGTACTGCGGTGATGACCTTCATTCAGCTGTGCGGCTTCATCTGCGTAGTCGGCAGGGTTACTAGTAGCGGCTGCGGTAGTCGATATCAGCGTCATGAGTCTAGTGGGGTATTCGAGGTGCGGTGTTGGACTCTCAGGAGATGTATTACTTAAGTCAGGTTCATTGACAGAGGAGACCGACAGTTGGGGTTGTTGGCTTGTGCTAGCTGCGGTTGAAGTCGAAGGCTGGTTGAGCAATTCCATTGCCCTAGCTTGTTCAGTTACAAAATCATTCAAGCTGCGGTAAGTAGGCATAGTGTTGGTGCCTAGCCTGGTTTCAAAATTAAGACGAGTCTTCGGATCTAAATTATTAACTGCCATTTGAAACAACAGAAAATCTGCCAAGTCCGGTAAGTTAATGGCCTTCAAGGCACATACTGCGTTAGAGTGTGCGGTTAGAAAGCGGTTGAGTTCTGAGTGCGAAGCGGTTTGCATTGATTTGAACTCTTGAATCTGTTTGAAGTAATGATCGGCTAGCCTGCGTGGGTTGGCATAGCGGTTTCTTAGAGCGTTGTAAGCTATTGCATAATTATTGTCTGAAATTGTTAAGCCGGTAATGATTGCTAAGGCATCGCCTTTTAAAGTTGATTTTAAGTACTGAAATTTTTGTACTGCGGTCAGATTTGCATTAGAGTGGATCATGGAGTCAAACATAGTGATAAAGTCTGTCCATTCACTGTTATTGCCTGAGAAAGTGGGTACTTGTAGGCTTGGCAGACTGATGCAATTATTTGTGAGGTTAGCCGGTGAAATTTCCTTTTCTTCAGATTTTATAATGCCTGGACATTTAGCCAGGATGGGCAAATACAAAAGTTGAAATTTGGCTTTCAATTGAAAAGCCTTTTCTGCGGTTTCAGCGACTTCATGCTCAAAACTTTTTTCCATATATTCGTATGTGTCAATAAAGTTGCCGTGGATGCGTCGGATTTCGCTAATGAGACCTGTAGGGATATCATTTCCAGTAATTATGTTAATAACCTGTTCCAGGTCCTCAATGATATTATTTAATTTTGACAAATAATAATCAGTATTAATTGCCATTTTTACTAGAATTCAAAATAAAATTAGTTAAGGAAATTTTTAAGATGAATTTTGCAGTGAACTGTATCCTATGGTTTATTTGATTCAAATTATCCGGCCCGTGTTGACCATGTATAGTTTTGGTAGCAAAACTAAAGAAAGAAAATGAAAATAGGGTAGTTCAAATCATTAGCGGTTACACTAAAACGTCCGGAAGACCACCCACGCTTTGTTGGAGCAGTATTGGGTCTGCTTTATTAATAAAAAACAACACTGAATTTAAATTTAACACTAAACGTTAATTAAAAGAAATAGTTCAATTTTATGAGTGAAGTTAAGCCTACGCCACTTACCATTCCAAGTTATACAGGGTAGTTGAAGAGGTGATGATGCGGTTTTCCCAGGCCTGGGTTAAGTCCTGAAGTGATGAACCGTAGCTTGCGAAGAATTGCATAAAACTAAAACTCATTTAAAATTAATTGAAAGTTAAAAGCACTTCAAATAGTCACAACAGAAAAGCTTTAATCAACACTTGATAGTTCACCCACGAGGTTAAAGAGTTAATTGTCTGCGGTGTAATGAAATACCACGCGGCTAACCTAACAAATTACACTTGTACAAGGAAAGCGGTTTAAAACAGTTTTATCGCGGCTAAAATCGTTAATTCATAGTTAGAACGCATCTAAAACATTAACTGAACATAATCAGTAAGCGGGGTAATAATCAGACGCGGTTTAAACCCGATGTAATCGGCTAAAACACTTGAATAGAAACCAGGAATGCCGCACTAGAAAGCCATGTTGCAAGAAGTGTGTGTAACTTGAGAGAAGACGGAAATGCTAGCAACAGGTAACTAAATCAGATAATTAGTCTAAAGCCATAGATGAATAGTCTAGATTCATCTGGTGACTGGATCGTAAAACCTACTTCTTTGCAGTAAAAGAATCCTAGATTCTGGTCGGCAATGAAAGTCTAGTAGGCGGTGGAACTTGAACTGTGATAAACACCAGCTGATTGCTAGGTTATACGAACTAATGAGAATTGTAAACAAACGTGGTCTGTTGAAAGTGAGGTTAAGGATCCTGTACTTAACAGCAGGAATATGTCTTTTAACAAGCAGCTGCTGTCTTGATTGTGAAAATGGCTTGAATTTAACTAAACTGTGATGAAAAATTTTGCTTGATCCTGACTCTTGGTCTAAATCTCTTTTTACATTAAAGTTCGTATTAATCTTTATATTTAAACCACCAGAAAGAGTAGTTTTTTGTTTTTTAATAATGACGTAACTCACTTATTCTTCTTTCATGTTGTATGATTTTGCGTAATAAAACTCTTGAAAACCAAATATGAGGTGTGTTTTAAAGTACTATTTTTGAATTCCACCATTGTGTGCTGTGGTCGTCAATCAGTGGATGTGCACTGTGTACCAGTATCTGTTGGCAAGATATAGCCTCCATGTTAAAGGTTGTTTACGTGTGTTTAAAATAGCTCCTCCTATTGAAATGCAGGCAATTGTAAAATATGCAGTGAGATACATTTTCTGAATGTTAAAAGCATGAAAGCAGCTGACATCGTGAGATGTGTGAAGTGTAAGGAGAAAACATCATGAGTAATGGAATGGTGAGAAAATGGGTGAGATCCTTTAAAGATGCTGTAAAATGTGCATGTCAAGGGACGAAGTAGACAACCTTCACTCATCACTGATGACTTGATGCAAAAGGTTTAAGGAAAATTGAATGAGAACAGATGCTTTCAGATTTCATCAACATCTTGTGAGTCTCCTCAAGTGTCAAGAAGTGTGAATCACGACAGAATGTTTGAAGTTCTGTATGTTATGCTCACTCTGGGTTCCAAAATTGCTGACAGAAATTCACAAAAACAAATGTTTAACCACTTCTCTTTCATTCTTAGAGCAATAAGCATGAAAGGAGCTGTATACTGAATTCTCTTCCTACAAAATAATTGACTTTTCCTTTGGCAAACTTTAATACTTTCACTTTTAATATTTCTGTAAAACTCTGATATCCAAATTTAGTCAAGTTTTATTGAAATCCCTAGAGGAACAGATATTTGTATAGCCTACGTGATGACACAATGTCATCACCTTCTTAAAAGAAAGAAACACTTCTACATTGGATGGCAGGTCACGACTGATACGATTTTATGAGTTTGTGTCTTGCTGGAATTGGCTTTGTGGAAGCAAATTACATCTTTCAATTTTAGCTTTCAAAAGGTATCATCCCTTTTGAGGTATGGTTGGAGTTTTATCTCATAAAACTCGTTTAACAATATAAGTTCCTTCCTTGAATCAAGTGATGGCATAAATTATATGAGTAAAAGTATTTAGATGTTGTGTTACAATAAGCTTGAAGATACAGTCTACCAGGAATAAATTATTAGAGGTAGTAATTGAAATTGTAAATAATATTGCAGCGTCACACTGACTGGGAGGCGGCAAGTGGCTTGCTGCGTGGAGTCTATGAAACACTTTCTCGATATCCATCTGTCGTACACATGCAAAACCTTAAGCAGTTGGTGTCAACTTGTCAGGTAAGGAATACTTGTTTCCTTTCTAATAGAATCTTGATTTGTTATTAGTATGAAGATATGTTAAATTCAATGTCTGCAGGCAATAATTATTTAGCACATTATTGAAGTCTTGAAACTTATATTTATATGTTTTTCATCATTTTATACTTTTTTTTGCTTTGATTTCACAGTAACCTTTTTTTAAAATTTTTGTTTTCAATTGTTTGATTCCCTTATATCGTCTAAATAAAAATAATATTGGAACTAAGGTGCTGGGATGGGGGAAACATTATGGTGCCATGTGTAACCAATTCTAGTGTATAATAGAGAGCCTTTCTTCTAAATCAAAATAGAGAAGTATTACCATACCAAAGTAGAGAAGTGTAAAGGGGTCAATATTTTTTTTTTATTACGCCTTAAACATGTTGACTGTTGGCCCCTCACTTATGAGGCTATGTTATCACATTTGTTACTGCGGCCAAAAATGTTGTAAGTCAGTAAAAAAAACAAATTCCTTAAGCAATACTATAGTTTGAGTGATCAGGAGTCAATATGTTAAATAATTCTGTAAAAAGCAATAGAAGTAGTTATTCTTTCATTTACTGACAGTTCTTAATGTTTTACATATATGGAGAAAATTAATGTTACGGTATTGTAAGGAAGTTTTATATAATAGTAATAAATAATTTTTTATGTGAGTGCTATTATGGTTTTTACTTGTTGGAAATGGTGTTAAGAACATATAAACAAATCTAAGAATAACAATAAATTTTTAGAATCATAACTGAAACATATTTTGCTACTACAAAATTATTTATCACTTAAACAATAGTTTATGACTATCCGAACTTTATATTTAGTAAATGTTTTAAAACTTACTGAGACAGAACGTGAATGACACTAATGAAAATCGGCACATAGCGATCGAAAACGTCCTGTCTCAGTAAGTTTTAACAAATTTACTAAATATAAAGTTCGGATAGTCATAAACTATTGTTTAAGTGATTAATAAGATTCACCGAACGTAATGGACTACAAAATTCAAGAATACAAAATTATGTATAACAAAATTCTACAACATAAAATCATATATCTGTACAAGTTTGAAGATAAAAAAAACGTTATAAAAATGTTCAGTATATTATTATAGTCACATATAGTTATTTATGTTTAAATTTTTAATATTTTTTCAGTCATTAATAGTAGGAGAGTCTGGATCATCAATGGTAGATAATCAATCTTCTGCAACAACTGCTCTGATGAGTCAAGTCCCGCCTCCACACTTCTGCTCGATGGTGGTACGACTCATTGCTCTTCAGATACTCGCTGTTGGGGTAAATTAACTGCCAAACTAATAATTACAATCTAAACATTTTATAAATCATATTGTTCTTTAAAATATACAATATTCATCTTGACAGGTTTTGTAATAAATTAATGTTTATTACAGGAATCATACACATTGGAACATGTTTGTGGGGGCACTTCTGTGTTTCCTAGTGCAGAGAAGACGGAAAGCATATTGATGAATTTACTGATGCCTCTGTGCTTACGAGTAGGCAGTGGTCGCAAAGGTATTTTATATGGAGCATTAAGTAAATTTATAAAATAATTTTATAATTTCATATATGTGGTGCTGGCAAAATTAATTTTTTATCTAGTATTTATGCTATCTTTGCAATAGTCACATTTTGCACAAATAACAATTATGCCATTGAATTGAGTGTAAAAAGATTTCTACCAAGAGGACTTTGAGACCTCTTTTAGTCACCTCAAGTTAGCCATGTTTGGTGACCTCAAGTTTGGGGGTCTCTGCTATTTCATTTTCTACTTTTATTACATTATAACTAAAATGTACATCATATACTAATTTATAATTATTTAATTAATTTTATTTGATAATATTATATTTTATTGTAATTAATTAATTTTTCACACATGCTAGAGATAGTAAATAATAATTCATCTTTGATATTTTAAACAAATACATGATAAAAATCAGGTACCTACAATTATCAAAATGTTTCTTATTCTATGTGTAGTGTGAAAACTCCTATACTCTTGTTCATTTTACTAAATAAATTTTTTGATTTATTTTTATGGTTAGCTATTACTTTCAGTGACACCATGAATTGGTTGTTTGTTTTTCAATTCCTACTATTAGTTCACACTCTTTCTTTATATATCTATATATCTTGTTAAAATTTTCAATTGGTAATAAAATACTTTTTGTTCATCCCCTCAAGTTTGAATAATTTTTCAAACCTCTTAATGTATATGTTACTCGATGTTATTACAGTTTTTTTCAAATATTAATTCATTAATTAAATTCAATTAAAATTGCTTTTGTAATAATCTTCAATTTACTAATTAAATTATAAGTAATTATTGAGCAACACATACACAAACATCCACACTAATTTAAATATTCTCTACATAACTAACCATGAAATTTTATACAGAGCACAGTAGCGTAATTATGATAAATAAATAACAATAACCCTTGCTACAAATATTAAACACCCTTGATGTACATTTTGCCAACATAGTTAGCATCATCAGAAGGTTACAAACATACTTAATAAGTCTATTCAGTAATATAGATAGTGTTTTTTAGGCAAATATAGCTCCTGACTTCGTTAAAAAAAATATTATATTCAAATTATGATTTCCAATGGAACATTGTTATTTTTCGTCCTCACAAGCAATTTACTAGAACCAATAAATGTTATTCAGTTCCTTCTATCAGTTCACACTCTCCCTATATATATATATATATATATATATATATATATATATATATATATATATATATATATATATATATATATATATATATATATAGATTAGATAATTATTTTCCTGAAGATGCTGGTACTATTTTATCGGCAAAAAGCTTTGAATAAATATATTCATTAAAAGTATTCTTGTTTTTGAAATATTTTTAATTTATTAACTATATTACAAGGAAACATATCACCATATTTAATATTATATATATATATATATATATATATATATATATATATATATATATATATATATATATATATCTTGTACAAATTTTTCATTGTTAATAAAATATGCTTTATTAAGCCACTCAAGTTTAAATACATTTTTCTAAACTTGATTTGGATGACACTTGATGTTAATGCAGTTTTTCAAATATTAATTTATTAATTAAATTTAGTAATGAATTAATTTCAGTTTTATACGGGACAAAAACTTTTCACAAAAGAGGCAACGTATGCAATATAGTTATTTCACCCCAGTTGGCTTAAAATAAGAGATAACATATGATTTCATAAAACAGCCGGTATTATGATATAGGTTATATGATAAAACAGCTGTTCTAACGCATAGGTTATGTTACTTTATTTTTATTAATTGTAATTATATAATAAAAAGTAACTTATATAAAATATAAGTAATTATTGCATAGCTTAGTGAATAATTTAGAACTTACTTGCTGATGCGTTTCAAAACAATTTTTTATATAAGAAACTAATCCTCTCAAACAGAGCGGGTTAGCTTCATAAGTGAAAGAATTTTTTTGAAAAACACATCAGCAGGTAAGTTCTAGAATATTCACTTAGTTATGCAATAATTACTTATAGTTTAATCACTGAATTCAAGATGATTACATCAAGCTACTTCAAAATATAATTTGTCTTTGTTGACCCAAGTAGGAATTTACTTTAACAAATATTTTTTTATATTGCAATAGAACCTCGGATCCCCGGATAAATCAGAATGATTTTAAAGTTGATACAGTAGGCAGTAAATAAGGCAAAAAATAAGGCAGTAAATAAGAAGTAGCAGAAATCGTATAAGTACAGTACATTCTTAAAAAGTCTAACACAACAATAAAAACTCAAAGACCTACAGATAAACAAAACAAATGTACATTGTGAACAAAAATAAATTGTTTTGTGATCATTATACTGAAAAGACTTCGGGGTCGCACAGGATGAAAACAGCTCACAAAATTAAACAGATAAAATTGACAGATTTGTTTGTCAAGAAATAAATTGCAATAGAGTTTAACCATATATACAATATGTGCATAGTACTCTTTATTTTATAAGTATAAAGGAGTTTTTTATAAGTACAATGTCTCCTTTTAATTTTTTTTAGTGTCTGGGTTACCCGAATTTTTGATAACCCATATGGGTCATCATGCCAGTTAGTCCAAATAATCTCGGTGTCCTACTGTACTTGTTTTTTAAAATAATTTGCGTTTTCCTTTAATTAATTTTTTTCTTAGTGTCCAGCTAGCCCAGATTTTCGATAACCTGGATAGGGCATGGTCCCAGTTAGTCTGAATTATAGAAGTTCTCCCGTTTTTGTTTTTTTAATTGCTTTTTCTTTTAGTCTTGTTGATCACACCGATCACATTGATACACGAGTTAGTTAATACTGAGAGTTTAATTAATTGCTTGCAGATGTCCACTGTATGCGACAGACAGACATCAGTTACACCTTGACTGTGGTCTTACATGCTTTGTGTCCCCCAGCATCAAAGACTGCTCCTCTAACAGCACACAACCTAAAATCTGCTTCTGAAATGAGAGCAGGCTCTTTCACGTTTCTTGGAAGGGACAGCAAACTGAGCCCTGTAGTCTCAAAATCTGTTTACCAGGTTGGATTCTTAGGTAAAGAAAACTTTACGGTAACAAAATTATCGATATTACCTTAGCAAATGGGTGTTGTTTTTTTTATGTGTAACCAAACATAAACTACAGATTATAGGCTACTATCTCCAGTGAAAACATTGTGGTAAGATTAAGTGAGGAATAACATTGGGACATAAAAATCGTATGTCTAGGAATTAGGGAGAATCATGAAAGATAGGGGAATATTTGTACAAACAGATAGGAACAGGGTGTACATATAAAAACTTTTGTTCTGGAAAATAGGGAAGTATGTATCAATAATATGAAGTGTGCAAATTTGAATACCTGAAGTAGATCTACCGGGTCTAGTACTGATGTGGTATAAATGTGGTACTGATGTGGTATTGTATTGATTCAAATTATAATTCAACTCCCATACTATAATACACCCAAATCAACTAACAATGGACGGTTTCTAATTTCTGTGGGCTAGATTAGTGGTTTACTTTTTTATTGTATTACTTATTTCTCTGTGGATTGTTTTTTTGATTGGTTTGTTGTGTAAAAACTAAGAAGAATTGATAGATTTAAGTATAACCATCTGTATTGATTTGTAAGTCTAATTAATAAAAAAAAGTATTGTGGTTAGGGATACTGTTGTATTTACAATCATTATATCAACATGATTTAATTAGATAATCATATTGTGCTGTGTGGAGTGTTGATTTGGAGGTCTAATGAATAATATGTATTTTGGTTAATGATATGTGTGTTATTTACGATAATTAATTCTACCTCAGTACGTAGGCAGGTGTGAACTTGTTACATTTATTTAATAAGGAAGTATAGGTGGAATAAAGGTAAGACTAAGAAAGAGACATGGTTTTCCCTGGTTTAGGGAGCGAGGGAAAATTAATTCTACCTCAGTACGTAGGCAGGTGTGTACTTGTTACATTTATTTAATAAGGAAGTATAGGTGGGATAAAGGTAAAACTAAGAAAGAGACATGGTTTTCCCTGGTTTAGGGAGCGAGGGATAATTAATTCTACCTCAGTACGTAGGCAGGTGTGTACTTGTTACATTTATTTAATAAGGAAGTATAGGTGGAATAAAAGTAAGACTAAGAAAGAGACATGGTTTTCTCTGGTTTAGGGAGCGAGGGATAATTAATTCTACCTCAGTACGTAGGCAGGTGTGTACTTGTTTCATTTATTTAATAAGGAAGTATAGATGGAATAAAGGTAAGACTAAGAAAGAGACATGGTTTTCTCTGGTTTAGGGAGCGAGGGATAATTAATTCTACCTCAGTACGTAGGCAGGTGTGTACTTGTTTCATTTATTTAATAAGGAAGTATAGATGGAATAAAGGTAAGACTAAGAAAGAGACATGGTTTTCCCTGGTTTAGGGAGCGAGGGAAAATTAATTCTACCTCAGTACGTAGGCACGTGTGTACTTGTTACATTTATTTAATAAGGAAGTATAGGTGGGATAAAGGTAAAACTAAGAAAGAGACATGGTTTTCCCTGGTTTAGGGAGCGAGGGATAATTAATTCTACCTCAGTACGTAGGCAGGTGTGTACTTGTTACATTTATTTAATAAGGAAGTATAGATGGGATAAAGGTAAAACTAAGAAAGAGACATGGTTTTCCCTGGTTTAGGGAGCGAGGGATAATTAATTCTACCTCAGTACGTAGGCAGGTGTGTACTTGTTACATTTATTTAATAAGGAAGTATAGGTGGGATAAAGGTAAAACTAAGAAAGAGACATGGTTTTCCCTGGTTTAGGGAGCGAGGGATAATTAATTCTACCTCAGTACGTAGGCAGGTGTGTACTTGTTACATTTATTTAATAAGGAAGTATAGATGGGATAAAGGTAAAACTAAGAAAGAGACATGGTTTTCCCTGGTTTAGGGAGCGAGGGATAATTAATTCTACCTCAGTACGTAGGCAGGTGTGAACTTGTTACATTTATTTAATAAGGAAGTATAGGTGGAATAAAGGTAAGACTAAGAAAGAGACATGGTTTCCCTGGTTTAGGGAGCGAGGGAAAATTAATTCTACCTCAGTACGTAGGCAGGTGTGTACTTGTTACATTTATTTAATAAGGAAGTATAGGTGGGATAAAGGTAAAACTAAGAAAGAGACATGGTTTTCCCTGGTTTAGGGAGCGAGGGATAATTAATTCTACCTCAGTACGTAGGCAGGTGTGAACTTGTTTCATTTATTTAATAAGGAAGTATAGATGGGATAAAGGTAAAACTAAGAAAGAGACATGGTTTTCCCTGGTTTAGGGAGCGAGGGATAATTAATTCTACCTCAGTACGTAGGCAGGTGTGTACTTGTTACATTTATTTAATAAGGAAGTATAGATGGGATAAAGGTAAAACTAAGAAAGAGACATGGTTTTCCCTGGTTTAGGGAGCAAGGGATAATTAATTCTACCTCAGTACGTAGGCAGGTGTGAACTTGTTTCATTTATTTAATAAGGAAGTATAGATGGGATAAAGGTAAAACTAAGAAAGAGACATGGTTTTCCCTGGTTTAGGGAGCGAGGGATAATTAATTCTACCTCAGTACGTAGGCAGGTGTGTACTTGTTACATTTATTTAATAAGGAAGTATAGATGGGATAAAGGTAAAACTAAGAAAGAGACATGGTTTTCCCTGGTTTAGGGAGCAAGGGATAATTAATTCTACCTCAGTACGTAGGCAGGTGTGAACTTGTTACATTTATTTAATAAGGAAGTATAGATAGGATAAAGGTAAAACTAAGAAAGAGACATGGTTTTCCCTGGTTTAGGGAGCGAGGGATAATTAATTCTACCTCAGTACGTAGGCAGGTGTGTACTTGTTACATTTATTTAATAAGGAAGTATATATGGGATAAAAGTAAAACTAAGAAAGAGACATGGTTTTCCCTGGTTTAGGGAGCGAGGGATAATTAATTCTACCTCAGTACGTAGGCAGGTGTGAACTTGTTTCATTTATTTAATAAGGAAGTATAGATGGGATAAAGGTAAGACTAAGAAAGAGACATGGTTTTCCCTGGTTTAGGGAGCGAGGGAAAATTATGACTCATGTGGTCAGAGTTACTTGTAGATCTATTCTCAATTGAAAGAGAGAGTTAGCTACTCACTACCAAGTACATAATAGATGTACCAGTAATTAATTTGTGAGTGTAATTTTTTTTCTAAAAAAACTCTATAGGTTTGATAAAAAAAATAGAGGTTTAATAAAACTTAATGGTATACCTTGAAACCAATTTTTATTTAAGTATTTTAATTTTCAAACCACACTATAAACTCTCAAACATACTGTAACAATTACCTTGTTTTAGCACTCAAGGTAATGCTGGTGTGCTTTGAAAGTGAACTGGTATCAGATTGGCCACGCATTGCTAAAACAATTCGAGATCTCGCCAAAGTTCATGATGCTCGAGCGTTGTATTGGAGCTTTATAGATTTTGTCGTCACTCAGAGATGCCCACTCTTCATTTTACTTCAGCCATTCATTAAAATGAAGGTAATTTATGAGAAATTGTATTTCATAGATATTGTAAAACGTTAAGTTGCTGATGGTAATACAGTAAACTCTCTATGATCTGGATTTTCACCTGTCTGGTCACCTCCAGTAATCTGGCATTTTCGTCAAGGACAGAAGATGTAAACATAATCAACATGTAAACATAACTAGTATTTTGAGTTTTTGTGTTGTACATCTTGAGGTTTTTTCTGTAATTACAATTTTGGTATTAACTTGGTAAAAAAAACACTATTTACTGATATTTTTCAGCAGACTCGTTTCATACAGGTCAGCGCATTGTTCAGTGCTGTGAGTCAAGGACGAGACTGTTGCTCAGGTGTGTTGTGTTGGTGAGAGTCTGTGGTGTGTTGATGTTCTGTAGTGTATTATTGTTCATAGAGTAGTTGTTAATTATGCAATCAAATATATTATTTGATTGTGAGTGTGTTTTGTTGTTTAGAATGTGTTGTTGATAGTATTTTTTGTGTTTGTATATCTCGTAGTTTCTGTTGTGTTTAAATTGTTGCTTTTTTAATGTAGTGTAGGATTTATAGATTGGTGTCTATATTGGTGCGTGAGTGTAGTGGGTTTTGTATATGTATGGGGAAATTTGATTTGGGTTGTATCTTTTTTATGTCTTTTATGTGTTGTTTGTATCTTCTGGTAAATGTTCTCCCTGTTTGTCTTCTTGTCCATGACTCACAACATTGAACAATGGGCTGACCTATTGTGAAACACGTGTGCTGAAAAATATCAGAAAGTAGTGGATTTTTTTTGCCAAGTTAATACCAAAAGGGTAATAACTTGTATATTTTTCACTGCATGTCGATGTCCCTGACTGAGTGATTCTCACGCCTTTTAGTTGTGTAGCTCATGACATACAAACGGTTTTGAGCTGTATGTTGTTGCAGTAGTTATGCACAGTACTGTTACTGAAGTACCAGTGAACAATGTCATTGTATTGTAAACAGAAACATATTTAAATTTTTGTTTTAATCGTTGAAGGCAAACATTATTGTAAAGTACAGACTAGTGTATTCATTCTCATTTTATCATTTAGGTACAGTACAGGACTATTTTCCTGTGTTTTCTTTATTTGTGGGCAGCGCACATAGTATTGCAGTATTCCACCCGTCATATCTGTCAGATAACTGAGAGTTTACTGTATTATTTTGTCCTCACTACTAGCTGGAGTAGTGTTAGAAAATATTGTGTACATACAATTGTATCTCAATACATAATAATGAAAACATTTTTTAGAATGTTGATTGAGAGTCCAAACCCATTTTTAGGTATCACAATGAAAATAAATAAGAATGATTAAATAACATCATAATCAACCACATTATTTTTTATTTACATAAATGTATTTTCCATTTGACAACATTCATATACTTTTGATGGTTGAAATGGTTTTACTTTATAGTAATCTTAGCAAATATAAATTCCTGTTGTTAAGCTGATGGTATTCTTTATATTAACATCTACTAGATAACATTCTCAACCAAATTAATTCATAATAAAAAAGACAACTTAACAACTGTCCCAATATTATAATTGGTTGGGAAAAAATTATTAATCTTTTTAAAAACCAAATTCAAATGATTGTGAAATGAGTAGTATCACTAATTTTGTTAGGAAGGAAAGGTGTTAGCACTTCCTTCCCCTAAACCTTCAGATACTGCAACTAATCTTGCAGAGATACTAAACTAATCTCTGTTTATTTCGTACATTATGTGCCAAAATAAACAGTACTGAAATAGTTGTAAGATTTTATCTACATACTTTTACAAACATATAGAAGTAAAAAGAAGGTAAATCTGTTAGACCGAAGTCTAAAGATATTTTATATGACCTCCGTTTAATTTGAGGCATCACTCATACCATTCTTGAAGGTTTTGCATTATTTTTGTCTCATGCTCGTTATACACATGGTTATTTTTTCCTGTATTTGGATGATGGTGGTTGGTGGCCCATCATGGAAAATCTTCTCCTTTATTCTTTCCCAGATGTAGGCGTCAGGTGGTGTAAGATTGGGGGAGTGGGCTGGGTAAGGAAAGTTTAATCTAAGGGAGATAAGGCAGTTGCTAAAAGTCTCTTGAAGTAAAGCAATGTTGTCTAAGCCAGTGTAGCTGGTTGTCTCATCTTGCTGGAACCATTGGAATGAAAAGGCAGGTTTTGCGCACAACAAAATCTCCTGAGGTCTCCTATAAAACTACCAAGAATTACTATATCTGAGAGAAGGCAACTACAGCTCATTCAGTTTTAGTACTGTTTAATCTGGCACATGAGGTACTTTGGTTGTAGATAAAAATTGTATTAGTATTAGCAATTGGGGAGATAAAATAGTATAATATTAACTAAATGCTTGTTTTAGTTGAGTCAACCTCCTCTAAGTGATTATGAGCGCCACATGCATTTTGTTATTCGTGAGAAAATCACTGGTTTTAGTGTGATGGCACCAAAATGTAGAGGAGCCCTTTTGACCGAAATAATGCATGAAATGAAAACACTAAAGGAAGAACTAGATGATCGTAAGTATGGTATGTATGAAGTAAACCACTTTGTGTTAACTTTCATTGTTTACTTTCAGACTATGGTTATGTGTGACAAGCAACACATCAATCATGTGGCATCCTTAAAACATGTGAAATTTGTTTAGATTTTTATTTTTGTATTAATTTTTTCTACACTACGATGAGATATTTTTCACTCATTGGTTTATATACAGTGCAATCTCACTCATCCGGCACTCTATTGGGATAGGTAGTATCGTATTACCAAAATTGCCGAATTACTGGATGTAACGGTCAGAAATGTACAAAACATACAAATGGATGTTGAAATTTAATAAATATCTGTTAAAGTATAGTTACATAACATTCCATAATTTAAAAATTATGAAAATGACAATAGAATATATATAGTGTATGCCTATTGTTTGTTTATAAACAACGTCGGATGTTGTACAGTAAAATAAACAGTTGTAAGATACAATACATAGATACAGAAAGAAATGCACAATGGTTTATTGGTAGTAGAAAAAAAATTGGGTAATGATTTTCTGCTTTTTAGCATGAAAAGAATGCCTTGACACTTTATCTTGAAATCCTTTTTAAGGGCAAGGATTTTAGACACTGATGCACTATTTTCCTCTATCAAAGTGATTGCATTGGGTTTAGCCTCCAGAGCCTGATTAGTATTTACTGTATTTGCAATAGCTGCAGCAATAGCTGTATGTGCAATAGCTGCAGCAATAGCGGTATGTGCAATAGCTGCAGCAATAGCTGTATATGCAATAGCTGCAGCAATAGCTGTATGTGCTTAGCTGCAGCAATAGCTGTATGTGCAATAGCTGCAGCAAAGCTGTATGTACAATAGCTGCAGCAGTAGCTGTATGTGCAATAGCTGCAGCAAAGCTGTATGTGCAATAGCTGCAGCAATAGCTGTATGTGCAATAGCCGCAGCAATAGCTGTATGTGCTTAGCTGCAGCAATAGCTGTATGTGCAATAGCTGCTGCAATAGCTGTATGTGCAATAGCTGCAGCAATAGCTGTATGTGCAATAGCTGCAGCAATAGCTGTATGTGCTTAGCTGTAAGTTTGCTGTAATCTTGTCATCTGTCATTATCTAATATTGTTCTTTTTCCCCCCCGGCTAACCAAGGCATCTACATCACCTGTCCTCGGGTTATTAGGATCATTCATAAGGTGCTCAGTAATAGCTCCTCTTAAGGCGTTTAGCATAGTGTCTTAGTTTTGTTGTTCAGAATCGCCTTTTTTTCATAATCATGCAATAAATTCAGAATAAGCTACAACTTTTTCCTTGACCAGACAGGAATTTTTGTAGAAAGTTTTTCCCAAGCACTTGCTAAATTAAAAACAACACTGTTAAGGTTATTGTTCTTTAGTGTTTGAATAACACTCTCCTTTTTAGCATTAAAAGGCTCTACAGATGTTTCTTGATATGACAGTTTTCACCAGTTAAACTTAATAGTCTAAACCGAAAACGCTTTTTAAACTTGTCTACCCAACCTACACTTGCTCAAAAGTCATTCTTTTTCATTTTTTGTTGTTAAATAATTTGGCTTTTTCTATCAAGATATTACCTAAAATAGGTGTATGTCTACATATTTCTTGAATAAATCGTGCAAGTGCATCTTCCACTTGGGACAACTTACCTGATTTCAAAGTTTTTTTTTTGCACAGCAGGTTCCTCACTCTCTTGAAGAGCGATCCAGTTTTGTTTCTTTTTATTCTTGATGTTGTATATTGTTCCATGGCCAACATTGTATTATTTAGTTAAAAGATATAACTTTTTACCTTTATCTAACATTTCAAAATTTTGTACTCTTTATCAATTATTAATGTCAAATGTTTTCATTTTTCTGACAGTGCTCTAAACAGTGTACTCTATGCACTGTCACTATACAGCACGTAATACTGTACTCACACAAGGCAACACCATACACTAGCTTCAGCGCAAAGCAACGAACAACTGATTACACTGCAATAAGTCACACATGTGTGCAGTGACATGAAAACAAAGCGTTAATTTATTGTCGCCTATGCAGTGTCAAATTACTGGTTGTGCCATTTTGGTGCATGGCCGAGTTACAGGGAGCTGCTAGATATTCGTATCCACAACTGAGACCAATATTTATAAATGCTTCTTTACTGGATTTGTATTATGTGCCACTTCTTGTTTATGCATTCCAAATTTTACCCCTCACCAGAGGCCATATTGATTGGTCATTGACTTTATAACAATAAAGCAAAAAATGTTAAAAAATACCTGTAAAAATAATTTAGAAGTTTTGTGTGTGTGTTAAAATTTAATCCCCGCAATAAATTTTTATACTAAAAACATAATTTTTATGAAAAAGAGCATACATTTTTGTTGAAAAACTTCCTAATTAAATGTAAAAAATGGTTTTTAAAAAAATGTGTGTACCAAAATTAAAATGTAGGCAAAACATTAAAAAAAACAATAAATAATTTTAACAAAATGGTTAATTACTGATTTTTTTTCTATTGATAAAAGTACCTCAGAGCTGACTAATAATAATAAAGCCATATTATTATATATTATTTTTGTTTAGTAATAACAAAGTAATAGTTAAAAACCGTTTTAGTTTAAAAAATATTACATTCCTTAATTTTCATATATACAAAAGCCATTAATGGAAATGTATTATTCACACAAAAAAAAACACCAGTAAACAAAACAATAAAACTAAATATCAAATCAAAAGTCCTGTGGTAATTTTATTTATCTGGTAATTGTCATGTAGAACCTGATATTTTCTAATCTTAAAATAGACGTCTAAATTTTAAAAATATTATATTCAACATTCAAATGTTTTCCCATTATATCTCACAATTTTTTGAAAAGCTATGAGAAAATAAATATGTTTTTATAGATTTTTCTACCAAACTTCTTATATTTTAACAGTTTGTTTTTATAACAACTCTTGATTTATTGAAAGCCGGTCCTAAAGTGACTGAATTACAATAATGGTTGATTAAGAAAATAAAGATTAAAAGTGAGTAATTATTGGTGAGTTGTGTGTGTGCATGTGTGTAAACCGTCTTATAAAGTGAATAAATGATATGAAGATATGAATTCAGGGATTTCCTAATGGTATTGTTTTCAGATGAACAAGTCAATTTAAGACGAGAAGTACAACAAAGCTCATGCGAAATCATTGCACACCCAAGACACCATCGACCTTCGCTCATAGACTTGTTAACAGGTGCTAATCAATCTAGCGGCACAGTGACTCCAGGCCATAGAGGTATTCAGCCTTAGTTATATAAATTAGAATACGACAATAGTAAAACCCATTTACATTTAAGTATAAATGATTTAGTGGTTAGAAACGGTAGCTAGTTTAAATGTGTACAAATTGTGATTAATATTATTAAAAAGTATAATTTTTTAAAAAAGTTTTTAAAATTTAAATACTCGAATAAAGTTTTAAAAAACCTGCATAAGGTTGAAAAAAGTTTCTTGTCAAGTATAATAACTTCAATACTGTACCTATGGATAACCAATAAGTTGGGTCACAAAACTTACAAAATAATTAACTTAATTTGCTGAGATACAGCCATCCAAACATTCTGTGGATTGAATCCTAGTGGTCCACATTTATAATTATACACTGAATCCAACAGTTCTTTCCACTGGTGAATGTCTACTAGTGCTTGTAAGTCTGATACTACTTACAGTTGGGTTGGAGTTTCTTCAGAGCTTTGCAGAATATAAATTTTGTGCATTTTTAAGCACTGAAAAAACAATCAAGTTGAAATTACAGCAACACAAATTGGTGTCATTTGAACTATCAAATGACTGGTTTATGAAAGATTCTAAACACCCTCAAGTCAAATACACACTAATCTAAGTAGTATTAACACATTGCTATTATATGCAGCCATGGACACTAGTGGGTAAAAATTAATTCCTTGTGCCAATTGAGTTTTATTTTACTAAAAAAAGTATTAAATGACTTTGTAGAAAAAATAATTAATATATGTTTAAAAAACTATGAGTGAAGTTTTATCACATAGTAGAACTGATGGTAGATTAATGATTTTTCCCAGAGCGCTTATCATCTCTTTTAGCTCTGTTTGACCTTTTTTTGAACTATGCATACTATTAAAATTTTGTGTTTGGATGAATGAATCTTCTTTGAATTTGCCCCAATCGTATAAGTTTCAATGGCATTCTTTAATGATTAAACTATGGATCTGGAGCAATTTAATCCTCACCCATTGCTCTAAATATACTTATCCGATACTATCCAGTTAGTGCTGTAACACATTCAAATGTAGAGCACTGGCAAAGAAATAATAATGATAGACACAGATGTATCTACCAACAAACTAGAAATATGTTGCATGTTTTCATACTGGGTAAACCTATTAACTTTTGGAATGCACCTTTTACGGCAAAATTTTCTGGCTGAAAAAATTGTCATTACTCTGAAACGTGCCAACTTATTTAGTTGTATAAATTAATTATAATTTATAGAATAACATTGTTTCAGAGTCGGTATCCAGTATGCCTGGAAGTGGAGGGGCCGATTCTGGATCTGTGGGTATTTTGGCTAAATGTGCGACAGGTGCTTAGAAATATAACTTAGTTTTGTTTGTAACTTTGATGGTAGACAAGAAAGCCTGTCTGTGTACAGTTGTGTACCATTTGATGTTAGACATTTAGATAGTGTTTGTTAATGCTCATCGAAATATAAAAAGGTTTATTTAAGAAAGTCAGGATAGAATAAAGTCTTGTCTAGGAACAATGATATATATGTGGCATGATTGTCTCTTTGTTTACCTATTTGTGTCTGCAGCAACAAGGCATGTTCAGAAAGTAAACTTACAACTTTATTAAAAATGCAATAAAAGTTTGGCTGGCAACTACCTTTAATTGTATTCTCCTGCGTCTCATGGTGACCACAATTCAAAAATTAGTTTACACTCAGTAATTTCATGCTTTAAGTTCGAGTTAAAACTCAAATTATGTCAATTATTAAATATGTGATAGGATTTGTTTTCTGCACACAAAAAGCAAAAACACTAAATAGTTTTAGTTTATGGTGAATTTAGTAATTAAAAATGGGGTTAAGTAAAAGAAACTCTTTTCTTAAACGGAGAAAAAGGGGTTGTAAATAAAGGTTTTTCAATAGATTGAAGTAAATGTCCGAGTTAAATAGGCATTTTGGTCTTCATTATTATTTTTTTTTTAAATTCCCGTTTATGTACAGTTCCATGTTTTAAATCTGTCTTTAAACGATATTTAAAAAGTATTTAACTAAGTGAATACGTAATTGCTTACTTGCTGACGCGTTTCAAAACATTCATTTTTTTTACGAAGCTAACTCTCTACTCAACTGTTGTCTCTACTCCACTCGACTAACTTGTCTAATAACTGTTTCATTAATTGTCTTTAATGAAATAAGTTTTTTGTTTGGATAATTGTTAAAAATAAATATTTATCAACTCTATCTTCTGTTTTTGAGAAATTGTTTTTCAAATTTCTTCTCAGAACAGAACATTTTGCGTTCTTTCTTTCTGAAATTTGCACCATTTAGAATTTTTCCTTTTGTGAGCAGAAATCTTGGGAAGATCTAGAACTGAACAGTAGTATCCTACTGTTCTTTGGTACAAACTTTATGTTATCACTTCCAAGTCCATTGAGTTATGCTTGTCTGGGAACATTGCAGCATCACCTTGAAATACATTTTTCTTAATGTTTGCATTTTTACTTTCTGTATATACTTTGTAATTTAGATAAGTACTTGCTTGTCTCACTGTACCTACCTTTCCTCATCCCATTTATAAGAAAAGTTGATGTTTATGATTTGTTCAATATCTTGTTAATACAAGGCCTTGTTAATCTTTTAAGGTATGTTTATCAATAATTTGTCCTAGACCTTAGCACATGTACTATTGGGTATCTTAAAAGTAAGATTTTTGCAAATGCATATAACTTGGAATTTACAAGTTTTGACTTTTGAATCCAACAGAAGATTAAAAAAGCAAACATTGTGCTGGATAATGTCGACATGGTACAATCCAACACCTACACTGCAATTTGGCAACTAGCTGTTCATCAGCAATTTTCTATCACAGCAAAGAGTGGCCTTGGTGAAACTGCACAAACTCACTTCTTAGTAATTCCAATTTTTTTTTCTTATAGAGATGTGTGATAAAACTAAATCTAATCACTATAATTTCTTTTTAAATTTGACAACATAAATTTAATTTTTTTTAAAGTCAATGTTTTTAGTATTAGTATTACAAGTAATAACATTTTCAATAGTTAATTATTTGAGTAACTTCTAAAATAAAACATTTATCATTACATAGCATTTATATAACATTTTAAATGTTAACGTTGTTTAAAATTCTAAGGAAATGTTACTACAGCTATTACAGTAGAACGTGGATAACTCGAAGTTTTTGGTTAGTCTTTTAAGCTTTATATGCTACCAGTGTATAATAGTTGTGAAGAATTTGAAGCTCAACTTCTTCAAGTTGAAGTTATTTGTTTGGATATGGGCTCGAATACCAGGGCACTAGTGATGGCCTTTCAAGAATTCTATATGTTTGGTTTGAGGTCACGAAGTTTGGTATGTAAGCGATGGTGGAAATAAGTGGTGTCAAGTAAGCAATCAACAGTTATTGACCAATGCTCTACTAAGTCACCAGTTTGTTGTGACATTAGTTAGCCTCTTTTAAATGACGATGTTCCCCTTTAAATAAAAGATTCCCCGGTTGATTGTGTGGAGAACTTTCTGTTCTAGACAGTTTAGTAGAAGTAAAAAACAAAAAAGGGCCGAATTGTCGGATTTAGAAAAAGATCAAACTGAAGTTGAGTCCCGAATCCCTGCAATGTCAGAGATATAATTTGCGTGAATTTTAAGCGAATCCAAGGACAAACCAATGTGAGTGATGGTTTTTCTACTCCTTAAATGTACTTGACGGTTTTCCTAAGGTTAAAAGAATTAATTCCTCATGACAATTAGACATGAAATATTTTGACAGACTTTAATTTTTTTTATGTACATATATATCAATATCTGACTGTATATGTACATATTGTATTCATGTAATTTTTTGCTAATGTAACTGCAGTAACTTTCAACTACTAATAATTATAAGAATACAGGAGTACGGTAAGAGAAGACACTGATGAAGATCGGCACATAGCCATCGAAAATGTTCTGTCTCAGTAAGTTTAAACAAATTTACTAAATTTAAAGTTCGGATAGTCATAAACTATTGT
Source organism: Prosapia bicincta (assembly GCA_036971475.1). Lineage (NCBI taxonomy): Eukaryota > Metazoa > Arthropoda > Insecta > Hemiptera > Cercopidae > Prosapia > Prosapia bicincta. Next base: position 68,693,519 of record JBAIZL010000003.1, read on the forward strand.
TTAAGTGATTAATAATAATTATAACTTTTAAATAGCCACAATGCCTAAGTGCACGTGTGGTCTGTTTTTTAAAATTATTTAGACCAGTGATACGATGCATAAAAACGGCCGAAACCTTGTCGAACTGCTTTTGAAAAGCATATTTTCCAACTTAAATATTTCAAAGGTTTAGTTCATTAGTCCCTTCAGCTTCAAGTTATCCAAGTTCTACTGTATAAGAAATGTAGAGAGAATGTCACCCACTCTTTGTAACAACTTTCAAGTCTAGAATATTGCTTATTTTGTTCCTTTAATACATTTTGTAGGTTAGGAAGCATGCCCGGACTATTAACTATCATTATAATGACAGTATTCAAGTGAAACCTTGGTAAGACATTCTCATTTACTCCCCAAGTCACACTTTTGGATGGTTCCAGGACATGTTCAATGGAAGACCTCTAAAAATATTCCACTTATTGTGCTCAGAATCCTATGTTAGGCATTTCTCTTCATGTAAATTTTTTCCATAAATATAAATACATGTTTATTACAAAGAAATCAAAAGTTTTTGTTCAGAAAGCTACTTTATATCTGTATTAATAACTGACACAATAATATAAAATGGTCTACTATTGCTCATTGCTCTGAAATGATAAATAAATAATTAAAGGAACCTTCTTTACTCAGCCTGTATTGTTCAACAAATTCGCATATTCCTGCATGCCAGTTGTGAGGCAATACAGTAAATAACTATGAAAGACATTTTTCAAAATACGTAATAAGCTACATTGATATATTAATGTTTCGTAATAGATATGGTAAGAATAGGCCAGTTTATAATGTAATATAATTGTAATTGATAAAATTCATACAATATACTTCAGCACCAAACACATAAATGCAAACCGCATACAGTACTGTAGTTTTAATTGTTTGAAAGCATATTGATCTTTTATAATTCATTATATTTATAAAAACTAAATGTCTACCGTATTCCATTATTATACTCTTATAAATACGAAAATGATTTTATAGTCTATTTATGACTCATTCCTATTCCTGTCTAATTCATGGTTTTGTAGACCCTTGAAAAGCATGTTAAAGGGGCTTCATTCACTGTCAATATGTTTTATTCACTTAAAGGAGTCAAAAAGTCAATTCCGACCAGTGAAATTTAGTGTCCATGGATGTCAGTTATTTATCTCTGGTTAAGTTTTTTTTTAAACATTTTCAGTTTTAATCTTAATAAACTGTATTAAAATTTTCTCAGAAAATTTAGATTTATTTTGTGATAACATAAAACATAAATCAAATCATATGTTTAAAAATTTTGAACCATAAAAAGTAAATACCTATAAGAAAAGTTAATTAATCTTGACTTTTGCAATATTGTGTTTACACAGTGCATGCGGCTGTTTTGGTTTCTAGTATCCATAGAAAAACAGTCTGAATTTTAAAAATTTTTTTAAAAAGTCATCTTTCGGGAAATTATATAAATAATATAAAATTACTTTTTTAGGACTGACCTATAAAGCTAGGGGAAGATGGAGTATGATAGAAAGCACTGAAAAGAATTTAATAAATAAAACAATTTTTATAGTTTCAAAAAATTTAATTATAACAATGACAATTATTTACTGTATTCAAGCATCAATTGTAAAGTTGCTTTAGCTAGCTTGCAACCCTTTCTCAATTGGCTCAATAATACTTGAATAAGATAAAATAATTGACTCAGTTAATATATATCTTGTTAAATATTAAAAATTAAAATTGTGTATTATGAATGATAGTTTCATCAAGAACCATCTATCTCTACTATTAACCGAAATATGTCTTTAGTCATCGTTATGCTCATGGAATCTTGTGTTCAATTATAAATAGTACATTTTGTGTTACCATCAAAGAATTTATCAGGAGAGTTTTGAGGGAAAATAGTAAACAAAATTATAAGATTTGTTTTTCCAAGTTATATCTAGAAATTTACATTTACTTCTATCAAGACATTTTATAAGAACCATCTCTCGCTCGCACGTTGCAAATATTCTGGAAACACCTTCTTGTAAAATGTCTCGAGTATTTATAAAAGTTTTCATAACCTCACAGGAGATACAAAGTCATTTAGAAGATATTTTAAACATTTCTTCTGATAATTAATAATGTCCACTTTCATTCAAGTAAGTTATTACATCTAAACTACATCAGAATAGATCATATTCATTAATCAAACTAAAGTAGAAATCGCACAACAATGATCTAATTATGTTATATTTGTTGATTCCATCTTCACATGAGCTACTAGTATTCATTAAACATTTGTAAATACTTACAAACTTGTGTATAGTAGCACTTACTTTATTTGTTGAGGATGGCCATTTTGGGAGATGTATCCAATTGTCAACTCAGACCGTAACTCCAGCTGAGTTACGGTCTGAGTTGACAATGGCACACATCTCCCGAAACGGCTGTCCTCAACAAATAAACGCAAGTTTGTAAATATTTACAAGTGTTTACTTATTATGTTCATATACAACTGACTGTATTACAATAATCAGTTTTTTTAAAAAAAAACAAGTGTAATAACATTTGTTGATTCCATCTTCGCGTGAGCTACTAGTAATCACTTACAACTTTTTTAAAAAAATGTTTTAACTTGCCTATAGTAGCACTTACTTTTTTGTGTTGAGGACGGCCGTTTCGGGAGATGTGTCCCTTTGTCAACTCAGACCGTAACTGTTACGGTCTGAGTTGACAAAGGGACACATCTCCCGAAACGGCCGTCCTCAACACAAAAAAGTAAGTGCTACTATAGGCAAGTTAAAACATTTTTTTAAAAAAGTTGTAAGTGTAATACTAAAATCATATATTAAAATGCAACAGTAGAAATACTAATAAATAGGTCAAGACAATTAATACTTTTAATAATTTCTTTTGTTATTTTGTCAACGTTTTGACCATGATATCAGAAAATAACTTCTTCATATGGTCCTTGAAACACTGAAATTACATGAAACATATATTAAATTTAGTTTGACCAAAATATATAAATAAATGATCAACTATTATAAAAAACACAACAAAATATATGTTTCTTACGTTATGAAAACAAAATTAAAATTGTTCTAATAATATTCTCAGTAAACATGTTTAACTAAAATTAAAATTATTAAAGAATTAATTTTAACTAAAAACACTTGTACATATGTTACACTTGCCTATAGTTTTATGACTGTTGAGGATGGCTGTTTCAGGAGATGTGTCCCATTGTCAACTATGTTAAGATCTGAGTTGATAGTGGGACACACTTCCTGAAACAGCTGGCCTCAACAATTATAATAGTAAGTGCTGCTATAGCCAAGAATAACATATTTACAAGTGTTTTTAGTTAAAAACTAGTAGCTTGCATGAAGATTGAATCAACTAATATAAATTAATTTTATTTAAACATGTTTAGTGAGAATATTATAAGAATATTTTGTATTTTGTTATCATATTGTATGGAAAATTTATTTAGGTATGTTTTTGATAATGTTCAATCATTTATTTATATTTTTTGTACAAATTAAATTTAATGTATGTTAAAATATAATTTTAGTATATTAGTAAAGGCCATATGAAAATTCTATTTTCTGATATCATTGTCGAAACATTGACAAAATAAACCATTAACAGTATAAATTGTCTTGACCTATTCATTAGTAGTTGTACTATTATACAAATTGATACAGTCTATGAGTTTATTAAAAAATAACAATATGTTCCTTCACTTGTTTTGTCTGATGTTAGCTCCAAACGTTCAAATGTTCCTTCGCTTATGTTTTGCATAGCATTGGTTCCAATCCTAAACCTTGTGTACTTTAGGAAATGTATGCAACAATTTTATCTAAGGTTCTAAATGACATTTATTCCATCAAGGAATATAATATGGATATTCAAGCTATTTTAATGTCTGTACATTTTGATTTCACACTTACTATGGGATTGGGTTCAAAGTAATTTGCAACTTTATTATCATTTGACCACCTGTTAATTATGAACTACTGAAACATCTGTGGAATGTATGACAGTTCTGATTTCTCTGCTTCACAACTGATAGTCCTAGGTTAAATAAGACAGAATTGTAAAATTTATGTTGAGTTAATTGATTTTACAGTCAGCTAATTTATTGCATCTTGTTATGTTGAAATACATGTTCTACTGTATTCCATATTATTACATCAGTTGCTAAAAATATTTTTGTCTAAATAGAATTGAAAGATATAATAATTATCGAAATCTTGTTGCTGTTCATGACGAGCTGGTTGTTAATGACTTATTAGACTTTGTTATTACTTTAGACCAGACTTTTTGTTAACTAATGGTTGTTAAATTAACTAACAATTGGAGGAAACGTTTTCATCTTACGACTTCTTCAGGCTCGTCGTATATAATTAACTAACCAGTTGGTTAAAGAAGATTAGTGTTTGTTCGGTTTATCGTTGTTTTTTTATAGTATTACTCTAATTTCCATTGGAGCATCGGTTGGTTTCAAACCAATCATTAAATATATTTCTTAAAATGTGGTTATAGACTTTCGTGTATTACTAAAATTAACTCCAAGAAACAGCTCAATTCCCAAGGTTTAATACAAATTCATTGCTTAGTGATTTATTTAATTAATTTAATCTATATATTGCTGTAAATAAAACTCTATCTTCCTTTAACTAAATATGCAGATAAGCAATAGTTAATGTTTGAAAGAATAATTTCTTTTTCCAGTTTGATTAATTATTGGTGTATTAAAATATGGCAATGAACAAAAACTTAAAATTTGACACATAGATAATGCCAGTAATAATAATCAATGAAATATGTAGGTTAAGAAGTCTTGGTTAATCTATGAGATTATTGTATACTGATTGCAAATGTACTAGGCAGTCACTATCTGTGTTTAGGTTGGGTACCAAGAAGCATTTTAGAGTGACTGATGCTGGTTTTAAAGGAATGTTTTGAATAATGTGGTAATGCAGTGTATTATATAACTTGTATAGGGTTTGTTCATTTTATATGTTTTTGTGTTCTATTATATTTGTGTATTTTATACTATGTTACTACTTTTGATATCATTTGGCAAAAAACCAGTATTTACTGATATTTTTCAACAAACGTGTTTTTTCTTGTCCGTGACTCACAGCATTGATCAATGCACTGACCTAGTGCAAAACAACGCATCTGCTGAAAAATATCGGTAATTAGTGGTTTTTTACCAAGTGATACCAAAATTAGTAATTTGTAAAAAACCTCAAGATGTACAACACAAAAACTGCAAGTTATACTAGGTGTTGAGAAAAGTTTATTTTTTTGCTTATGTGGAGAATTTCTAGGATGTGTTTGGTATTTGTGTAGCTGTATAAAAGGTCACAAAAATATGAGCTAAATTTTTCAGTGTTTATTAGTGAAAAAGACTATCTATAGTAGATAGTAAAGATTTAGCAGCTTCTTTATATTTACCGCAAACCTAGCTGCGGAATGGTGAGGACATATGCTAATAAAAATAAATGTGTTGTGGTTATAGGTAAGTTGTAACAGATTATAAATAAACAAGAAATAGAATATTTTTATATGTACCCTGATTAGACTATACTGGTCTTAATATTAATGTTAGTAATAACTATAGCTTTACTTCCTTATTTCATTTTACTTCTTTGCATCCTTTATCAAGTACAGTGTGATGTGTGCACACTAGTATATTGTTGTATTGAATATTTATACAGGTGTTTTTTTTTTATTTATCTGAGCATGCGAATGTTTTAAGACGTTTCTTTAAAAAACAGTACTAGTTAATAAATTCTACCCTGAGTTTACAAGTATTCAAATATTTGCCAGTGTTGGATGATACTGTGTTAATTGTTTAATTTTTTAAGACTTTTACTGTGGTTCTGTTTAAATCTTAACTAAAAATATACTATTGTGTTTGTTATTACAGGAGATACGCTAAGTCCTGGTGAAGATAGCTCTAGTGAGCTTGGCGGTTCAAAACCAAATAAACCCAGACTGCAAAGATCTAAAGCACAGAGTAGAAAAACATTTCGTTTGAGAAAAGGCAGAATTGAGGTGATAAAAGTTACATGCTTAGCTCCTTTATATATATTAATGTAATGTCATTTGTTGAATCCATCTTCACGTGAGCTACTAGTAATCACTAAACACTTTTAAATGTTTTAACTTGCCTATAGTAGCACTTACTTTGCTTGTTGAGGACGGCAGTTTCAGGAGATGTGTCCCTTTGTCAACTCAGACTGTAAACATAAACGGTCTGAGTTGACGAAGGGACACATCTCCCGACGGCCCTCCTCAACAAGCAAAGTAAGTGCTACTATAGGCAAGTTAAAACATTTAAAAGTGTTTAGTTAATGTAATGTATTAAAAAATATAAATAATATGAGGGTTAAAAAAAACTGATTTTATAATAGTCTTAGAACTTATTCTCAATGTATTTAAAAATTTTGGAAGCTTTCTTTAACTATTTGCACTTTGACAATGAGAACGCTTGATTGGCAAGGCACTCTGAACCTGGGTGTGAACTGGCTTAAGTATTTGGCCTATCTACTCCGAGACAGTTTAATTTTTGTTATCATAAATTTAGACCTTTGCATCACCTCCAGTTTCCATTTTATTAAGATAAAAAGTTTAAATTTTAATGCTCAATCAGTTTTAAAATAGTTGCTTTTTTGGGGGTATAGTGTAAAATAGATTCTATAGCAATACAAGATATCATCTATTTTTATGTTTTGGCTTTTTAACGCTTAATAATTCCTACATAGAACATGATAACTACTCCCACTCTTTGTCAATGTCATCTACTGGATAGAGCCATCACCAATTTTCTTGGATTAATTAACATTTTTACTTCTCCAATAATATAATTAAAAATATCTTACTTAATTCATGGTGTGATTTTCTTAGGTTATGTTCAACACTGTATGGGTTTGCACGCCACTCTAATATATAAGGTGATTTTGATAGAGAACTCTTAGGGGCTGGGTGCTATTATTATATATTTGTTTTAAATTTTTGTTAAATTCTTGCTCTTTTGTAATAATATTCACTCACATTCAGTAGTAACTTTTCACTAGGGGAACCAACTAGCTTAAATTCAGTTTACCGCTTTCTTGAAGCAATTTGATTCAATCAAATATCAGAACATACACCATAAACTAATCAAATGAAATTACTTTCACTATGAACTGAAATTGCTAATTTGGACAATACAACTATTCTTTGAGCTTAGCTTGTGAGATTATGTTAAAACAAATAAAAGACATACACAAGACTCACAAATTAATCATTTATTTACTCATACATGTTTCAATGTCAAAGTCATCATCACCAGTGAGTGTTGCTACTACAAACTCTAACTTACAACTAAAGTGAATGCAAGGTTACAATTCTATATATTTATACTGTGGGCTTCGTTTTGACAGGTGGGAGTGGCAATGTCTACAGTATAAATATAGAATTGTAACCTTACTTTCACCTTAGTTGTAAGTTGGAGTTTGTAGTAGCAACACTCACTGATGATGATGACTTTGTCATTGAACCCCTTATGAGTAAATAAATGATTAATTTGTGAGTCTTGTGTATGTCTTTTATTTGTTTTTAATGGACAATAGTCTATGAGGTAATTATTGTTTCATTGTAGAGTATTTGATTGCGCCTGTTTTTTTTTGTTTAGCAAATAAATTGATAACTCTATTATTGGAGTTTGTTTTTAAATCCCTAATGCTGCTAACAACTTTTACCTGGACATACTATTGTATTTAAGAATCAGTTACAAATTGAGTGCAGTACATCTTTTCATTTTGGGCACGAGAAATATTAACAAAACATATTTTATTGATTCCATCTTCACATGCAACTAGTTTTTAACTAAAACACTTGTACATATGTTAGTGTGCACCATAGTCATACAACACAGATGTGTAACATACTAACTACAAGGGTTTTAGATATAAACCAAACCCAATAATGTTGACAAAAAACCCACCTATTTTATGTTTCTTGGTCAAAGATTTTTATTATTTACAACATTCAAATAATGCATCAAATGTTTTGTTAAACAAGAACTTTTTAATTCCCATGCTCTCCACTGCTCTACTCAAAAGGTCACTGCCATGAAACTTATGTTTTTTAAAATTACCTGAAAACTACTTTAAGATCAATTTTAATACTAACTTAAATTAATTTAAAAAAATATTTTTTAAACTTTTTTATGCATATGTTACCGTAACCTCAAAGAATGAGTTAATAGAATTAAAAAATATGATAAACCCATATATATTGCAATGTATAACATGGTTATCAGTTTTATAGTAGCTGTACATTATTTTGTTTTTCTTTGTTATATGTAATCTAATATTGAAGAACATGTAACATTAAGTTTAATTTGTTCTTTACTAGGTTCTTTGCATATTAAAATATTTAACTTATCTTGCTAAATGTATTATGAGAAGTTATAAGAGTTTTTGATAATAATTAAATGTCTATTCACAGGGTGCTACAGAGGAGACAGAAACAGTTTCAAAGTCTGTACTTCATAAGGTAAGTAATTCATTCCAAAATTCTGTCAACAATAATTATTTTAATGAATTAGTGTTGTAATCCTGAGACGATTTTGTTGTAGACCAACAACACTCAATGTCAGCCACAGTCACCTCCACCAAAGCCGGAAAACAACACTCCACCAGCAGTGCCGGAACCTCCAGTCCAGAGTCCAACAGTAACAGTTCCTTATCATAGCATTCCCATATCCCATACAGGAAATATCCGCGCTCAGCTGAGAACTGATATATCTTGGGAAGAGGAAAGCGCACCGTCCCAGACATCCAGCACTTCCGGTTACAGGGAAAACTGCAGTTTGTTGATGATGGCCATGGAGTCTTCTCCAGAACAATATCTGCCTTCAACAAACAGCAGCACAGTAGTTCCACCGTCACCAGACTCGAGTTCGGGCGACCCTGACATTACACGCAGCCAGCATTCCTTGTTGATGGTCTTTGACACACAAGATGAAGATACACTTATTTAAAATGTGATATTCTTAAAAATGAATGTAATTAAGTAGAAAAAGCTAGTACATCATGATGTGTAAAATATCCATTGAGGACTGTTCACACCATTAATGTTTTTATGGGATTTTAACACACTTTTACTAATATTACCTGAATCATGCAACAGCACTCCTAGTAAGGTAGCTCCAAACTCTGTACGAACAAGAGCTGTTAGTCCTGTACGAACAAGAGCTGTATCTAGAAAGACATGGTTGCAGAGGTAATTTCAGTCTGTGTGAGTATTTTTCTCTAAAAAAACATGAGATTATTTTGTTTTCACTTACATAATAACCTGTTCTGCCTTTGTAAGCACTTTTTATCTTTGTATTTCTTTTCTCCTTGAGTATGAGTCCAAGGATTGAGTTAGGATGGAGTTATCTCAGCGTGCCTTACAATAAGGATGTTATTTTTCTGCAACATCCCTTCAAGTCAGATCACCTTTACATCATAATTATCCATCATACATTCAATGGATATTCAGTATTGTACAAACCTGCTTTCAGTAACATCATTAGTATCATGTATTTCAAAATGTTGCCATCCACGACTCTTTTCAACCTATTTTCGTAGCTCTTCTGCCCTTAAATTAATTCCATTTTCTAGAAAGGGATCTTTAGAGATTACATTAAAGTCTGTTTTGAGAACAAACATTGTTTTATATTTTATGTTTTTGAGGGCAAATGGACATACGTAGGTCTGACTTTTGAAAAACCAGGTATTTTATTATTTGAATGTTTGTCCAAAAGTTCCAACTCTTTCAATATAAAATGTAGTATAGTCAATGAATTGTTTTCTGATATCAATAAAAATGTATATTATTGCAATGAAACTATAAAGTTTTGTTTGAAAATTGGTGAAACTATAGCTGAAATTCTTTTATATTTCAAGATATCTTTCGCTAAGCTGTAAGTCATTTATAAACGTTTCAGTGATTTTCTTATGATATTTTCCTGAGACCAGAAAACAAATTAAATGTAATATTTCTAAAGCTACTGATTTGATGGACTGAACATGAGGGGAAATGATTATTCCAAACATTACTTCTTATTCCTTTCGGTTACAAAAAATTAAACTCAAACTCAAGAAACAGCTGAAAAAAAAATAGAAAGGATAACTGGAAGTCTAAGTTACAATTTTGTGTCGAGACATGGACAAATTTCTTGATATATATTAACTTTTAGCATACTGCGTATGACATACTATTTACCACTAGCACGGAATCAGTATATAAATTTTCCATTTGTTTAAAGCTCTGTTTAAATTTAAATGATTAAAAATGATTAAATTTAATTAATGAATGTGGAAAATTAAACATTTATTAGAGGTACATATGTTTTACAGCCAAAAAATTTCAAAATATTTTAGAAGCATTTATCGTTTTTTATACAAGCATATCTAATACGGGGATAGATTCACAAGTTTTACAGTTGTAAGCACAGTGTAACAACATACAAATCTAACACCTAACAACACACACAATGCAAAACACAGACACAACACAATTGGGAGATAGTGAGTGTCTAATGGGTTCCAAAAATTCATGTATATACAGACTGGTAAAGGGTGTCCATTACTATGATAACAAATTGCTGAGGAATAGCAAAATTCAGAATATGATAAATGTAGTCTAGGTGTCAGTTTATGCTATACCAAATTTATCCATAACCATATTTGATTTTTTTAATTCAAGTATCATAAAGATGTTGAAACTTGAAAATATGAGATATTGAGTTATACACTTTTACAAAAAATCTGACTGATATGCTAGATATTCTGTAATATGCATGTTAAGGGTTAATGCAAAATTTGACCACTTTAAAGATGATAATAAATATTGAATTTCAAGAATATATTTACTACAAACGTACCTAAATCGTTCAGGTTGTACCTTATCTGATTAAATTTTTACTTGTTTAAAATAAGCTAAAACCTTTTATAATTAAAAAAATATTGACTCTAAAGATAATTTGTGAATTGAGAGAGTTGTGACCTCTATACAGAATAAGGCAGTGAATCTCAATGGGTTGAAAATAATTTTTTTTCAAAACTAGAAATCAATCAAATGAAATAATTCTAATGAATTGTGAGACAAATGTCAAATAGTTTGTACTTTATTAACACTATCATTTGAACCATATACAGTGTATATAATGACTCTTTTAAAGAATAAAATGTTCTAATAAAATCTTACCTAGACTTCACATTCAAAGGTGACTTTATGTTTGCCTAAATTAGAACTTTCCAGATTGGAAACAAAGCTTTACACCATTCCCTCCTTTTTAAATTCCTTCTATTAGTCCACACTCTCCTTATATGTATCTTGTTCAAACTTTCAATTGCTAATAAAATACTTTTTATTGATCCACTCAAGTTCAAATACATTTTTTAAAACTTGTAGTGAATGACACTTGATGTTAATAAAGTTTTTTCAAATATTAATTCATTAATTAAATTTAACTAATTAATTTCAGTTTTCTATCAGAGGAAAGCTTTTGACAAGAGGAAGTTTTCTCCTGTTCGGCTTAAAATTAGTGTTGAATAATGTTTCCTTAATACAGCTGATTTTATGTTATAGGTTATGAGGTAGATCAGCTGTTTTATGACATAGGTTATGTTACTTTATTAATGTTAATTGTAATAAAAAGTAACTATGATTTATATTTCTTTCATTTATATTAATAATTTATATTTTTATAATAAAGGTAACTAAAATAACATTTTATTTGTTCACCTAAGTAGGAATTGACTTTAAAAATGTTTTGTTCATATAACTTGTTTAAATCCTTATAGCCAACTTAGTCATGGTTGGTTTCTCCACTGTTGGTACGCTCTAGTTTATTCATATCATATTACTGGTCAAATTTGTATCTTTGAGTAACTAGGTCCTACCTATATCATATCGGTCCTTTAACCTACTTTCATATTCAGCATCATTCATTGTAGTTAAAAATAATATTTTTATTGTCATTGGATTAAAATCTAAAACTACAACTGTTTTTAGTTCACTGGTATAAAGGATTATTGTTTTATTTATTGTTAAATTGAATATACAAGAAAGTTTTATAGGCTATCAGCAATTCTTGTTTCAGAAAGAAGTCAATTATATTGTTATAGTATAACACAAGGTATTGTTTAACAGGGAGGATTTTGTATGGAAGTAAATAATATTAAAGGTGTTAAAATAAGGTTTGTCTTTTATTTTTATTTCCCATTTCAAAAATTCAAACTTGTACCTACCCAGTGAAGAAAAGAGTGCGGATGTTGTATGCGCATGGGCCTGTTTGTAGGACCTTGTTGCTAGATGTTGGAGTTGGAAAGGCATTTTCAAGTCAGTGTGAAGCAGTGTTATCAGGATCGGCTTCAGGATTTATTTTTTGGGTAGGCACAGTTTAGGAAAGTTGTGACTACCGTTTTTAGCGACGTCCTCAGAAACTGTTTAAAATTTTAATTGTTTATTTTAGAGAATTTTTATTCTCAGAGCATTTTAGACATAATAGGCAAAACAAAAGAAGAACTATTTGCTATTTTATTGTTGCTTGGTCCATTCTAAATTTAGCTGTAATATTATACCATTTCTTTTGTTCTTAGATATATAAAATTTATCTTTTTAAATTATCGATAACTAAGAAGAATTTTTACAATTAAATATAAACAAGTTAGGTAGGCCTGAAGCTACTTAGCCCACCTGTTGGAGCCGCTACTGAGTGATATCAAATTTTTTTGTACCCCCAGAACCTGCCCAGCCCTTGTGCAGCCAACCTCTAGTGAGCTGCCTCCATTTCTCATGCACATGTGGTTAGTATCCCTACCAACAAGAAGGAAATGGGATTGATTTCCCATGTACCAAGCTGATAAGCTCTTCCCACGCATTGATAGGGAAATGAAACTGTATGGTAACTGCGAGCTAAGAGCGGGATGAAAAAACCTGGCAGGAAAAATATCGTGACAGATCATGGAGGAACCCTGGGGGCTAGGATATCTTTATGCTAAGGAATAAGGAAGGGTATTACCTTACAAATACCTTGTTGGTGAGGCTATGAATAACATGTACATACTATTATTAATCTGCTTTACAGTTATGTTGGAGATGTTATGAATCTCTCTGTGAGGTACTGCTATCTGGGGCATTGTAACAAACTACTGTTTAAAATTAGACAAATCATGTGTGAAGTGTTTCTATCTATGTCAATTTTGTAAACTAAATTGAAAGGGTCTAGATAATGTTGCTGAGATAAATAGTTTGAAAGAAGCACAAAATTGTGTAAGCAACTAATTACAAACCTGGCTGTGAAATACATTCTGTACTATATATATATATATTCCTAATGCATTATATTTTGAGAAAATAAGTAGACTACAATACACAAAACATCCTATGTAGGCTATATTTCTAAGAAATATATATATAGAAATATATATATAATTTAAAAAGTCTATTTGAAAAGCTTAATAGTTTTCTCATGTTAAAGGAAGATGTATTACATTTAAGTTTCAATTAATATTTATCTTCTAATATTATTATGTAGACTTGTATAAATCCAAACAGAATTGCACAAATTATTTCTTTTTTTTTATTTTGCACTTCATAATATATAAAGACTATATGCGTTTAACAGAGTAGGCCCCTATGTGTTGGCTGACCAATTACTGTAACTTCTATTTTTGCCTAAAATGTAAACCATAATTCCCATTCCTAAGCTAACTGTAGTAAAACGTTGTTAAAACTAAGATTCAGAAAACTGAACTGTTACAAGTTTAAAATAATATTGAAATATACTTCAAATAATAAAAATTTTCATTTGGTTGTTGACCTATATCTGATTTTTTGCCATTCAAAAATGTTTTCCCATTGCCATTGATTCCCAGCCATATCGTACACAAAAGTCTTTTACCATCGGATCGTAACGTCAATTTAGCTTCGTAACGTAGCTTTAGTGGTGGAACACAGTTTTTACATCGTTAGTAAATCCCTAATTTTAGCACATCAACTCAATTTTGAATTTTAATGCCGTCTTTAACATCGTAACGCTACTTCTTATCAGCGTGACGGAACTTCAGAACTGTACACCATTTCTTATCAGCGTGACGCAACTTCAAAATAGTAACCCCTTTTTTCAGCTTGACACAACTTCAGATTCGTTACCGTGACACAACTTCAAAACCGTAATGAAACCTCTTATCAGCGTGACACAACTGCAGAACGATAAGGCCACTTCTTATCAGCGTGACACAACTTTAGAACCGTAACGTAACTTCTTATCTGCGTTACACAACTTCAAAACAGTATCCCCACTTCTTATCAGCGTGACACAACTTTAGAATCGTAACACAACTTCTTACCAGCGTGACACAACTTCAAAACAGTAACGCCACTTTTTATCTGAGTGACAACGTCAGCACCGTAACGCCACTTCCTCAACTGTCTTATCAGCGTGACACAACTTCAGAACCGTAACGCCACGTCTTATCAGCGTGACATAACTTCAGAACCGTAACCCCACTTCCTTTTAACGTGACACATTTGCAGAACTGTTACACCTCTGTTTATCAGCATGACACAATATAAGAAACTTACCGCCACTTCTTATCACCGTGACACAACTTCAGCCCCGTAACACCACTTCTTGCCAGCATGACACAACTACAAAACGGTAACGCCATTTCTTTTAAGCGTGGCACTAATTTAGAATTGTAACTCCACTTTATATAGCGTGACACAACTGCAAATCCGTAACGCCTCTTTTTATCAGCGTGATACAACTTCAGATCCGTAACGTCACTTCTTACCAGCGTGGTACAACTTCAAAACTGTAACGCCTATTCTAATCGGCGTGACACCACTTCAGAACCGTAACACCACTTCTTACTAGCGTGACACTGCAAAACAGTAACGTAACTTCTTATCAGCGTAGCACAACTTTAGAATCGTAACCCAACTTCTTACCTGCGTTACACAACTTCAGAACAGTATACCCCACTTCTTATCAGCATGACACAATTTCAGAACCGTAATTCCATGTCTTATCTGCTTGACACAACGTCAGCACCGTAACGCCACTTCTTATAGCGTGACACAACTTCAAAACCGTAACGCCTCTTCTTACCAACGTGACACAACTGCAGAACGGTAACGCCATTTCTTACCAGTGTGGCACAACTTTAGAATCGTAACGTTCCTTTTAATCTGCGTGACAATATCAGAACCGTAATCCCACTTTGTAGCAGCGTGTTACATCTTAAAAAACCATAACGCCACTTCTTGTCAGCGTGACACAGTTTCAGAATCTTAACCCCACTTTCTATCAAAGTGACACATCTGCAGAACTGTTACACCCTTTTTTATCGGATCGACACAATTTTAGAAACGTACCGCCACTTCGTATCACCGTAGCACAACTTCAAAACCGTAACGGCACTTCGTATCTGCGTGACACAACTTCAGCACCGTAACACCACTTCTTACCAACGTGACACAACATCAGAAAAGTAACATCCCTTCTTATCAGCGTGACACAACTGCAGAGCCGTAACGCCCTTATTTATCAGCTTGACACGACTTAAAAAACCATAACGCCACTTCTTATCAGCGTGAAACAACTTCAGCACCGTAACACCACTTCTTACCAACGTGACACAACATCAGAAAAGTAACATCCCTTCTTATCAGCGTGACACAACTGCAGAGCCGTAACGCCCTTATTTATCAGCTTGACACGACTTAAAAAACCATAACGCCACTTCTTATCAGCGTGAAACAACTTTAGAACTGTAACGCCACTTCTTATTTGTGTGACACAACTGCAGAACCCTAACCTCACTTCTTATCAATGTGACACAACTGCAGAACCCTAACCTCACTTCTTATCAATGTGACACAACTGCAGAACCGTAACACCAACTCTATAACAATCAATTTAAATATAAGCTGAAATGATAGTTCCACATTGTGACTAAAATATACCTGAAATTTAGAAAATAAAATCTGGTCCAAACTTTGGCATATTCCATTGTTTATAATAACATTAATCAGAATTAATAAAAACGTATGTAATTATATTCAAGTACAGACATCGGTTTAGCCTTGTCTACACTATTGGACAAAGTCGAGCAATTGTATATAGACATGTCTTAGGGATGTGTCTAGACATTTAAGAGAGTTTGTGGCGTGAATACACTCGTTGGTTAGTTGCTAGACGTGGTGACCTTGTTGTATTGCTGTTTGCGCTGTTATAATTTTGAATAATGGAAAATAGCAAAAGAGGAGATGTTGGCGGAGGAGTTAAATTTTCGCAGAGATATCTAGTTTCGGTTGCAATTTACTTTCAACGTTGAAATTAGAAGACGCGATGTAATTCCGAAACTTTAACCGTTTGAATCCCAAGATATTTTGAAGACTTACTACAGCTGTTAGACTTAAGCAGAAATATTGAGAAAAGAGGAAGCGCATTTAGAGAAATCATTTTGCCAAACATGAATTTTTTCCATATCCTCCAGGATATTTTATATTTTTTGTCCAGTTCTTTCATCACCTTTCTCTTTGTTACTGCGATTTTTATAATCGGGATTTGTAACTTCTCATAAAAAATTTGAACAATGAAAATCTACAAGAAATAAAACATGTAAGTTAGTAATAGACAATTGCCTTTAGACTTGGTCTAAAGACAGAAATCGCTCGACTTTGACTAATAGAGTGGGCAAGCCTTTAAACATAAAATGTAATTCATAAAGGTATTCAGTTAGACAAATTATACGTCGATTGAATGTTGTTTTAGGAGAGACTCTGCGGGAGACGTAACAGATCTGAGGTTTACAAGGTGAGGGGGAAATGGAGAACGCCGTATAAGGAATAAACGAAATGACACAAAGCTCTGCGTGTTATCTGGACTGGCAAGAATGTAACAGAAAAGGTTTTAGCATTTAGTCGGGCAAGAATTCTTTCGGCGCCCTTGAAAAGGTAAAGTAATTGAAATAGGTTTACCATTATTAAAAAAGTGTATCCAACTGCAAACATTTTACTAAATACTTAATTTCAAACTTGGTTCTAAAAGTTTTATATTTAGTTGGAAAACTTTGGTACAAAAAATGAATAGGCATTAATATAACTTTTATTACGGTACCTACAGATAAAAATAAGTAATTTTAAAAAATCGTTAAAATCGATTCCTACTTCAGTCAAACAAAAAAAAAAAAAAAAAAATATTTGAGTTTTTTTTTGTTTTATAATTACAATCAATATAAATATGTATATACATATGTCAGAGTAACAATATTAAGTCCCAAAATAGAAAGCAAATTTCCTTGCAATTTTACATTTTCCTTTCTATGTGGTGTTGGACTATTTCTATGTGGTGTTGGACTATTATTTTTGTTTGTTACTATTTATAGGCTATCTTTCTTTTCGACGCTTGCATTGTGTTGTAGTTTTTTACGCTTTTTTTCGCATTGTCCGTTTAAGAAGCAAGGTTCGATACCTAGTGGCTAAGGTTGGAGCGCTGGTGAAGGTTTGCCATGAAAATTACTGTAAAGAGAAAAGGTGGGAGACCCTTTTTTAAAGACCCACTCCCTAACAATCTGCCAAGAGCGAGAGCTGTGACAGAGTTTAGCTGTGCACTGGACATAACAATTTTCAGGCTCACCTGCATCGCATAGGCCTGGAAGACAACGACACTTGCCCACTTTGCCATGATGGTTCGATGGATAAGACTACCTGCGTTTCTGTCAAGTTTTGCATGCAGACCTACTACATCTAGCCAGTACTGGTAGGCTCGTCGCAGAATGGCTTTATTGCCAAGGCCAGGCATTGGCTAAATCAAACAATCAGATTCGATACCGTTAATCCAGTTTGTTTGTTTGATTATTTTTGCAACAATTTAAGGTTGTACAATGGAGGTTTCGACGACCAACAGACGGTGGCCAAAAATTAATATAGATTTTTGAAGATTATATTTATAGGTATGGGACAGTCGGGTCAGTGCAAAAAGCGCTACACTCCGAACATGAAGGTACTCATTTCGAACCCGACCTAGACCCCAAATTTTTAAAATTTAGCTATTGAATAAATATTTGAAAAAAAACTGTATTAATATCAATTGTCATCCACTGTGGGTTTAAAATAATGCATTGGAACTTAAATGGATGAATAAAAACGTATTTGATTAACGATTGTAAATTTGTACAAGATATATATCAGGAGAATGGGGTAGTAGCATACAAGGAATTTTAAAAAAATCTGATTTTGGGCTACATTTCCAGGTTTGCCGGATGCAAGCATTTTTTAAAACAGTCATATCTCTTCTTATATTAAATCTAACAAGATGTTTCTTATACGAAACGAAAGGAGGAAATGTAGAGTGTTATCCGCTGTTTTCAGTTTCAAGATATCTTCAACAGTCTTTGAGTAAAACTTATAAATAAATTTATATATATATATATATATATATATATATATATATATATATATATATCAGGGGTATCCTGTAAGGTACCCTAATAGAAGAAATTAAATAAGCAAATTTTAAACTCTGAGTAAAAGTAGTATTCTGACCACACCTCGTATTTTAAAATCGATTTGACGCTCATCGTTTTGAGAAACATTGGTAGATACATGTTTGTAAGGTGTTCTGCACCCCTCGCTCCAAGGGAGAACACTTTTACACAATTGTATCGAAAATAACTATTCAAAAACAAGGTGAATATTGACAGCTATTTATGCTCAAACTTGTTTCACTGCTTCGAATAAAACCAATTCTTTTAATGGATTAGATTTTCTCTCATTGAATTCTGATGGATTCTAATTATTGGAAGAATTAGACTCTAATAAAAAACAAGTAATGAAAAAAATATTTTAAAGTGAATTCCTACTGAGATAACAAAGAAAAATGTTATTTTAGTTACCCTAGAGCAATATTTATAATATTGTATGGTGACCATGGCAACAGTTCAAAGTTGTACAATGGAGGTTTCGACGACAACCACATGAGGGAAAATAATTCATATACTTCTCTGAGAAATATATTTCTAGGTATTGGAAAGTTGGTGCAGTGCCAAGGAACACTAGACTTTGAACATGAAGAGTTCAAATCCAGCTGGACCCCACAAATTTTATAATTTATTTATTAAATAAATATTTGAAAAATCTTTATTAACATCAATTTTCATCCGCTATAGGAAAAAAATGTATTGGAACCTGATTGGATGAATAAAAAACGTATTTTATTAACGATTGAAAATTTGTACATGATATATATTACGAGAGTGTGAACAAATTGAAGGAATGTACTAAATTGTATTAAATCTAAAACAAATGTAAAAGGAAAAACTGCTGAAGGTCCAAACTTTTATATGGAAGGTTTTTTTAGTTTCTTGATCAAAAAATAATTTTGCCTGAGGAAATAAAAACTTTTTTTCACACCTACTCTCTATTGCATACACATTTTCGCTTAGTTAGTTTACTTCTACAAATATCTTTTAATGGAATTACCTACAATAATAAAAACCCTTACTTATTTACTAGGCAACGACCACCCTTGGCAGTTGAGCCATTTGGTGACTCGCTGAGCAATAGAGACACGACTTCAGAGGTCTATACGTGTTGTATAGGAGGCTTTATCATTAACAGTATGCTCCTTGACGATGGAACTGTTATAATCCTGAACCCGGTCAAGGGCTGTGCAACATTCAGGGATTCGGCATTCATAGGTTCACTACCACACAGCACACTCCGGGGTCGGTAGCACATGGATACGTTGGAGGTGCGCAGCGAGGTAACCATGACCAGTATTCAATCTGAATGCTGCATCATTAACAGCTCGGGGCAAGTTATGGTCAATTGGTCTCCCCGTCACAAGATTTTCCCACCGATTTCCTGCTGGGAGTTCCCTCAATCGAACGTAATTCCATTTTTTTTGTAGACATCTTTATTAGGTACCTGGAGGACTGCAGTGAACTCAGATGCGCAAGCTGAGGGAGGCTTGTTCTTTCCTTGGTTAGTTGATCAGCCTTTTCATTGCCAGTGTTGTTTACATGGCTCAGAATCCACTGGAAATTTTGTACCCACCCGCCATATATGAGAGCATTAAATTTTCTTCTACAGTCTGTGGTTCTACTACAGTCAGTCTGTGAGTTTACAGAGAGAGATTCAAGATGAGAATCTTAGAGTCAACAAGGAGCAGTAGCGTCAGATTCTCAAGCTCAATTGCTGCAGCATATATGACAGCTACCTTACCGTCTTAGTTGCTAAGATGGGCCCCAAACATCAGAAAATCCCTCAAAACATATGTGGTACCTATTTCGCCTGATCCAACTATGGATGACCCATCAGTGTACATTTGAAGCCATTCTGGTGCAGGGTATGTAACATTGATAGTTCGGAGGACTGCACTTCTAAGATCCTGATTCAAAGATGCATGCTTTGGTAAGTGGTCTGTCAGGAATGCTCTGCCTTAGGGAGCTCCTGGAAGCAATCCTGAAAAGCTGTAAGCAGTAGTGACTCCATTCTTTTTATAAAGATCCTGGTTAGAGACAAGGGGTGTTCACTGGGTTTTTAGTCTATCTGTGGATTTACGGTACTCGTCCAAAGATTTGTTTGTTCGTTTAAATCGCTTCCAGAAACACCTGTGCTCTGGGACGTCTCCCTGCGTATTTGTAGCGGTTCAATCTCAGTTTGAGCCTCCATTGCAGCAATAGGGATGAACTTCGCAGCACCAGTTATCACTCTTAAGGCATTGTTGTCTTGAAGCAAAATCAAGTAAATTTGTGATGCATTTACTGGCTGTGACTGTCACCTCGTACCCCCCCTCCCCAAAGTACGGTACTACACAAGTTGAGTCTTACTGGTGACGAAAAGAGGAGTAATAAACGTAAGGCTGACTGTGTAAGAGCGTGGTGCAAAACATCTACATACTGATAAGAGAACAATACATGGACAAGTAAGGTATGTGCTATTCCTGTATGTATTGTAATAACATAAGCAGCTGCCTTCAACATACCAGACAAACGAATATAATTTATATTTGTGTAGGAAATGTCAAGGGTGCGAAGTTCAGATTGAGCCCACCTTTAAGTTCCTATGGTAAATGTGCGCGGGTAATTCAGAAATAGAATAATTTTACAGTTGCAATAGAATAAATTAAAAGGTGGGAGATAAAACAATAGGGTGGCAAACACTGTAACAAACCTAAAAACTTGTAGAATGCTAATATTTTCGAATGATTAGTAGTTCTTATCAGAATAGGACTAAATAAGAGCAGGGACTATAAGGGCGCATCCTGGCTATGGTCGAATTCGTCAGGTCTGTATTAATCCCTCAAGTAGAGAGTTCGAACTGATGCGATGGTTCGCGTAGGGGTCAGATCGAACTAGTCCGATGGGAACAATAGAAATAATTGTGAGGTTAGTTTAGAATAAGTTAGGTTAGGTTAGGCTAGGTTAGGTTAGATTAGGCTAGACTAGGTTAGGTTAGGCTAGGTTAGGTTAGGTTAGGTTAGGTTGTGCTAGGTTAGATTAGGCTAGACTAGTTTAGGTTAGGCTAGGTTAGGTTAGGTTGTGCTAGGTTAGGTTAGGCTAAACTAGGTTAGGTTATTGAGTAATCAATATCTATGTGTACTCGACATAGAAAACATCGTACACTTTTTTCTCACTAGTAACGCCCCCCGTGATTATCAAGATGAAAACTGGGTTGTCACAGTGAGAGTAAGGGGGTGCTGAAGGAAAACCCTTCTGGATTCCCCGGCTCTACCTGCTTGCTAACCATCGGAACACTTCATCCCTTTCTTCGTGGCCCTTTCTTAAGCAACAAACATATCATTGGGATATGTTGATCATCGGACCTTTTCGGTACCACCCCCAAAAGCTTCGGTCAGAGATGTTTCAGAACTTGAGCGTTGATAATGTACTATTGCAATATAATTTAGGTTACCAGACTACCCGTTTTTCAGACATGTGTCCCGTTGTCCCGACTATCCTACCAGGGTGTGCTTTTTTTCCCCGTTTTGGCAGAATAGTAACTGACACCGCGGTATATAGAGTAAGACGGTAGGTCTCACGAACTGGATGCGCACTGGCAAACCGGGCCGATGACGCCAGTGGCACCTTAGGCATATGAACCACCATTACAGAAGTAGATCTGTGTTGTTTCTTATTGTGCTGTGATTAGTGTTACTGCTATTAATTACCATTGGTGTGGTTAACTGTGTTTTAATGTCTGTTTAGTGACTAGTTGTGTTAATATTGTGTGTGATTGTTAAGGTTTTATTTTACTAACAAGTCTGCTCTGAAAGCAATGTAAGTACCTTAGGCCTAAACATATTACAAATAGCTACAATGCCTTGTTGCGCCGTTGCGGGTTGTACAAACCACTCGGACAAAGCCAAAGAGCTACATTTATCGTTTCATAAATTCCTAAAGGATGAAAATTTACACAAAACATGGGTGCATGAATGTAAAAGAAAAGGTACTTTTAATTCCAAAACAACAAGAATATGTTCTGAACACTTCATATCAGACGATTTTGAAAGAGATATACAATCCAAGCTATTGAGTCTCCCCCAAAGACATGTTTTAAAGGTAAATTCGTTTCCTACGCAAAAAATACCCACCTTATCAAACTCGAAAAATAATTATACTAATAAAGATAGATGCTGTAGAACAAAAGTGCGGGAGGGTAAGAGATTGGTGAAGTCGTTATTAGAACCATCTTGTACAACAAATACGAATGCCAACTGTGAGTTTAAGAAAGATGTCATCGTGAACTTCGACCAGATGAAAGTGCGTTCTGACATGTCCTACGACAGTATAGGAGATATTTTTAAAGGGCCACACGATAGTGTACAAGTAATTGTTATATGAAGCCTGTCAAGTGGAAGCAGCCTATTTTTTACCAATTTGATTAGTCTGTTACAACGGATATATTTTTTGAAGCAACAAAACTTGTTGAGGAAAGTGGGTTTAGGTTACGAGGATTTGTTTGTGCCATGAGATGCTGTAACCAGAAATTAAAAACAGAATTGGGTATACCTCCAGAGGCATCTTTAGCACGAAACCCATGCTCTGAGGAACGAATGATTTGGTCTTTTTCTGACGTTCCTCATGTGTTAAAACTAATTCGGAATTATCTTTTAGATCAAGGATATGAACTGAAGGATGGTTTAAAAGTTACCAAAGGCATTTTACTTGACTTATTTCAAAATTTAAAAAAAAATACCGATTTGAAGTTCGCGTATAAAATTACAGAAAGTCACTTACTTGTCTCAGGAGGGGAAAGACAGAATGTAAGGGAAGCTGCCGAACTTCTTTCCAGAATAGTTAGCCAAAGCAGGAAATTATGTTTTCCTTGGAAATTCGCATGTAGCATACTTTCTAAATGTTGCTAACGACGCGTTAGATGTTTTAAATTCAAGAGTTCCTCATTATTCAACTAATAAACTGAAAAGTTCATACGGCACTTGTCTGGAAGTACAGTATCATATTTTAAATCAGACGTATGACTTATGCTCCACTTCTCGAGTTATTGGGAGTAAAACCTTGTTGCCTTTTCAAGTAGGATGTATGGTTTCAATCCGTAGTCTACAAGGGTTATTCGAAGAGTTGGCGCTTGAAGGATGCGAGTACTTGCTAACATTAAGGTGTAATCTAAACAATGTAGAGTCATATTTCTCCCTAATCAAGGGGAGAAACATCTATTACCCACAACTGTGACTCATAGAATAAAATCATTATTATTATCTAAAAGTGCAACTGAAATATTAAAGACAGGCAACTGCGCCAACGAACAGTGTGATACATTTAGTGTTGCCGTCCTTAATGAAGTGGACTGTGTTGCTAAATATAGCGAAGAATTAGAGACATCAAACATGGCGATGAATAACAGCGTAAACAATCCAGGTGGCACTGAAAACCAAGAGTTCAATTTAACTGTCGATGGTTTAATAGAGCAGTTGACAAACATAAAGGAAGATGAACAAGAATGTAGTGAATCTTTGGACTTATTAAAAATATTAGCAGGCTATATAGCGCACCGTGTTCTTAAGAAAGGTATCAATACTTCTTTCAATTACGGAAATAAAATTGGACAATCCACGACAAAAACCCTTGTCACTGGGTTAGGATTTTTTCTAAATGTGGCAAAATCGAACCGTCTGCAGGCTGGAGTCGTTAAGCTTGAAATTGAATTTCAAAAATTTCATGGAGACAACCTTTAAACTGATTTCCTAAATAAATACTACCACCTTGTATCGAAACCGCTGTACTTTATACCCTGTGCAGAATACCTCCGTACACCCGGTAGGCTACAGTATACTCTGTAAGCCCTGTATACCCGGTGAATCCTATAAACCCTGTACAGTACTATATACCCTGTACACTATACTAGGTACATCCTGTAAACCCTGTACAGTATATTCGAACACCCTGTACCGGAATGCCTGTATTCATTACTTAAATTTTATTACCAAACACTAATGATACATACTCAAACAAACAATATATATTTATGTCAAACGCGTTTCGATGAATTTTATGTCATCATCTTTACTGATAATGAATCTATAAAATCTTAAAATTTAAAGAATATGTTCATTTAGTAAATGTGGAATATATTAGATTATGAACAAATTTAATTACCTCATTTGGATGTATTAGACTCAATACTCCGTCAATAACCTTCCTCCAGAAAAACTTTGTGACTGCGTTGCTGAATGAAATTTGCACCCCGAGGAGACTGAATCTATATCGCCTTTGAAAACCGAAATAATGACCCCTCTCTCCCTTCTAGGCGTACAAGTACGCACACAACATTTACAATCAATCCGACATTCCATACAGAAGCTTGATGCGAAATAAAACCTTAATTACGCCAATGTTCAGCCTCCGACACTGACAACGCGCCGGCAATATTTCATTACGAACGCTTTAGTGGTTTCATAAAACTCTGGACAAGAGGTTAATGGCAATGAGCTTTTGGCCTTTCGTAAGTATCCTCTAAATGTAATTTACTTCCAAAAGTTTTTATAATGCAGAAATGGCTTCCCGTTAATAGCAATAAAAACCGATCGTGGGATAGCCACATCTCGAAACAAGAGTATATTAAACTTGTTTTTTAAGGATACTGCTTAAATAATTACAATGATAAAATGTAATATATGTATTTTCACTAAAAACACATGAACAAATATTAGTATCTTATACTTGCCAATAATAACACTTTTTATTTGATTGTTGAAACACACCAATTCGGGACATGAGTTCTATTGTGAACCAAGACCGTCGGATCGTCAACTGACGTCATGATTGTTTAGGTTATGGTGGGGGTGGGGAACGATAGAAAACATTTTTTTAAAAAGAATATTATGGATTATAATGGTGGAAAGTGTATATGAATTAGGTGTTAAGATTGTGTGTTGGGTGTAGTTTGATAGTTTGACATGTTTTTATAAATACAAACAAATAAAAAAATATTATATGTATTTTCCATATATATATTCGTGTGATTGTGTGTGTGTGTGTGTGTGTGTGTATGTGTGTGGGGGGGGGGGGTTTGTACGTGTGTGTCTAGATTTTAAATCTGTTTTAAATAAGTTTACTATCATAAAATAAGTATTGTTACAACCAACATACTGGTAAATGTGGCCAGACGTGTACATATAGGCCTACACATCTGCTATAGACTCAAAGATGCAAAAACGTGCCGTGGCGTGCCCCTGTATTAAACTCCGTAATAACAAAAGTGAGCAAAAAAAAATAAATAAAAGAATTTCTTTTTAATAAAAACTCACTAGTTGATAAAAACAGTAGAAAAACATTCGACGTAGAAAATAAACGCCATCTTTTAAAAACTCCCGCAGGATTTGGACAAGCTACGAATTATCCAGGATTAACAAAATGCGAAAGATGAAAAATATTACAACTACCTCGTATGACAAATACTTGTTTTAACTTCAGAAACATTTTTTTTTAAAAACCTCTGACATTTCATTAAAAAAAAAAAAAACACTCTTTGTGTGTAAAGAAAAGAAAGTTGTAACCCACGCACGTCAGTTCGGTAATATGTGTGAAAATGACAACGAAATTTTGCAGTTCGATGATCTGTAGAGAAAGAGACAAATGTCGGTTATGTTGTGTCTCTCCAATTAGCCGTGACGGAATGTGCTCACAAACTGTGAAGTTGGGTTAAATCAGGCATAAATTTCTTCTGAGGCCTAAATAAACGGTATTTGTCGTCTTTCAGTTGAGTTGGAAGCATTGGAAATATAGCCTCTCTAAAATAACTAATTAATATCACCCAAAGACTCCAGCTCTGGTGAAACTGTTGTTTCTATGGTGACTGTACCTAATGTACATTGACGTTATTTAGGAAATTAATTACCTGGACTATTTTGGGTTGCTTGACTGACATTAGGGGTAAATCGGTTTTCATTGAGCTCGTAGATAGGGCATGAGTCCCGGATGCGTCATAATAGCTGACTGCTCGAGCGGTGAGGGGAGAATTCTCGATGAAGGAGTGGCTTTTAGTCGTGTCTAACAAACCTGGGGAAATAGTGATGGTTCTTAGAGACCTTGGGTGCAGCTTTCCCTTATCAGGGAAAGCTGATATAGGTAAGTAGACCAGATTTCTGGAAGACCAAAACGGGACAGTGCCCTTTAGCTTTTGGCGGTATGAAAGTAGTATCCCCAGCAAAGCGACGGGTCCATGGAGATACTACTGTACTTTTGTAGCCCTTGAGCTGTATAGGTAAGGTGACCAGATTTCTAGATCAAAACGGGACAGTACCATGTTGAAGCGATGGGACGGACCGACGGGAGCTGCTGCAATTGGAATCAATCTTGGCATCATTGCTATAGTTGTAAACTCTGCGATAGAACAATAAAATGTACTCAGAATTTTGTACTTTCAAATAAATAATATGAAGCTTTCAATTTAGCGTTTAAAGCCTTCAATATTTATTTGTTCAAAATAATAAAAACAAATATTGAAATAGTAGTGTCAGTTACTATTCTAGCGAAACCTTACAAATGAGCCTAGGAGGATAGGCGGGACAACGGGATACATGTCTGAAAAACGGGACGTCTGGCAACCTTAAGTATAGGTAAATATTGATCTTATGTACACTCTGTACATTGCCAGACTGACCATGAGAGGCACTGATGGATTAGCTCACCATTCTGCTCGCTTTCCTTGTGTAAACATTCTATTCAATTCTTTTGCTTTATAAAGACTCTATTATTACCGCCATGGAAACAGTCTTGCGGAGGGACATCTTAAGTATAGGTGAGTATCTTATGTACACTCTGTACATTGCCAGACTGACCATGAGAGGCACTGATGGATTAGCTCACCATTCTGCTTGCTTTCCTTGTGTAAACATTCTATTCAATTCTTTTGCTTTATAAAGACTCTATTCTTACCGCCTTGGAAACAGTCTTGCGGAGGGACATCTTAAGTATAGGTGAGTATCTTATGTACATTCTGTACATTGGCAGACTGACCATGAGAGGCACTGATGGATTAGCTCACCATTCTGCTTGCTTTCCTTGTGTAAACATTCTATTCAATTCTTTTGCTTTATAAAGACTCTATTCTTACCGCCTTGGAAACAGTCTTGCGGAGGGACATCTTAAGTATAGGTGAGTATCTTATGTACATTCTGTACATTGGCAGACTGACCATGAGAGGCACTGATGGATTAGCTCACCATTCTGCTCGCTTTCCCTGTGTAAACATTCTATTCAATTCTTTTGCTTTGTAAAGGCTCTATTCTTACCGCCATGGAAACAGTCTTGCGGAGGGACATCTTAAGTATAGGTGAGTATCTTATGTACATTCTGTACATTGGGAGACTGACCATGAGAGGCACTGATGGATTAGCTCACCATTCTGCTCGCTTTCCCTGTGTAAACATTCTATTCAATTCTTTTGCTTTATAAAGACTCTATTCTTACCGCCTTGGAAACAGTCTTGCGGAGGGACATCTTAAGTTTAGGTGAGTATCTTATGTACATTCTGTACATTGGCAGACTGACCATGAGAGGCACTGATGGATTAGCTCACCATTCTGCTCGCTTTCCCTGTGTAAACATTCTATTCAATTCTTTTGCTTTGTAAAGGCTCTATTCTTACCGCCATGGAAACAGTCTTGCGGAGGGACATCTTAAGTATAGGTGAGTATCTTATGTACATTCTGTACATTGGCAGACTGACCATGAGAGGCACTGATGGATTAGCTCACCATTCTGCTCGCTTTCCCTGTGTAAACATTCTATTCAATTCTTTTGCTTTGTAAAGGCTCTATTCTTACCGCCATGGAAACAGTCTTGCGGAGGGACATCTTAAGTATAGGTGAGTATCTTATGTACATTCTGTACATTGGCAGACTGACCATGAGAGGCACTGATGGATTAGCTCACCATTCTGCTCGCTTTCCCTGTGTAAACATTCTATTCAATTCTTTTGCTTTGTAAAGGCTCTATTCTTACCGCCATGGAAACAGTCTTGCGGAGGGACATCTTAAGTATAGGTGAGTATCTTATGTACATTCTGTACATTGGCAGACTGACCATGAGAGGCACTGATGGATTAGCTCACCATTCTGCTCGCTTTCCCTGTGTAAACATTCTATTCAATTCTTTTGCTTTGTAAAGGCTCTATTCTTACCGCCATGGAAACAGTCTTGCGGAGGGACATCTTAAGTATAGGTGAGTATCTTATGTACATTCTGTACATTGGCAGACTGACCATGAGAGGCACTGATGGATTAGCTCACCATTCTGCTCGCTTTCCCTGTGTAAACATTCTATTCAATTCTTTTGCTTTGTAAAGACTCTATTCTTACCGCCATGGAAACAGTCTTGCGGAGGGACATCTTAAGTATAGGTGAGTATCTTATGCACATTCTGTACATTGGCAGACTGACCATGAGAGGCACTGATGGATTAGCTCACCATTCTGCTCGCTTTCCCTGTGTAAACATTCTATTCAATTCTTTTGCTTTGTAAAGGCTCTATTCTTACCGCCATGGAAACAGTCTTGCGGAGGGACATCTTAAGTATAGGTGAGTATCTTATGTACATTCTGTACATTGGCAGACTGACCATGAGAGGCACTGATGGATTAGCTCACCATTCTGCTCGCTTTCCCTGTGTAAACATTCTATTCAATTCTTTTGCTTTATAAAGACTCTATTCTTACCGCCATGGAAACAGTCTTGCGGAGGGACATCTTAAGTATAGGTGAGTATCTTATGTACATTCTGTACATTGGCAGACTGACCATGAGAGGCACTGATGGATTAGCTCACCATTCTGCTCGCTTTCCCTGTGTAAACATTCTATTCAATTCTTTTGCTTTATAAAGACTCTATTCTTACCGCCATGGAAACAGTCTTGCGGAGGGACATCTTAAGTATAGGTGAGTATCTTATGTACATTCTGTACATTGGCAGACTGACCATGAGAGGCACTGATGGATTAGCTCACCATTCTGCTCGCTTTCCCTGTGTAAACATTCTATTCAATTCTTTTGCTTTATAAAGACTCTATTCTTACCGCCATGGAAACAGTCTTGCGGAGGGACATCTTAAGTATAGGTGAGTATCTTATGTACATTCTGTACATTGGCAGACTGACCATGAGAGGCACTGATGGATTAGCTCACCATTCTGCTCGCTTTCCCTGTGTAAACATTCTATTCAATTCTTTTGCTTTATAAAGACTCTATTCTTACCGCCATGGAAACAGTCTTGCGGAGGGACATCTTAAGTATAGGTGAGTATCTTATGTACATTCTGTACATTGGCAGACTGACCATGAGAGGCACTGATGGATTAGCTCACCATTCTGCTCGCTTTCCCTGTGTAAACATTCTATTCAATTCTTTTGCTTTATAAAGACTCTATTCTTACCGCCATGGAAACAGTCTTGCGGAGGGACATCTTAAGTATAGGTGAGTATCTTATGTACATTCTGTACATTGGCAGACTGACCATGAGAGGCACTGATGGATTAGCTCACCATTCTGCTCGCTTTCCCTGTGTAAACATTCTATTCAATTCTTTTGCTTTATAAAGACTCTATTATTACTGCCATGGAAGGAGTCTAGCGGAGGGAAACCTTACGTATAGGTGAGTGTTGATCGTATGTACATTCTGTACATTGCCGGACTGACCATGAGGGGCACTGATAGCTTAGCTCCCCATTCTGCTTGCTTTTTCTGTGTAAACATGCTATTCAACCTTTTGCTTTGTAAAGGCTCTATTCTTACCGCCAGCCGGAAGTAAACATTCTTTTCATTCCTTTTGCTTTATAAAGACTCTATTCTTACCGCCTTGGAAACAGTCTTGCGGAGGGACATCTTAAGTATAGGTGAGTATCTTATGTACATTCTGTACATTGGCAGACTGACCATGAGAGGCACTGATGGATTAGCTCACCATTCTGCTCGCTTTCCCTGTGTAAACATTCTATTCAATTCTTTTGCTTTATAAAGACTCTATTCTTACCGCCATGGAAACAGTCTTGCGGAGGGACATCTTAAGTATAGGTGAGTATCTTATGTACATTCTGTACATTGGCAGACTGACCATGAGAGGCACTGATGGATTAGCTCACCATTCTGCTCGCTTTCCCTGTGTAAACATTCTATTCAATTCTTTTGCTTTGTAAAGACTCTATTCTTACCGCCATGGAAACAGTCTTGCGGAGGGACATCTTAAGTATAGGTGAGTATCTTATGTACATTCTGTACATTGGGAGACTGACCATGAGAGGCACTGATGGATTAGCTCACCATTCTGCTCGCTTTCCCTGTGTAAACATTCTATTCAATTCTTTTGCTTTATAAAGACTCTATTATTACTGCCATGGAAGGAGTCTAGCGGAGGGAAACCTTACGTATAGGTGAGTGTTGATCGTATGTACATTCTGTACATTGCCGGACTGACCATGAGGGGCACTGATAGCTTAGCTCCCCATTCTGCTTGCTTTTTCTGTGTAAACATGCTATTCAACCTTTTGCTTTGTAAAGGCTCTATTCTTACCGCCAGCCGGAAGTAAACATTCTTTTCATTCCTTTTGCTTTATAAAGACTCTATTCTTACCGCCTTGGAAACAGTCTTGCGGAGGGACATCTTAAGTATAGGTGAGTATCTTATGTACATTCTGTACATTGGCAGACTGACCATGAGAGGCACTGATGGATTAGCTCACCATTCTGCTCGCTTTCCCTGTGTAAACATTCTATTCAATTCTTTTGCTTTATAAAGACTCTATTCTTACCGCCATGGAAACAGTCTTGCGGAGGGACATCTTAAGTATAGGTGAGTATCTTATGTACATTCTGTACATTGGCAGACTGACCATGAGAGGCACTGATGGATTAGCTCACCATTCTGCTCGCTTTCCCTGTGTAAACATTCTATTCAATTCTTTTGCTTTATAAAGACTCTATTCTTACCGCCATGGAAACAGTCTTGCGGAGGGACATCTTAAGTATAGGTGAGTATCTTATGTACATTCTGTACATTGGCAGACTGACCATGAGAGGCACTGATGGATTAGCTCACCATTCTGCTCGCTTTCCCTGTGTAAACATTCTATTCAATTCTTTTGCTTTATAAAGACTCTATTCTTACCGCCATGGAAACAGTCTTGCGGAGGGACATCTTAAGTATAGGTGAGTATCTTATGTACATTCTGTACATTGGCAGACTGACCATGAGAGGCACTGATGGATTAGCTCACCATTCTGCTCGCTTTCCCTGTGTAAACATTCTATTCAATTCTTTTGCTTTATAAAGACTCTATTCTTACCGCCATGGAAACAGTCTTGCGGAGGGACATCTTAAGTATAGGTGAGTATCTTATGTACATTCTGTACATTGGCAGACTGACCATGAGAGGCACTGATGGATTAGCTCACCATTCTGCTCGCTTTCCCTGTGTAAACATTCTATTCAATTCTTTTGCTTTATAAAGACTCTATTCTTACCGCCATGGAAACAGTCTTGCGGAGGGACATCTTAAGTATAGGTGAGTATCTTATGTACATTCTGTACATTGGCAGACTGACCATGAGAGGCACTGATGGATTAGCTCACCATTCTGCTCGCTTTCCCTGTGTAAACATTCTATTCAATTCTTTTGCTTTATAAAGACTCTATTATTACTGCCATGGAAGGAGTCTAGCGGAGGGAAACCTTACGTATAGGTGAGTGTTGATCGTATGTACATTCTGTACATTGCCGGACTGACCATGAGGGGCACTGATAGCTTAGCTCCCCATTCTGCTTGCTTTTTCTGTGTAAACATGCTATTCAACCTTTTGCTTTGTAAAGGCTCTATTCTTACCGCCAGCCGGAAGTAAACATTCTTTTCATTCCTTTTGCTTTATAAAGACTCTATTCTTACCGCCTTGGAAACAGTCTTGCGGAGGGACATCTTAAGTATAGGTGAGTATCTTATGTACATTCTGTACATTGGCAGACTGACCATGAGAGGCACTGATGGATTAGCTCACCATTCTGCTCGCTTTCCCTGTGTAAACATTCTATTCAATTCTTTTGCTTTATAAAGACTCTATTCTTACCGCCATGGAAACAGTCTTGCGGAGGGACATCTTAAGTATAGGTGAGTATCTTATGTACATTCTGTACATTGGCAGACTGACCATGAGAGGCACTGATGGATTAGCTCACCATTCTGCTCGCTTTCCCTGTGTAAACATTCTATTCAATTCTTTTGCTTTGTAAAGACTCTATTCTTACCGCCATGGAAACAGTCTTGCGGAGGGACATCTTAAGTATAGGTGAGTGTCTTATGTACATTCTGTACATTGGGAGACTGACCATGAGAGGCACTGATGGATTAGCTCACCATTCTGCTCGCTTTCCCTGTGTAAACATTCTATTCAATTCTTTTGCTTTATAAAGACTCTATTATTACTGCCATGGAAGGAGTCTAGCGGAGGGAAACCTTACGTATAGGTGAGTGTTGATCGTATGTACATTCTGTACATTGCCGGACTGACCATGAGGGGCACTGATAGCTTAGCTCCCCATTCTGCTTGCTTTTTCTGTGTAAACATGCTATTCAACCTTTTGCTTTGTAAAGGCTCTATTCTTACCGCCAGCCGGAAGTAAACATTCTTTTCATTCCTTTTGCTTTATAAAGACTCTATTCTTACCGCCATGGAAGGAGTCTAGCGGAGGGACGCCTTAAGTGTAGGTGAGTATCTTATGTACATTCTGTACATTGCCAGACTGACCATCAGGGGCACTGATGGCTTAGCTCACTATTCTGCTTGCTTTCCCTGTGTAAACATTCTATTCAATCGTTTTGCTTTGTAAACTCTCTATCCTTACCGCAATGAAAGGAGTCTGGAGGAGGGACCTCCTAGATCCTTATCCTCTTCTCCCAGACCTCTATATTTTATATACTCTATTCTCGACATAAATTACTTATTTGAAAACAACATTTATATGTTTTAGTTATACTTAAACTCAATATATCTAAATTATAGGTTATGTGGTAGAACAGCTGTTTTAACGGTTAGGTTATGTTATTTTATTAATATTAATTGTAATTATTAATTAAAATAAAAATTGTCTTCGTTGATTTGAGTAGGGATTGGCCTTTTTATATTACTTCTTATCAACTGTGTCCTATACCGACTGTAACTACAAAATGTAACTGCCGACATAACTGTAATTATAAAACCGAAGCGTTATGCAGTGATACGTTGTAACAGCTGACTAGTTAACCAGAGGTTCCGGTTAGCCGCATCCAAATTATATAGGCAACTAATGAATCTTCGCACGGCTGCATCTGTGTATTTTCCTCCCACATTGTTTTCATCTTTAAAGCGTATTATTTATTTGTTTGAAGCTCATCTTGGGCACAATGCCAAAATAAAGCATCAATCAATAAGTGCCTGAATGAAACAATGTGTAGGAGAGAAGCGGCGATTGAATGAAGGGTGGGCGGTCCCAAACATTACAGTTGTTTTGTAAAATAAACGATTTTGGCATTTCATAAAATTCAATTAAATTCTCAACAATGAGCGTATTTCATCGGACATTGTTGAACCTTGCCATTGTTAATACCATGAGAGCAGTAAAATTAGGTCCACCCAATGTTTAAGTTTACACTACTATGTGTTCAACAATGGAAAAGAAAAACAAATAAATTTGGGTAAGCTATATAATTTTAATAGCTCGTAGAAGGGTTCAAATGTGCTCTTTGTTTGCATGAAAAAATAAAAAAATTGCTTTTTCATTGGTTTGTTTGTGCACCAGAAATAATGTGACAAATGTAATAAAAAGTTAAAATCTGTTTACCGCATGCGCCAAAATAAACAGTACTGAAACCAGGTTTAATATTTTATTTTATTTTTATAACTGTTTTACAAACACATACAAGTAAAAAGAAAATAAATCGGTTAAACTCGGATATAAACATGTTCCAATGGCCTACGTTCAATTTGAGGCAACACTCGTACCGTTCTTGAAGGCGTTGCATCATTCTTGTGAAGAGGGGTTGTTTCATGCTCGTTATACACATGGTTATTTTTTCCTGTAGTTGGACGATGGTGGTTGGTGGGTCATTACGGAAAAGTTTTTTCTTCATCCCCAGACCTACGCGTCATGTGGTTTAAGATCGGGTCAATGGGCTGGGTAAGGAAAGTTTGCTCTAAGAGATGACTAAAAGTTTCTTGAAGGAAAGTAATGTTATCTAAGGCGGTGTGGCTGGTTACGCCATTTTGCTGGGACCATTGTGAACGAAAAGACAACAATATCTTCCGAGTTCTCCTATAAGGTTTAGGCTTCTTTTCTTTGACTGAAACAGTGCTACAGCACTATTCCATGATTTTAATTTGTACAGACAGTAGTTGGGCAACCTGAAAAGCCATTATGTCGACACACTAACCGATCTTCGAAATGTTTCAAGAAAAATCATATTCACAACGTTACTAGGCGGGTTTTTGTAAAATTGTTTCTGAAAACGTAAAGCGCTGTGTGGCAAACTTGGCCCACCCGCACGTCCAGTTCCTGATGATTAAAAATAATGCTATACGATAAATGTTTTCTCTGCAATAGTTATCACCATGTCAGCAAGAAACTAACCTCAAATGAAATAAGTCAAAACGAATACGCGACAACAATCAAAATTTGACACAGCTGATCGAGAAAGCAACGACAGCTGATTCAGTTTCAGTCACTTTTTATTTTGGCGCATAAGGTACCACGAGAGCAGTAAAAGAACCATGTTAAAGTGTTACCCACTATGTACAAGAATGTAAAAAAATTTAGTCAAGCCAATTTTTTTTAATAGCTAGTAAAAATGATTAAAATGTGCTTTTTGTGAACAATGAAAAAATATAAATATCGGGTAATTATTGGATTTTTTGTGCACGGGAAATAAAGTGACGAGTTTGATAAGAAGTATGAATCTGTTTATAACGGATTCATTTTGAATCTAAAAGAAACTTACTTATACTCAACATAAGTAAGGGGTTTGCCCGATCTGAAAACGCACCAATAACAGTTCAAGTAAATGTCACCACACCTGGTACCAGCTAGACGTGTAAATAAGGACACCAATAAATACGAGCTATAATATCATGGGCATCAATTGAAAGGTAATTCTAAAAACTATTAACGGTAAACACGTGTAACAGCTGGGCAGTAAAAAGTGGAGATATTTAAAGGCTTGAGTGTTGATTTGAGTGGTTTAGCGGTTTTATAGCCACAAACACATCAGGTGAAGTAACACTACCCGAAGGGACGTTAAGGAAATTATTTCTTGTCTCATGCGACCAAGTAGACGTAAGAGTAGCCGCCATGTTAGATCTTTACTACGGTTTATAACGGCATTGCCTATACGAAATAACCCTTAGCAATGTCTACTTACCGAAATACTTCTTATGGCTGGGTATGACTGTATGTTTGGGAGAAAAATCTCATCCGTCACGCTTCATTCCATCACGAGTCGCGCTTCATATTTTAGCTTAAATTAAGTAATAACATATTCCATACAACAGCTGATTTTATGATATAGGTTGTGTTGTAGAACAGCTGTTTTAACAAGTAAGTTACGTTATTAAATTTATTGTGAATTAAATAGGTTATTATTATTATTAAGTACATAAAAATATTTCTAAATATTCTATTATTATTCTTATTTTCTATGAGTCAATAAATATATAATTATATTTCAGTAAGTTTTACTAAAATTAACCTAAATAATGATCATGAATTATTTACTTTTATTCCAAGTTTTGAAAAAAAATGTTCTTAGACGCGTCTACACTTTTAACAAGTAACATAAAAAAGTTTTAAAAGTCAATTCCTACTCAGGTCAACAAAGGAAGATTGTGTTTTAGTAACTTTTTATTAAATAATTACAATTAATATAAATAAAGTAACATGACCTATGTGTTAAAACAGCTGTTCTACCACATAAACTACAACATAAAATCAGCAGTTTTATGAAATCATATGTTATCACTAATTTAAAGATAAATGGGACGGAGTAAATATGTAAATATATTGCATACTTTGCCCTTTTTGTGAAAATGTTTTCCTAACCTTACCAAATCTAACTTGACCTTATCTGACCTAACCCCTAAGGTTGGGTCGAAACTAATTGTACTTCTTTTGTATTTCATGAGATACCTTTTTCAAATGGATAATGTTAACTGTCACATCTTAAATTTTATGTTATATTGCAGTATTTTTAACGAAATCGCCCCATTTCCTTACTAGTTTTGTATTTACTTTTCAGTTATGCTCTAACCTGACAGTAAATATTTCGCAACATTTTCCCTATCAATTCCGAATCAATCTATTTACTCCATTCAATAGGGTGTAAACCTATTGTGTGCCTTTACGAGAGCTCACACTACAGATTTTTCGTTAGACAAGTTCATGTATTTAGAATACAGATCTGCTACAATGATTCCCCGTACCTAAACATTTTATCTTAATATATTCATGGAACGCCGTAAATTTAAGGAAAGAAAGTAGACTGGATTAAAATAGAAATAGGAGTTGTCAAGGTCTTTACGCCTTTGGTGAAAAGTTCCACTTGATTAAATTTTTCAACACAAAATATCAATTTGTCTGTAAAATTTTCGAGATAAACATAAAACTCAATAATGTCCCTTTTTATTTTAAAGGTTAATATTTATTTAAAAGGAAAAATTTTATCACAGTACTGTAAAATTAAATATAATAATAATAATAATTTATAAACCTAAAGGCGCATTATTTTTTAATGTTAAATTTACTTTAGAGAGTGACAAAGGAATTGGGGTAGGGTTTTAAAGTATAGTTCTAAATTTATTACCTTTGGGTGGGGTCTTTTTGAATATTAAGTTTACTTTAAAGAATAATGAAGAAATTGACTTGGGGTTTTAGCCATTAGTTCTAAATTTATAACTTTTGGGTGGTGTCATTTTGAATATTAAGTTTACTTTAAAGAATGACCAAGAAATTAACTTGGGGCTTTGAGGAACACGACCTATTTTATTACCTGTGGGCGAGGTCTTTTTGACTAAGTTACTTTAGAAAATGATAAATAAATTTGTACCAGGTTTTAAAGAACAGTTCTAAATTTAATACCTGGGGGCGTGGTCTATGTGAATGTAGTTTACTTTATAGAACGATAAAGAAATTGGGATGTGGTTTCAAAGAATAGTTCTTAATTTAAAACTTGCAGGCGTGGTTTTTTGAAAGTTTAATTTACTTTAGAGAATTATAAATAAAATGTCATCAGGTTTTAAGAGACAGTTCTAAATTTAATACCTGCGGGCGTGGTCTATTTGAATGTTAAATTTACTTTAGAGAATTATAAATAAAATGGCATCAGGTTTTATGAAACAGTTCTAAATTTAATAACTGGGGGCGTTATTTATTTGAATGTTAAATTTACTTCAGAAAATGATAAATAAATTTGTATCAAGTTGTAAAATAAAGTTCTAAATTTAATACCTGGGGGCTATTTGAATTTTAAGTTTACTTTAGAGAATGATAAAGAAATTGGCATGTATTTTCAGGAAACAATTCTAAGAATTGAAAATCTGCAAGCGTGTTGTTTTTAAGGGGACATTTAAAGATATTTAGAGTAAATTTGTAGCTTTGGATTAGTATTTTACTAGGCCTTAAGTGTTGGTTTGCCATATATTTTACGAAGGTCATGGTTGGGTTAACAAAATCAGATATCGTTCAATTTATAATATATACTGTTTTGTAAGTTTGAATTTAAAAACAGGACCTTTTCGTATATTTATCACACTTTCCATCTACATAAAATTCGAATTTCTGTTCATTATTTCATTCTAATGATGAAACACAATATCAAGAGCACAGTGGTACAATATATTACAATGAAAATATTGGAAAGAACCCCAATACCACAAAAATAATCCAAAATAACAAATAAATCAAGTTACTTAAGATTAAATCCTTATGTACATTTCGATGACCATGTTATCATCACCAGAGGGTCTTATTACAATCTAGCACACAAGAAGTTACAAACTAGAATGATAAACTCATCATTCTAGTTTGTAACTTCTTGTTTGCTAGATTGTAATTTTGTAATAAGACCCTCTGATGATGATGACATGGTCATCGAAATGTACATAAGGATTTAATCTTAAGTAACTTGTTTTATTTGTTATTTTTGATTATTTTTGTGGTATTGGGGTTCTTTCCAATATTTTCATTGTAATTTTAATGATGAAATTGGAACCCTTTTTGAAAATTTTAAAATACAGTTGTATTACAGGGTAAAAAATTGTGTTATTTTAAATTTAACCTAGATCAAGTTTTACTTTGAAGAAAATGTTATGAATTTTATGACGATCATACTTTTGAACTTTACATACAATACAATACATAATGACAAACATTGGGACACAGGATGATGCAAACAACCACGCACATCCTCCTCCTATTTTTGTAAGAGCATATATTTCGTTTCCCATTGGTTTGGATCTGTGACCTGAGTGGGAGGAGCTTGCTCTCTATTTTTGTGTTTAGTTTTACGTTTAGGTCTGTTCTGGTAAGCTACCCTAAACGAACATTGAGCTAGTCGAGGAAGAATATCTGCCCTACCTTACATAAGGAAGGTAGATTATCTTCTTACATGCAGATGGTTTCGTCTTAGGTGGGAGGAGTCTAACATTTTACACAACGTGAGGGTGGTTTTGTCTTATATAAGAGATGTTTGGGCTTACATGAGGGAAGTTTCGTCTTACATGGGGGAGGTTTCGTCTTACATGGGGGGGGGGGGGTTTCGTCTTACACGTGGAAGGGTTTGTTTTATTTCAGAGAGGTTTGGTCTTACATGAGGAAGGTATCTTCTTACATGCAGATGGTTTCGTCTTACTCACGGGAGATTTCGACTTACGTGGGAGGAGTTTTACATCTTACACCACGTAAGGGCGGTTTCGTCTTGTGTGGGAGGTTTTGTCTTACATGTGGGAGGTTTCAACGTATATGAGAAAAGTTTCATCTGACTTAAAGGAGGTTTGGTCTTACATGAGGGAGGTATCTTCTTACATGCAGATGGTTTCGTCTTACATGTGGGAGGTTTCAACGTATATGAGAAAAGTTTCATCTGACTTAAAGGAGGTTTGGTCTTACATGAGGGAGGTATCTTCTTACATGCAGATGGTTTCGTCTTACATACGGGAGGTTTCGACTTACGTGGGAGGTGTTTTACATCTTATACCACGTGAGGGCGGTTTCGTCTTTGATAAGAGAGGTTTGTTCCTACATGATGTAGATCTCGCCTTATGTGTAGGAGGTTTCATCTTATATGTGAGAGGTTTCGACTTTTATGAGAAAGGATTCGCCTTTTATGTGGCAGATTTCGAACTACAAGAGAAAGGTTTTGTCTTACGTCGAGGAGTATTACATCTTAGACCACGTTAAGGTGTTCCGTATTTTATAAGAGAGGTTTGGTCTTACATAAGGAAGGTTTCGTTTTACATGAAGGACGTTACGGCTTACCTGAGTCGGTTCCATCTTACTTGTGGTAGGTTTCCTCTAACACGAATGAGGTCTCGTCATGCATGAGAGAGGTTTCGTCACACATCCGGTAGATTTCGTCTTAAATGCGGAAGGTTTCATCCTACATGTGAGAGGTTTTGTCTTACATGCTGGAGGTTCCGTCTTACAAGCGGGAGGTTTCAATTTATATTTTAGTGGAGTAACGCAACATTTTAAGATAAAATACTGACACAAATATATGTGAGAATGGGCTCTTTTTATTACAAAACATAAAGTCCTTTACTG
Organism: Prosapia bicincta; assembly: GCA_036971475.1. Classification (NCBI taxonomy): domain Eukaryota; kingdom Metazoa; phylum Arthropoda; class Insecta; order Hemiptera; family Cercopidae; genus Prosapia; species Prosapia bicincta. Next base: position 68,733,873 of record JBAIZL010000003.1, read on the forward strand.
TGATAGGCACTATAATACCGTACTTATAAAACCTACGCAGCCTGCCATAAGCAAAGGAATGAAAGAAACTTTTACAGTAATTCAGTAAATATCAATTTAAATCCGCTGAAGGCTTAGTACTTTAGAGTTAAAACATGCTCTGAGTCGGAAATCTTGATAAAGTAGCAAGACAAAAGAAGGAGCATAAACCTCTGTCAGGTTCTTTAGAGAAAACACACAATAGGGAATATATGATGATACGTGGGGAGGATTATAAAGGGCTGGAGTACGATTTACAGAGTACACACGCACAAGCTTTACACATGTCACTCTAAATCGTTTTCCTTGCTGTAAAATATTACCGTTCTAGAAACAGCGCTGAAGGATGTGGGATGGAATGTCTAGTGCGAAATGATGGCTAGTCACAATGCTGTTGTGAAAGGCTTCCTGAATTTTGTTGTAACCAAATGTCGTAACCAAATGGCAGCGGATCTGTTTTGTGAGGGCCTGGTTGCAGAGTATATCTGGTATACGTGGGGCATGGAGCCTACTTTATCATAAATATACTTTATCATTTATATATATATATATATATATATATATATATATATATATATATATACAGTAAACTCCCGATTATCCGTGGGCGGATTAACCGGTTTGCGGATTATCCGGGGTCTGCCATTGTTTTACAAATATCCAATTTTTATTCCAATCAGATTCATTTGTTTAAATTTACAAACGGTGAATTACGACGTAAATATTTATAAGGCTTAATAGAAGTTAAGATCAAGGGAATAGATATGTAAATATGTACGTACTAATTTTTAAGTTGAAAGGGAAGCATCGTGGCGTGGGCCAGCGAAATATAAGGGGCAAGCAGACTACTGTATATAAGAGACAATGACACAATGCTTGGACGCCCGAAAACCTAATGTGTACCATAAGATTGTAAACAAATGTCAGCTAATCTCGGCTATAAATAGTCTAGGACGTGACATATGCATAATCCATGTCTGTCATATACATTACCGATCTTTATGGCTTTGTGACACAAGTAGACACTGTGCGACAAAATGGTTCTCAAGAAACTTAGATCGCACATTAAAGCTAAATCAATGCTCACAAAAAAAACAGACGAAAGTGCCAGATTTTTTTCTTAAAAAGTGAAAGTATTATGTGTAAAGGAAATTACATATGTACATACATACTTACTTTTGACATATACTTATGTACGTATTGTAAATAGTTAGACATATAAATGTACATGTTATAATCCGTCAACGAACGAATACATCGACATTTTAAATTATTTTCTGTATTTATTTTGTCCTCTGAAGATTATTTGTGAATTGAATTAAACGGAGTCATTATTTGTCTAACTTACGGTATAATAATCGATCGTTTTGCGTATTCTTTGTTCATAGCGGATTATCCAGGGAATTCGTTATTTGGCGTTGCCGGGCCACCCTATTCCACGGATAATCGAGAGTTTACTGTATGTATATATATATACATATACATATACATATACATATATATATATATATATATATATATATATATATATATATATATATAAATATATATATATATATACACACACACACACACACACACACACACACACACACACACACACACACACACACATACACACACAAACACACACACACACACACACACACACACACATACACACACACACACACACACACACGCACACACAGACACACACACACACACACACACACACACACACACACACACACACACACACACATACACACACACACACACACACACACACACACAAACACACACACACATACACACACACACACACACACACACACACACACACACACACACACACACACACACTGCAACGTCCCTCCCCACTTCGTTTATTGATATCCCTTTCTTGCAGAATACCAAAATTTTGTTGTTTAAAAAACTTATTTATAAACAACCAAACATCTGCCAACCACCCCGCTTGTTAAACCGTGCTAAAATCCCTGAGTTACGTGTATATTTCCCGCTCATAGGGCCATGCCCAAAACAAGCCTATTCCCGCTGACTACTATTTAAAATAAGTATAAACTCCCCAAAATTGGTTTATCAATTATGTATGGTCTAGATATAGTCACACATGTCATTTCAATAGTCAGCTGGAAAGAAACACATTTAAAATAATACACAAAATAATCACAGAGTCTTACCACCTGATGATGATCTGCAGAGACAGCAAGGGAACGTGCAAAATATGATCGTGTTTAAATTACCTATTTTAAAAGGCTCCTGTGTCCTTTTAAACACAATCTGCCAGTAGATAAATCTCTGGACTTTTATACAAAAAAACAACTAATCTTTATGCTAGCTCAATGAAGTTAGTTAAGAGAAACTCTTTAAAAATATTAGGCTTTAACTATTATCAATTAATGAAATTTAATTAAACGTGTTTACTGATTTAATAATCATTTTCATATTAGTTGGAAAAAGCTAAACAGTTTTTATTGATTATTCGACACAGGATGAAATGCAAATACTGTTGAATTTTATAACATATTTAATTCTATTTATTTAAATAAAAAAGAAAATTTATCCTTTCAAATAAAACACAATTATATTGATAAAACAATTCACTAAATAACTTGTTGTTTTCCATATTTTAAAATCTTTTAATTTCCATATATATCAATTACATTTACCTAAACATACAATTATTTCTCAAATTAGACATAATAAAAATTTATCTTCTATATGAAATTGGTAAATTCTTATTTATGACACATAATTTTTAAATTTATAATATTCTAAAAATTCTTATTTCCTTGAAAATAAATGGCTCATGGCCAAAAACCCTTTGTAAGTTTAATATTTATCATTTGAAATATTCTGATCACATAAATTCATTTTATTAAGCATAAAATTTATTTAGTTTTTATAAAGAGTGAAGTCATTGTTTAAGCTTGAATATTTGTTTGAATTTAATAAAATTAACTGACTAAATTTGACGTAATTGGTATCGAATAGATAAAATGACTTGCCAAAGATGTTCCTGCCGGTCCTAGAGTCCCTCGTCTGGATTCCCTGGTCCTTGGACATCGGAAGTCGCCATCCTTGGTTCGTCGGTGGTGGTTTTCCTCCATTCCCGCGTCCTGGAGGCTGAGTCTGGAGCCTTCAACCCTTGGCAGTCCTAGACGTCGGAAGCGTTGAGGTTTGGTCCATCTGGCCTGATGGCGGTCTTACTCGCGGTCCAGCATAGCGTTCCGCGGCACCTCGTGTTAAAAATTTATTTCAGACTGTCTCTAAGGTCTTAGAGACCTAGTATATATAGCGGTGAATTTAACCTACCTCACCCCGCCTGCAATACTTGCTATCTTTGGATTTATTCATTGTACAGGCAAGTCGGGCAACGAATCTGTTTTAGCTTGCAGAGTTTGATTATCATTTTTGGAACACTAAAAATATCTATTTTATTAAAACTGCTGTAACTTTTTTGTTTTTTAAGTTTTTCAAATTTTGTTTTCACTAATGTTTATTCTGGCTTATTCTGGTTCTTTTAAAATGTCGATGAAAGTTCTACGTGGTTTGGTTCTTAAGATAGCTTTTTTAAGCACTTAGAAAATTTTCGCCTCACTCCCGATGGTCAAATTTAGCTAGTTATTACAAATTTATTTTCTAATACTTTTTAATTTAGCTTAATTATTCTATTTATGGTTTTATTTACTTCTTCGCTCTTTATTATTTTTATAACTCCAAACTTGATTAATTTAATAATCAACTTTATTACTTGAAAACAGGAAATTATTTATTTCCTATTTGTCACTGTGTGTCACACCGTTACAACACACACACACACACACGCACACACACACACACACACACACACACACACACACACACACACACACACACACACACACACACACATACGAGAAAATACCAATACAAGAATATACTATTGTGTTATACATTTCTAACCTTTTCATTGGTAAACACTATGAACATCATCAGGAATAATAAAGTATATCATATACACTTGTGATAAATAGCCTGGATGACAGTGTTGTCAAATATTGTAATAATATTGTCAAATTTATCAACTTGCTGCCTTAATTATAAGTTTGATACTATATTTCGTGTATATAATGTGAAGGCAGCAAGGTAATTAATTTACCAATATTGTAATAGATTAGGCCACACTGTTGTGGAGTCTAACACATGTTTGTATTATTCTTGATTCTGGATGTTGGTACTGTTTGCAAACGAAAAACTTTGAATAGTATAATACAATAAAATATTCTTGTACTTGTATTTTCTCGTATGATTTTCAATTTCAAAAAATATATTTCATCACACAAACACACACACACACACACACACATATATATATATATATATATATATATATATTTTCATAAAGAAAATATATATATATATATATATATTCATTAAAAGTATTCTTGTTTTTGAAATATTTTTAATTTATTAATTATACTACAAGAAAACATATCACCATATTTAATATAATATATTATATATATATATATATATATATATATATATATATATATATATATATATATATATAAGAATCTCTGTGTTCAACGATCTCAAATTTCGAAGTGTTAGTAGCTGAAGTTGAGGTTATTACAAACGTCAAAATAACTTTATTACGATAATTAATAATAGCTTATTTTCATTGTTTTGTCAGAATAATATTGACGCCATTTTTGTTTAAGATTGTGTATTAAATCTAGCATGAAAAGGTTTGTGGGAAAGCAGACATTTGTTTCGGGACTTGTGTGAACTGTTTATCCAAGTCTTGTATCCCAGCAACGAGCTGCTGCCTGCAAATACTTAACCTTTGACATTAAAACTTGCAACTAACAACGCCTAGATAATCTGGCTAACGCAATATCGGCGCTTTGCACTTATTCACCAAAATATTGCTACTTCAGCATTTCCAGAAGGCACAAAAAGCAACATAGTACATTGCAAAACTAGTGACTTACAGAGCTGGCACATGAGATATATTAGAGAGTGGGATGTCTGAGATGGAAAAGCTTTAAATTTAAACTGACCTAATCAAATTAGGGCAATAGGTACATAAAATTAATTTTCGTGGTGAATGATAAAAGTTAATTACAGGTGCTCTTAAAGGGGTTTTTGACGTGAATGGTTAAAGGGCATAACAGTGAACTAAAGGTTGTAGTGGAGGGGAATTGTTAAAGAGAATTATAGAGATAGGAAAAAGTGGTTGAGAATGTAAGTTGATAAACGTAATTATTGTGAACTAAATTGTGGTTGTTGAGGTGAAATATCAAAGGCAATTACAGAGAACAGAAAATAGGTTGGGGAGGGGAATTGTTAAAGGGATCTACAAAATTGTTGTAGATGTGTGTGGTTAATAGGTAGGGCCTCTTAGACTGAACTAAATGGTGGTAGTGGAGGGGAATTGTTAAAGAGAATTATAGAGATAGGAAAAAGTGGTTGAGAATGTAAGTTAATAAACGTAATTATTGTGAACTAAATTGTGGTTGTTGAGGTGAATTATCAAAGGCAATTACAGAGAACGGAAAATAGGTTGGGGAGGGGAATTGTTTAAGGGATCTAAAAAGATTACAAAATTGTTGTAGATGTGTGTGGTTAATAGGTAGGGCCTCTTAGAGTGAACTAAATGGTGGTAGTGGAGGGGAATTGTTAAAGAGAATTATAGAGATAGGAAAAGTGGTTGAGAATGTAAGTTGATAAACGTAATTATTGTGAACTAAATTGTGGTTGTTGAGGTGAAATATCAAAGGCAATTACAGAGAACGGAAAATAGGTTGGGGAGGGGAATTGTTTAAGGGACCTAAAAAGATTACAAAATTGTTGTAGATGTGTGTGGTTAATAAGTAGGGCCTATTAGAGTGAACTAAATGGTGGTAGTGGAGGGGAATTGGTAAAGAGAATTATAGAGATTAAAAAGTGGTTGTAGACGTGAGTGGTTAAAAGGAATTGCAATGAACTAAAAATTGGTTCTGGGGGTGAATGAATAAAGCCAATTACAGGAGATGGAAAATAGGTTGTGGAGGGAAATTGTTAAAGATAATTGCAGGGTTTGGAAAATAGTTGTAGACGTGTGTTGTTAAAAGGAATTATAGTGAAGTCAATTTTAGTTGTGTGGACGTTAAAATTTAAAGGAAATCACAGAGAACTGATACAAATTTTTGGAGAGGAATTGTTAAAGAGAGTTACAGAGATAGGAAGTGGTTTTGCACGTGAGTGGTTAAAAGGAATTACAATTAAATAATAATTGATTAGGAGGTATATGGTCAAGGGGAATTACAGAGAACAGAAAATAGATTGTGAAGGGGAATTATTAAAGAGAATTACAGAGATAGGAAAGTGGTTGTAGACGTGAGAGGTTAATAATAATTACAGTTCAATAGAATGTGGTTGTGGAGAAAGATTGACAAAACTGTAGTGAATGGAAATGGTTAAAGAGACGAAGAATATCAAAGTGTTTGTGGGTGGAAGTGTTTAAAGAGAAATGAAGGATATAGATTTTGTGAAAGATGATTAATTAATTTGGAAGATATTCACTTGTATTGCAAAAGGTTGTTTGCATCAAAGTACCTTAAGGAAGGTAAACAAGAGGAATGGCCGAAGATGCATAAAAATTTGAGATAAAAGTCAAATCTGACGATATGAATTTCTCTTAACTTATCGAATCAAACAAGCACTTAAAATGAGTTTATTTGCTACATTTCACAGAAGCAGACGTAAGGGGAACACTGAAGTAGGGCCACCAATCTTCTCCTCATATCTCTGCGGCCCTACATTTACAGCATGATTATTTACGTGTCTCTATAGCTTTCTTCAAATAATCACAGATTGGATTCCATCTCCCTTTTTACCGTTAGAGTCTTCGTAGATCAATCCATGATGTTTTTTTAAAATCTTTTCTCTTATTACAGTCTCCCTATATATATATATAGAAATCTTGTTGCTGTTCATGACGAGCTGGTTGTAAATTACAAATTACAATTTTGTTATTACTTGCGACCAGACATTTCTTAACTAAAAGTTGTTAATTGTTAACTTACACTTGGAGGAGACTTACACTTCGTCTTACGACTTCTTAGCCTCGTATTTTTGCAGCTAGGAATTATATAGACATAGCAACACACATAAAAATGACATCTTAAATGAACAAACATGGCACAGATCACACATACTTTTCGATCACATCACTTCTAACTTTCAAAAAAATGGTACCGAGGAAGCACAACAGCAGCATTCCTAGCGGCAAAAATACGAGAATGAAGGAGTCGTAAGACGAAAACGTTTCCTCCAAGTGTAAGTTAACAATTAACAACTTTTAGTTAACAAATGTCTGGTCGCAAGAAATAACAAAAGTGTACTTTGTATATATATATATATATATATATATATATATATATATATATATATATTTTTTTTTTAAACAACATGGGTTATTCAAATACAAGAATATTTATTAATTTATATCCAAAGCTTTTCGTTGGTAAACAGTACCAACATCATCAGGAATAAAAATTACAATAATGTAAGCTATAGGCCTATGTTTTAAGCCTATTGCTTACATTATTGTAATTTTCATTCCTGATGATGTTGGTACTGTTTACCAACGAAAAGAATTGGATATAAAAATTATAAATATTCTTGTATTTGAATAACCTATGTTGTTTTAAATTATTAAACAATTATATATATATATATATATATATATATATATATATATATATATATATATATATATAATCTCCTCATATCTCTGCGGCCCTACATTTACAGCATGAATATTTACGTATCTCTATAGCTTTCTTCAAATAATCACAGATTGGATTCTATGTCACTTTTTACCGTTAGAGTCTTCGTAGATCAATCCATGATGTTTTTTAAAACTTTTTGTATTAGTACACTCTCCCTACATATATATATATATATATATATATATATATATATATATATGTATATATATATATATATATATATATATATATATATATATGTTGTTCAAATTTTAATGTCGTTAATAAAATACATTTTTAGAGGATTACACTTGTTGTTAATACAGTTTTTACAAATATAATTAAATTAAATAAATTTAATGAATTATTTTAGTTTTATATGGGAAAACAAATTTTCACAAATGGTATGCAATATAGTTATTTCTTCCAATTTGGCTTAAAATAAGTGATAACATGATTTCACAAAATAGTTGATTTTATGTGTTACAGGTTATAGAACAGCTGTTTTAACGTATAGGTTATATTTATATTAGTTGTAACGATTTAAAGAAAACAAGTAAAATGAAAGTTTTCTTTGTTGACATAAGTAGGAAATAGCTTTCAAAATTGTTTTGTTTGTAAAGTAGCCCTAATACCACCACGTACAAAATTACTTGTATAACATCTGTGATATCAATGATCTCCCATCTGAGTATACACTGAGTGAATTGCTGTTTTTAAGGGGCAGAATTAATAAAATGTGTTTAATATATTTATTGATAAACACCCTCATATCATGCCAATTTGGAATTCACAAACTTGTTACTTTTTATACAAAAAACGTTTATACCTACAAAGAAATGAACTACTTTGCACAAAACGCTGCATAGGTTTAATTTAAAGCTGGCGATTGCGTCTACAAGCGGTGGTAATGTTGCAATCACCGGCGGCACTTGGGCTTTGCCGGATCACGTGTGTTCATCTAATCCTCTTAGCGCCTTGGGCAAATTCAGCGTTCTAAGCCTACCTTAGAATTGAAAACAGATTTTAAACGGAGCTTTGCTTGTGGAAATACGCAATAGTGACGTTCTGGTACGTTGAAAGGAGGAGTAGAGGTAACCGAGAAAAGCTGGAATGAATGACCGAGGATAAGTTGTTCAATTATTGATGATATCCTTTATTTGTATTATGGTACTGAAAACCCTAGAAGACGAAGTAAGGCAGTGGTACAGAAATATTTATAATGTGAACTCGTGTTGAGGACTATGGATTGCACTGAGTTATATGTGGTATCTTTAGAGGTGACCGCTTTGGCGTATTCAATATACCTGAATGTATTGTGGTAAAAATTATATAATAAGTTAATTATTAATAAATTATATAATATACTTTATAGTCAAAGTATATAAATATTAAAGGCCATTGTGTGATATCCTAAAAGGGGTATGCAAATATAACGTCAAATTCCAGACAGATACAGAAGCAGGATGTGTCTACTCACTAGATAACAGCTACAAGGAAGTACGTGTCTACTCACTACATGACCGATATAAGGAGAGGCTGTGTCAACTCACTATTTAACATATACGTGTGGATGTTGTGTCAACTTACTACATAACACATTGAAGGGGATAATGTGTCTACTCACTACATAACATATCGTGTGGATGTTGTGTCTACTCACTACATAAAACATTGAAGGGATAATGTGTCTACTCACTACATAACATATCGTGTGGATGTTGTATTTACTCACTACATAACACATTAAAGGGGATAATGTGTCTACTCACTACATAACATATCGTGTGGATGGTGTGTCTACTCACTACATAACACATTGAAGGGGATAATGTGTCTACGCACTACATAACATATACGTGTGGATGTTGTGTCTACTTACTACATAACACATTGAAGGGGATAATGTGTCTACGAACTACATAACATATACATGTGGATGTTGTGTCTACTTACTACATAACACATTGAAGGGCATAATGTGTCTACTCACTACATAACATATCGTGTGGATGTTGTGTCTACTCACTACATGACCGATATAAGGAGAGGCTGTGTCAACTCACTATTTAACATATACGTGTGGATGTTGTGTCTACTCACTACATAAGACATTGAAGGGAATAATGTGTCTACTCACTACATAACATATCGTGTGGATGTTGTGTCTACTCACTACATAACACATTGAAGGGGATAATGTGTCTACGCACTACATAACACATACGTGTGGATGTTGTGTCTACTTACTACATAACACATTGAAGGGGATAATGTGTCTACGCACTACATAATATATACGTGTGGATGTTGTGTCTACTTACTACATAACACATTGAAGGGGATAATGTGTCTACTCACTACATAACATATCGTGTGGATGTTGTGTCTACTCACTACATGACCGATATAAGGAGAGGCTGTGTCAACTCACTATTTAACATATACGTGTGAATGTTGTGTCTACTTACTACATAACACATTGAAAGGGATAATGTGTCTACTCACTACATACCATATCGTGTGGATGTTGTGCCTACTCACTACATGACCGATATAAGGAGGGGCTGTGTCAACTCACTATTTAACATATACGTGTGGATGTTGTGTCTACTTACTACATAACACATTGAAAGGGATAATGTGTCTACTCACTACATTACCGATATATGGAGAGGCTGTGTCAACTCACTATTTAACATATAAGTGTGGATGTTGTGTCTACTTACTACATAACACATTGAAAGGGATAATGTGTCTACTCACGACATATTAGATAGAAAGAAAGAAGGTGCCTACTCAATACATAAGAGACGCTAAGGGAGAATGACTATATAATAGATACAGAAGGACGAAGTGTGTACTCACTACATGATAGGTAAAAGGGAAGCATGTGTCTACTCACTACATGATAGGTACAAGGGAATAACGTATCTACTCACTACATAACAGATATAACCGGAGGATGTGTCTACTAACAACATATCAGACGCAAGGAGAGGATATGCTACTCACGACAATTTACATACAAGAATATATTGAGTCTACTCACGACATATTAGATACAAGGGGAGAATGTCCCTACTAACTACATAACACATATAGAAAGACAATATATCTACACACTACATGACAGATACAAGAGTAGGATATGTCTACTCACGACATATTAGATACAGGTTGAGAATATGCCTACTCACTACATAACACATATAGAAGGATAATATATCTACTCACTACATGACAGATACAAGGGTAGGATATGTCTACTCAAGACATATTAGATACAAGGCAAGGATGTGCCTACTCACTACATAACACATATAGAAGGATAATATATCTACTCACTACAAGAGAGATACAACGGGAGAATGTGTCTACTCACGACATATTAGATACAAGGGAAGAATGTGCCTACTCACTACATAACACATATAGAAGGATAATATATCTACTCACTACAAGACAGATACAAGGGGAGAATGTGTCTACTCACGACATATTAGATACAAGGGGAGAATGTGCCTACTCACTACATAACACATATAGAAGGATTATATATCTACTCACTACATGACAGGTGCAAGGGTAGGATATGTCTACTCACGACACATTAGATACAAGGGGAGAATGTGCCTACTCAATACATATCAAACGCTAGGCGAGGATGTGCCTACTCACTACGTAACACATATAGAAGGATAATATATATACTCACTACATGACAGGTACAAGGGAAGAATGTGTCTACTCACTACATAACAGATATAACCTGAGGATGTGCCTACTCACAACATATCAGATGCAAGGAGAGGATATGTCTAGTCACGACAATTTACATACAAGAATATATTGAGTCTACTCAAGACATGTTAGATACATGGGGAGAATGTGTCTACTCATTAATTAACAGATGCAAAGAAATCTACTCACTATATGACAGGTACAAGGGTAGAATGTGTCTACTCAATATATATCAGACGCTAGGCGAAGATGTGCCTACTCACTACATAACAGATATATAAGGATAATATATCTACTCACTATATGACAGGTACAAGGGTAGGATATGTCTACTCACGACATATTAGATACAAGTTGAGAATGTGCCTACTCACTACATAACACATATAGAAGGATAATATATCTACTCACTACATGACAGGTACATGGGTAGAATGTGTCTACTCACTACATAACAGATATAACCGGAGGATGTGTCTACTCACAACATATTAGATACATGGGGAGAATGTGTCTACTCATTAAATAACAGATGCAAAGAGAGTATGTGTCTACTCATGAAATTATAGATACAAGGGGAGAATGTATCTACTCACTAATTAACCAATATAACCGGAGGATGTGTCTACTCACAACATATTAGATACAAGGGGAGAATGTGCCTACTCACTACATAACACATATAGAACGATAATATATCTACTCACTACATGACAGGTACAAGGGTAGAATGTGTCTACTCATTACATATCAGACTCTAGGCGAGGATGTGTCTACTCACTACATAACACATATAGAAGGATAATATATCTACTCACGACATGACAGGTACAAGGGTAGAATGTGTCTACTCACTACATAACAGATATAACCGGAGGATGTGTCTACTCACAACATATTAGATACAAAGGGAGAATGTGCCTACTCACTACATAACACACATAGAAGGACAATATATCTACTCACTACATGACAGGTACAAGGGTAGGATATGTCTACTCACAACATATTAGATACAAGGGGAGAATGTGCCTACTCACTACATAACACATATAGAAGGATAATATATCTACTCATTACATGACAGGTACAAGGGTAGGATATGTCTACTCACGACATATTATATACAAGGGGAGAATGTGCCTACTCACTACATAACACATATAGAATGATAATTTATGTACTCACTACATGACAGATACAAGGGTAGGATATGTCTACTCACGACATATTATATACAAGGGGAGAATGTGCCTACTCACTACTTAACACATATAGAAGGATAATATATCTACTCACTACATGACAGGTACAAGGGTAGGATATGTCTACTCATGACACATTAGATACAAGGGGAGAATGTGCCTACTCAATACATATCAGACGCTAGGCGAGGATGTGCCTACTCACTACATAACACATATAGAAGGATAATATATCTACTCACTACATGACAGGTACAAGGGTAGAATGTGTCTATTCAATACATAACAGACGCTAGGCGAGGATGTGTCTACTCACAACATATCAGATGCAAGTAGAGGATATGTCTACTCACGACAATTTACATACAAAAATATTTTGAGTCTACTCAAGACATGTTAGATACATGGGTAGAATGTGTCTACTCAATACATATCAGACGCTAGGCGAGGATGTGCCTACTCACTACATAACACATATAGAAGGATAATATATCTACTAACTACATGACAGGTACAAGGGAAGAATGTGTCTACTAACTACATAACAGATATAACCGGAGGATGTGTCTACTCACAACATATTAGATACAAGGGGAGAATGTGCCTACTCACTACTTAACACAAATAGAAGGATAATATATCTACTAACTACATGACAAGTACAAGGGAAGAATGTGTCTACTCACTACATGACAGATACAAGGGTAGGATATGTCTACTCACAACATATTAGATACAAGGGGAGAATGTGGCTACTTACTACATAAGACATATAGAAGGATAATATATCTACTCACTACATGACAGATACAAGGGTAGCATATGTCTACTCACAACATATTAGATACAAGGGGAGAATGTGCCTACTCACTACTTAACACATATAGAAGGATAATATATCTACTCACAACATGACAGGTACAAGGGTAGGATATGACTACTCACGACACATTAGATACAAGGGGAGAATGTGCCTACTCAATTCATATCACACGCTAGGCGAGGATGTGCCTACTCACTACATAACACATATAGAAGGATAATATATCTACTCACTACATGACAGGTACAAGAGTAGAATGTGTCTTCTCACTACATAACAAATAAAACCGGAGGATGAGTCTACTCACAACATATTAGATACAAGGGGGGAATGTGCCTACTCACTACTTAACACATATAGAAGGATAATATATCTACTCACTATATGACAGGTACAAGAGTAGGATATGTCTACTCACCACACATTAGATACAAGGGGAGAATGTGCCTACTTAATACATATCAGACGCTAGGCGAGGATGTGCCTACTCACTACATAACTCATATAGAAGGATAATATATATACTTACTACATGACAGGTACAAGGGAAGAATGTGTCTACACACTACATAACAGATATAACCTGAGGATGTGTCTACTCACAACATATCAGATGCAAGGAGAGGATATGTGTACTCACGACAATTTACATACAAAAATATATTGAGTCTACTCAAGACATGTTAGATACATGGGTAGAATGTGTCTGCTCAATACATATCAGACGCTAGGCGAGGATGTGCCTACTCACTACATAACACATATAGAAGGATAATATATCTACTAACTACATGACAGATACAAGGGTAGGATATGTCTACTCACGACATATTAGATACAAGGGGAGAATGTGCCTACTCAATACATATGAGACGCTAGGCGAGGATGTGCCTACTCACTACATAACCCGTATAGAAGGATATATATATATATATATACTCATTACATGACAGGTACAAATAAGAATGTGTCTACTCACTACATAACAGATATAACCTGAGAATGTGTCTACTCAAAACATATCAGATGCAAGGAGAGGATATGTCCACTCAAGACATGTTAGATACATGGGGAGAATGTGTCTACTCATGAATTAACAGATGCAAAGAGAGGATGTGTCTACTCATGACATATTAGATACAAGGGTAGAATGTGTCTACTCAATACATATCAGACGCTAGGCGAGGATGTGCCTACTCACTACATAACACATATAGAAGGATAATATATCTACTCACTACATGACAGGTAAAAGGGTAGAATGTGTCTATTCAATACATATCAGACACTAGGCGATGATGTGTCTACTCACTACACGACAGGTACAAGGGCAGAATGTGTCTACTCACTACATAACAGATATAACCGGAGGATGTGTCTACTCACTACATATTAGATACAAGGGGAGAATGTGGCTACTTACTACATAAGACATATAGAAGGATAATATATCTACTCAATACATGACAGATACAAGGGTAGGATATGTCTACTCACGACATATTAGATACAAGGGGAGAATGTGCCTACTCACTACTTAACACAAATAGAAGGATAATATATCTAATCACTACATGACAGGTACAAGGGTAGGATATGTCTACTCACGACACATTAGATACAAGGGGAGAATGTGCCTACCAAATACATATCAGACGCTAGGCGAGGATGTGCCTACTCACTACATAACACATATAGAAGGATAATGTATCTACTCACTACATGACCGGTACAAGAGTAGAATGTGTCTACTCACGACATAACAGATATAACCGGAGGATGTGTCTACTCACAACATATTAGATACAAGGGGAGAATGTGCCTACTCACTACTTAACACATATAGAAGGATAATATATCTACTCACTACATGACAGGTACAAGGGTAGGATATGTCTACTCACCACTCATTAGATACAAGGGGAGAATGTGCCTACTCAATACATATCAGACGCTAGGCGAGGATGAGCCTACTCATTACATAACTCTAATAGAAGGATAATATATATACTCACAACATGGCAGATACAAGGGGAGAATGTGTCTACTCACTACATAACAGATATAACCTGAGGATGTGTCTACTCACAACATATCAGATGCAAGGAGAGGATATGTCTACTCACGACAATTTACATACAAGAATATATTGAGCCTACTCACGACATATTAGATACAAGCGGAGAAAGTGCCTACTCACTACATAACACATATAGAAGGATAATATATATACTCACTACATGACAAGTACAAGGGAAGAATGTGTCTACTCACTACATAACAGATATAACCTGAGGATGTGTCTACTCACGACAATTCACATACAAGAATATATTGAGTCTACTCAAGTCATGTTAGATACATGGGGAGAATGTGTCTACTCAATACATATCAGACGCTAGGCGAGGATGTGCCTACTCACTACATAACACATATAGAAGGTTAATATATCTACTCACTACATGACAGGTACAAGGGTAGAATGTGTCTATTTAATACATATCAGACGCAAGGCGAGGATGTGTCTACTCACTACACGACACGTACAAGGAAAGAATGTGTCTACTCACTACATAACAGATACAACCGGAGGATGTGTCTACTCTCAACATATCAGACGCAAGGAGAGGTTATGTATACTCACGACAATTTACATACAAGAATATATAGTTTGTCTACTCAAGACATGTTAGATACATGGGGAGAATGTGCCTACTCACTACATAACACATATAGAAGGATAATATATCTACTCACTACATGACAGGTACAAGGGTAGGATATATCTACTCACGACACATTAGATACAAGGGGAGAATGTGCCTACTCAATACATAACAGATATAACCGGAGTATGTGTCTACTCACAACATATTAGATACAAGGGGAGAATGTGCCTACTCACTACATAACACATATTGAAGGATAATATATCTACTCACTACATGACAGGTACAAGGGTAGGATATATCTACTCACGACACATTAGATACAAGGGGAGAATGTGCCTACTCAATACATATCAGACGCTAGGCGACGATGTGCCTACTCACTACATAACACATATTGAAGGATAATATATATACTCACAACATGACAGGTGCAAGGGAAGAATGTGTCTACTCACTACATAAAAAAATATAACCGGAGGATGTGTCTACTCTCAACATATCAGATGCAAGGAGAGGTTATGTCTACTCACGACAATTTACATACAAGAATATATTGAGTCTACTCAAGACATGTTAGATACATGGGGAGAATGTGCCTACTCAATACATATCAGACGCTAGGCGAGGATGTGCCTACTCACTACATAACACATATTGAAGGATAATATATATACTCACAACATGACAGGTGCAAGGGAAGAATGTGTCTACTCACTACATAAAAAAATATAACCGGAGGATGTGTCTACTCTCAACATATCAGATGCAAGGAGAGGTTATGTCTACTCACGACAATTTACATACAAGAATATATTGAGACACGTTAGACATGTTAGATACATGGGGAGAATGGGTCTAATCATTAATTAACAGATGCAAAGAGAGGATGTGTCTACTCACGACATATTAAATACAACGGGAGAATGTGTCTATTCTCTACATAATAGAAATGAAGGATGTGTCTACTCACGACTTATTAGATACAAGAGGAGAATTTTTCAACTCACTACATAACAGACGTATAGGGAGGATTTGTCTACCCATGACATATTAGATACAATGAGAGAATATGCCTACTCAATACATAACACACGCAAATTAAGGGTGTGTCTACTCACTACATAACAGAGACAAGGATATAATGTGTCTACTTACGGCATATTAGATACAAGGCGAGGAAGGGCTACTGCAATAGACGTTTGGTCTACCTCCCATATAACAGGTACAAGGTTATAATGTGTCTACTTACGGCATATTAGATACAAGGCGAGGTAGGGGCTACTGCAATAGAAGGTGGGTCTACCTCCCATATAACAGATACAAGGATATAATGTGTCTACTTACGGCATATTAGATACAAGGCGAGGAAGGGGCTACTGCAATAGAAGGTGAGTCTACCTCCCATATAACAGATACAAGGATATTATGTGTCTACTTACGGAATGTTAGAAACAGGCCGAGGAAGGGGCTACTGCAATAGAAGGTGGGTCTACCTCCCATATAACAGATACAAGGATATTATGTGCCTACTTACGGCATATTAGATACAAGGCGAGGAAGGGGCTACTGCAATAGAAGGTGAGTCTACCTCCCATATAATAGATACAAGGATATTATGTGTCTACTTACGGAATGTTAGATACAAGCCGAGGAAGGGGCTACTGCAATAGAAGGTGGGTCTACCTCCCATATAACAGATACAAGGATATTATGTGTCTACCTACGGCATATTAGATACAAGGCGAGGTAGGGGCTACTGCAATAGAAGGTGGGTCTACCTCCCATATAACAGATATAAGGATATAATGTGTCTACCTACGGCATATTAGATACAAGGCGAGGAAGGGGCTACTGCAATAGAAGGTGGGTCTACCTCCCATATAACAGATACAAGGATATTATGCGTCTACTTACGGCATATTAGATACAAGACGAGGAATGGGCTACTGCAATAGAAGGTGGGTCTACCTCCCATATAACAGATACAAGGATATTATGTGTCTACTTACGGCATATTAGATACAAGACGAGGAATGGGCTACTGCAATAGAAGGTGGGTCTACCTCCCATATAACAGATACAAGGATATAATGTGTCTACTAACGGCATATTAGATACAAGGCGAGGAATGGGCTACTGCAATAGAAGGTGGGTCTCCCTCCCATATAACAGATACAAGGATATAATGTGTCTACTTACAGCATATTAGATACAAGGCGAGGAAGGGGCTACTGCAATAGAAGGTGAGTCTACCTCCCATATAACAGATACAAGGATATTATGTGTCTACTTACGGCATATTAGATACAAGGCGAGGAATGGGCTACTGCAATAGAAGGTGGGTCTACCTCCCATATAACAGATACAAGGATATAATGTGTCTACTTACGGCATATTAGATACAAGGCAAGGAAGGGGCTACTGTAATAGAAGGTGAGTCTACCTCCCATATAACAGATACAAGGATATTATGTGTCTACTTACGGCATATTAGATACAAGGCGAGGAATGGGCTACTGCAATAGAAGGTGGGTCTACCTCCCATATAACAGATACAAGGATATAATGTGTCTACTTACAGCATATTAGATACAAGGCAAGGAAGGGGCTACTGCAATAGAAGGTGGGTCTACCTCCCATATAACAGATACAAGGATATAATGTGTCTACTTACGGCATATTAGATACAAGGCAAGGAAGGGGCTACTGCAATAGAAGGTGGGTCTACCTCCCATATAACAGATACAAGGATATAATGTGTCTACTTACGGCATATTAGATACAAGGCAAGGAAGGGGCTACTGCAATAGAAGGTGGGTCTACCTCCCATATAACAGATACAAGGATATAATGTGTCTACTTACGGCATATTAGATACAAGGCGAGGAATGGGCTACTGCAATAGAAGGTGGGTCTACCTCCCATATAACAGATACAAGGATATAATGTGTCTACTTACGGCATATTAGATACAAGGCAAGGAAGGGGCTACTGCAATAGAAGGTGAGTCTACCTCCCATATAACAGATACAAGGATATTATGTGTCTACTTACGGCATATTAGATACAAGGCGAGGAATGGGCTACTGCAATAGAAGGTGGGTCTACCTCCCATATAACAGATACAAGGATATAATGTGTCTACTTACAGCATATTAGATACAAGGCGAGGAAGGGGCTACTGCAATAGAAGGTGGGTCTACCTCCCATATAACAGATACAAGGATATAATGTGTCTACTAACGGCATATTAGATACAAGGCGAGGAATGGGCTACTGCAATAGAAGGTGGGTCTACCTCCCATATAACAGATACAAGGATATAATGTGTCTACTTACGGCATATTAGATACAAGGCAAGGAAGGGGCTACTGTAATAGAAGGTTAGTCTACCTCCCATATAACAGATACAAGGATATAATGTGTCTACTTACGGCATATTAGATACAAGGCAAGGAAGGGGCTACTGCAATAGAAGGTTAGTCTACCTCCCATATAACAGATACAAGGATATAATGTGTCTACTTACAGCATATTAGATACAAGGCGAGGAAGGGGCTACTGCAATAGAAGGTGAGTCTACCTCCCATATAACAGATACAAGGATATTATGTGTCTACTTACGGCATATTAGATACAAGACGAGGAATGGGCTACTGCAATAGAAGGTGGGTCTACCTCCCATATAACAGATACAAGGATATAATGTGTCTACTAACGGCATATTAGATACAAGGCGGGGAATGGGCTACTGCAATAGAAGGTGGGTCTACCTCCCATATAACAGATACAAGGATATAATGTGTCTACTTACGGCATATTAGATACAAGGCGAGGAATGGGCTACTGCAATAGAAGGTGGGTCTACCTCCCATATAACAGATACAAGGATATAATGTGTCTACTTACGGCATATTAGATACAAGGCGAGGAATGGGCTACTGCAATAGAAGGTGGGTCTACCTCCCATATAACAGATACAAGGATATAATGTGTCTACTTACGGCATATTAGATACAAGGCGAGGAATGGGCTACTGCAATAGAAGGTGGGTCTACCTCCCATATAACAGATACAAGGATATAATGTGTCTACTAACGGCATATTAGATACAAGGCGAGGAATGGGCTACTGCAATAGAAGGTGGGTCTACCTCCCATATAACAGATACAAGGATATAATGTGTCTACTTACGGCATATTAGATACAAGGCGAGGAATGGGCTACTGCAATAGAAGGTGGGTCTACCTCCCATATAACAGATACAAGGATATAATGTGTCTACTTACGGCATATTAGATACAAGGCAAGGAAGGGGCTACTGCAATAGAAGGTTAGTCTACCTCCCATATAACAGATACAAGGATATAATGTGTCTACTTACGGCATATTAGATACAAGGCAAGGAAGGGACTACTGCAATAGAAGGTTAGTCTACCTCCCATATAACAGATACAAGGATATAATGTGTCTACTTACGGCATATTAGATACAAGGCAAGGAAGGGGCTACTGCAATAGAAGGTGAGTCTACCTCCCATATAACAGATACAAGGATATAATGTGTCTACTTACGGCATATTAGATACAAGGCAAGGAAGGGGCTACTGCAATAGAAGGTGGGTCTACCTCCCATATAACAGATACAAGGATATTATGTGTCTACTTACGGCATATTAGATACAAGGCGAGGAATGGGCTACTGCAATAGAAGGTGGGTCTACCTCCCATATAACAGATACAAGGATATAATGTGTCTACTAACGGCATATTAGATACAAGGCGAGGAATGGGCTACTGCAATAGAAGGTGGGTCTACCTCCCATATAACAGATACAAGGATATAATGTGTCTACTTACGGCATATTAGATACAAGGCGAGGAATGGGCTACTGCAATAGAAGGTGGGTCTACCTCCCATATAACAGATACAAGGATATAATGTGTCTACTTACGGCATATTAGATACAAGGCAAGGAAGGGGCTACTGCAATAGAAGGTGAGTCTACCTCCCATATAACAGATACAAGGATATAATGTGTCTACTTACGGCATATTAGATACAAGGCAAGGAAGGGGCTACTGCAATAGGAGGTGAGTCTACCTCCCATATAACAGATACAAGGATATAATGTGTCTACTTACGGCATATGAGATACAAGGCAAGGAATTGGCTACTGCAATAGAAGGTGGGTCTACCTCCCATATAACATATACAAGGATATAATGTGTCTACTTACGGCATATTAGATACAAGGCGAGGAAGGGGCTACTGCAATAGAAGGTGGGTCTACCTCCCATATAACAGATACAAGGATATAATGTGTCTACTTACGGCATATTAGATACAAGGCGAGGAAGGGGCTACTGCAATAGAAGGTGGGTCTACCTCCCATATAACAGATACAAGGATATAATGTGTCTACTTACGGCATATTAGATACAAGGCGAGTAAGGGGCTACTGCAATAGAAGGTGCATATAACAGATGCGAATTATGTTCATCCACAACATCAAAATAAACTAGCTGAGGGCATATAAGATACTCATGGGATACTCATTCTGTTCTTTCTAAAAGAAGAAGTAGTTTTCATATAGGACTATATTTATAAGGAGAAATCAGATAGACGCTTTTGTGCCGAGAGTTGGGCGTTACATGGAGTAGAGCGAAATGGTGGCTGGCATTTGTAATGCAGATGCGGGAATAATGGAGCATGCTAGCCGTGGAGTGGGCGAGTGGATGTTATGGTTCATGTGCTTGCTTCGCTGCCACTAAACTCCCACAACGCAGTAAATCCGCCATTACCAACCCTGCGTGTTGTCATCCTTTCTTTTTTTTATAATAAAATTTACTCTGTCAAAACATCGTTGCCAAATTTGGGAAACCATATCAGTATTAATCCAAACAAAACAGGCATAATTTTTCTTCCTTAAAAATTATTATTAAATACATTATTTTAAATTACCTTGTTATTCTTCTGTACAAGATTTTGTTTTATTAAGGAAATGTTCCACCACAGAGACCTGCGTTAGCGCAATCATTACCTGTGTTTATAGCCAAAGGTAATTATACTTGTGGGAGGTCATAAAACGGTCGTAACTCAATTATAATACGGGAGGCTGGCGAAGGTCGAAAGGTCATTACTGCCCCCGGAGATTTACCTGCGAATTAGCCATTTATACAGTAATACCTAATGGGGCAGCAAACGGAATGTATTTATACTAGTAGAAGAGACCAGTGCTAGCTGTTTGTATCGAGAAACTGAATCAAATAAAAATATTTCAAATATGTTAAATATAAACAGTGAAACTGATTGTGACAAATTAATTAATGAGTAAATAATAAGAAGAATGTCAATAGATACACAAATACTTAAGAATAATGTTTTTACTTGGGATCACGTTAACAGCCAAAGGTTACAATACAAGAAAGTATATAATGTAGGACTATATGGTTAGAAGCTTTTTAATGCTATAGTGCAGTTGGAGTTTATAAGCGTTATAGATCCAGCGTGTCACTCCTGTCATGGTCCTGCTTGGTGTCGGGTGTTTCGTAAAGTAGAAAATTTGTGATATGTTGAGTATTAGTGTTTAACTGATGACCAGGGCTAAGGGTTGGGAATAGCTACAGAAAAATTGGGTAGGATGAAAAAATAGACTAAGGGTGGGGGTAGTTAGTGTAAGAGAGGGGAGTGATTACGAAAGACTTTGGCTAAGGTGTGGGAATGAGGGCAGAAGAAGGGGTAGGGGATATGGTCTAGAGACTAGATGGATGATGCAGAAAAAAGGTAAATATTAGAGACCAGAGATAAGGGCATTGGTACATAGGCAAGTGTAACATACTAACATATGTACGAGTGTTTTTAGTTAAAAACTAGTAGCTCACGTGAATGTGGAGTAAATTAATATAACCTCTTCGAGCTTTGGCTCATTTTCTATCTCTCTTTTCGATTTGTTTTTATTTCAAGAGAAAATTAAAAACCATAAAATATTAAAAAAAGAAATTAGTTGAAAGAAGCGTAAAATAAATTAGATGTGAGTGGTTGAATTTAAATTTCTGTAGAAACATATTTACAAAACCTAAACAGAGCACACTAGCGTAATTATAATAAGTACAAAACAATAACAGTTTCTACAAATATTTAAATACCCTTGTTGATAATGTTCCATTAGGTTACTAGTTTTTTAGAACCCAGTATATTTGTAACTTTCTGACGATGTTAACAGTGATAGCGAAACGTACATCAATGGAATTTAAATATTTGAAGCAAGGGTTATTGTTGTTTATTTATTAGAAACATATTTCTTATACGTTGCATTTTATATCTACTATTAGGAGTCCGTAAAAAGAATTCTAATATTTCATTATAAACACACACACACACACACCTATTTTTATTTCTATCCGTACTTAACTTGCTCAACCTATTCAACGAATTTAATATGACAAACGTCAGTTTTGTTTACATTTTTAGTCGGAAATAATACACACCTCATGGCATAAAGTAAGTGCTACTTTGAGGAAAAACTTAATTTTAAAAGCAGAAAATATGTAATACAATGTAGTCTACGATTTCATTAAGTTGTTGGCTATATTTTCAACAAAAATGTCGGCTTAATTGTTTAGATCAAGAAAAAATATAACATTATCTAACTTCAAAGTTATATCAGATTAAAAACAACATTTTGGGTGCAATATCAAGGTGCTTAGGCAAGGGATAAAAACATAAACACTGTCAGCGCAAGTAAAATAATCCCCAATTCCAAGAAATGAGGAAATCAACTTGTGTGACTCATAATCTTGCTTGGCCTTGATATTCGTTAATTTCAAAAGTGACACTAGGTAGCAGTTCTCCGTGGTGCTTTGCTCGTTGATGTGATATGGTTTAATTATTGTTTAAGTGTTTTGTGTAAATTATGTGCTCATGTTTTAAAATTATTTAGTGTGTTTTAAATATGCAGATCTGTTATACAATACAATGGAACTGTAAGTAAACTTTCACTAGAGTAGATTGTTAATTTATCCACAAGGCTAACCAATTTATACCTTTATTTAGTCATTATTTACATATCTTTTATTTAAAATTCTTAGGGTTCATACAGCTTTTGGAGTTTTCCAAAGGAATGGGTTGTGATTAGGTTTTAAATTTGCGGCTGTTATAATGCAAAATTAACGGTTTTACCAATAGAATAAATATTAGATATAAATATTTAGATAAATGTAAGCCTATAACTAAAATGAACATCATGGCATACTGGTTTTTATACGCTCCGCAATATCTATTATTTTAAAACTATATGTTTAGTAAGCATCCAAATTAATCTGTTACTAAAATTTAATAAAAGTTAGGTTTGAAATAACAAGGGGAATTTTGACTCTAATAACAGAAAATGTGAAATATAACAACTATAGACATTTGACAAAACCAACACACCGAATTTGATTACTGTAGTATCTTCTAAAAGATTATTTTTAAATAACCTAATTTTATAGGTTTCTCATAAACTTTACCTATAACATAAATTTGTTATAATTTTATGTACATAACCTGCATGTTCCAGAAGTAGGCCAGGTTCTTGTTACACCAGGTTTTAATTTATTTTGTAAATAATTTATAAAAGTAATCGATATCAATTACTGTTAAACTCTTCAATTTAGTATTGGTCTAATGGGGATATTTATTTGCGGTAATTATTAAGATCAGCGACTACCGCTCCGAAATTTTTTCTCCTGATCAATTTGACTTTGCTGAACACGAATCTGAAGTTTTTTTTACTGCAAACACATATTTACATAAGAAAATAACCCAACCTAACTTGACTTTACCTGACTTTTGTGCTTACTAACGCTCCGATCAGCTAAACTTTTTTTCCTGATAGATTTGACCTTGCTGAACTGGAATCTGAAATTATTTTTTAACGGCAAACACATATTAACTTAAGAAAACCAGAACAGGTCAGGTTAGATCAGGTTACGTTTTTAAAAAAAATGTGTTTACAGTTAAAAAACTTCAGATTCGTGTTCAACAAGGTCAAATTGATCAGGAAAAAAAATTCGCCGATCGGAGCGGTAGTCGTCGATCTTAGGCCTTAGGTCTTATTGACATAGGCCTACTTTCGTAAAGTATACATCAGAAAATAATTTCTATTGCAGTTTTTTAAGCATGTTATTTGCGGAATTAAATACAGTAGCATACTAGAATAGAATTATTCCATAACTTCTATCAACTTTAGAAAAAAAGAGTTTATTAAGGGAGAAATTGTGAATTAATAAAATTATTAGTTTTGTTTGTTAAAATTCCGATTTTGGTCAGTAACTTTTGTTAAAATGTTAAATTTCTACTACTAAGATAACAATCAAACTACAATACCTGTCGTAAATGTATTGAAAATTATTTTGTCCATT
The DNA here is from genome assembly GCA_036971475.1 of Prosapia bicincta. Taxonomy (NCBI): domain Eukaryota; kingdom Metazoa; phylum Arthropoda; class Insecta; order Hemiptera; family Cercopidae; genus Prosapia; species Prosapia bicincta. Next base: position 68,759,484 of record JBAIZL010000003.1, read on the forward strand.
TTTGTGTTTTAGGCTCATTAACCCTGTTCAACATTTTAGCCTATTATTAAACATTTTTGTTAATAAACAAGGAAAAATTTTTGTGTACATATTTTTACAATTCCCCTCTCCCTCAGGTTTAATACCCAGATAGGAACACTTTGCCTGTTTTATGTTTTGGAACTGGTATTAAGATTTTATATCTTCATTACGCATTATAATATAATGTTTTCATTATTTCAGCAAAGCGCAGGATTCTGTTACTAGTAGCTCCTAAAACGTAGGTCAACGTTTTATAAAACGCAAAATCTATGAAAGGTTAGACCAGATAATACTGTATTAGTATAGGAAATGCATGGGGTAGTAATATTTGACTTGTTTTCAAAGCAAATTCGTAATTAACTTTTCTCAGTTGTAAGTTTTGTTTAAAATCAATTTATGAAGTAGTAATCGGTTTCCAATTTTTTAGAAAGGCTTCTATTATGAACAAAATTTAAATTAACTGTCCTTCTGATAAAAACCACATCCCAGGTAAAATGTTAAGGATTTTATCAAGGTTTAAATGTACGTATTAAGTGTAGATAAATGGTAAATTAACTCACTCAAGTTATCCAGGTATACCTGTTGACAACTTTCCCTACACACTCCAGTAAACTTGTGACAACTTTGTGTTTATTTAGTAACTTCATTGTTTGAGAGTTTTTCTCGTTCTCTAAGTTTCCTCCTTCAAAAATTACTTTTGGTATCTACAGCATTACCATTGGTGTACGACGTAGTTTACGGCGTTCCTAATCTGCTTTACTCAAGAATCCTACATGTTATCACTAGTAGCTTAAACCAACATAACCACTGCACCGCTTGGCTAAACACTGTCTTTAAGACTAAACATCTGTGAGGACTTAAGACAACCCCTTGTAAAGGAGGGGGCACTCTGGATCGTCCAATGTTAGTCAGTTCTCATAAGATAGTGCGCGTTCCCACACTGGAAAACTTACATCTACACCACTGAGCACTGTGGGCGAAAAAGCCGGGCGGGGGGCTCCGGGCTCAAGAAATCCCCCAACTCCCCATCAAAATAAAAAAAGCAAGCGTAAATGGAAATGAAAACAACATAGTAACCTCCCAACGTACGTACCAACACGCTGCAATCGGCAGTGATCCAAGCTGCTACTGCACTAAAAGAAAACCATTGGTATTTTAGTATTAGAAAACTATACTAATTTGGCATAAGGAGATCTTATATATTTGTATAAATACAGTATTATGCTATTATAGCATAGGACCTACTTATACTAAAATATTATGCTCTTGTGACAAAATAGTAGAAGTTCTATACAGATTTGGCATAGAAATCTACAACTGAGAATTAGGCCACACCTTTTTACTCCTGGAATTACCAAATACTTCTTTCTTCGACATTACCGGGAGTAAGGAGGCGTGGCCTAATTCTCAGTCGTAGATTTCTATGCCAAATCTGTATAGAACTTCTACTATTTTAGGTAAGAATATACTATTCTAAAATCTTATAGCGCTATACTATATTAGTAGTATAAAATACTACTAACACATCGCTCCCGTTCCCAGCCACCACGGCAAAGATATAGTGTTCCGACGGCCAGCCCGCTCTCGCACAATTTAATCAATGACTTATTTATGTTATTATGCTGTTTATTACGTTAACGATTACGTTGAAATAGTTTTTTTAGGTCATAGACGATAGTGATGTAATAGGGCTAATAGGTAAAATTATTATAGGCTTTGCATTGCATCTTAAAAATCGGTTTGATACGAATTTTATTATAGGGGACAGAGCCGTCCTTAAGGCGAAGCGCCCGCTCCAGCCCTCACGCTGAAAACCAAGTTAAAGTGTATGGTTGAATGAAAATAATATAATGACGTACAGTGCTAAAATATTTGTCTTGACTACCTGCGCAGTATGTTAAATTATTGATTAATGATTACGGACAAGATACTGGCATTGCGACTTGAAGAATTCAAAAAATCGTTTGATAGCGGCGGCGTTTCAGCTATGAAAAAAGCACGTAAATAATTGATGAATGATTGACATGTTTAGAGTACAGGTAAGTTCGGCTTGTTCATAAAAATTCATCTACACACACCTTTGTGAACGAGAATTTTAAATATTTTTCGGAGAGACCACTTTTTTAATAAAAGGTCTCGCAAAAATATTTTGCTCCAGACCTTGCTTTTTCTTAAGGCGGCTCTGAAAGGAGGCCCTGTATTTCTTTTTGCAGGGGGGTTAAGATCGCTCACCGCCGCCACTGCTACTGAGAATTTCATTTTCAAAACCAGGACAATTCGATGTCCCGAGATACTTTTCTGGAGCACCGGAATATTGAGGGTAAGACCGGCGACAGAACCGGTTTTGTCGGAGTACGTATGACAACACTGTATAATTGTGAACTTTTAAACCTAACGATTTAAAATTTTAAATTAAATTCAATCCATGAACCACTCCATAGGCCTATGTCAACTACTTATTGCAGCCTTTGTTAACACGTTTCGCGAAAACTGTTTTAAAATTTCACTTACATTTAGTACTGAATTTGTATATTGTTGACTAAGTTAATATAGTAAGCAAAGTTTGTACCTCAAGAGATAAAGAAGAGACAAGATAGCTTAATTTAAAGGTTGAATGATTTATGCGTGTCAAGAGATTCTACTAATTAACCTTACTACGTCGGCCCGTTTTCTTTTGATAAATGCTTGAAGGGTGAAAAAGCCGTTATGGCGATGTTCTGTTGAGCAGTAATATCTCGTTCGCTTAGGTGGGTGCAAATAATTAACGGCCTTTTTACCGAGAATATTTTTCAATTCCTTCTATTAGCTCATACTCTCCTTATACATATCTTGTTCAATTTTTTCATCGTGAATAAAATACCTTTTATTAATCCAATCGAATTCAAATACACATTTTAAATCTTGTAGTGGATAGTAATTGATGTTAATACTCGTACAATGTTTTCAAATCATAATTTATTATTTAAATTTAATGAACTAATTTTAGTTTCATATGGTAGAAAAACTTTTGACAAAGGGGCAAGGTATGGAATGTAGTTATTTCGTCCCATTTGGCTTAAAATAAGTGATAACATATGATTTTATCTTATAAGTTGATAGAACATCTGTTGTATAACATAGGTTATGTTGGTTTATTTATATTAATTGTAATTATTAAATAAAAAGTAACAAAAATAACAAAAAACATTTGTTGTCTCTAGTAGGATTTGACTTAAAATTTTTGTTTGTATTACTTGTTTCTTTTAACTTTTATTTTAAGGTATTTTTAAATTAATAATTATGACTAATATACCTGTATAAATAATGTTTATTATTTAGTAAGTAAAAACACCAAACTTTCCTACATTGAAATGTATTTAAGTGTTTACGTAATTTGAACGGTTGTTATAAATGTGTTTATAACTGAGCCTATAAGGAGTGGAAATTAAGGAGAAATAAACTAGCAAATGCTTGCGCCGGCTTTAAAAATATTCCTTACCAAAATTATTAGGCGGTTACTTTAGCGCGTAGAGACAAGTTAGTGTATCAACCGCCATCCTGGTAGATACTCTTTTTATTAAAATCACCGAGTTTCAGGTTAAGTCAGATTTATGCGACTCTGCACCTGAATCCTTAAAGGTAATCTCGACGCAGCGAGTTTTCCTTTGTTACTTGTCAGGATTAAATGCGTTGAATTTATGGCATCCTATTTTATGAAATCCGAGCACATTGGATATGTGTAGGAAAATCTGTGAGATTTCCCCGGAGTTTATGACAGCTTGTTTTACACAAGTTTGTCTTTTACTACCAGTAATGTACATATTAGTTTCTTACTAAAACACTTCGTATCTTGCACTTAAAGATCTGAAAATTAGATTTTATTTATAAACTCGAATAATTTTAGACTATCTATTAACGTGGATCTGTAAATTAGGGTCGACGTGTTATTTTACCCAGTTATAGAGTGAAAAGTGTTACAATGATTAACGTTCCCCTGAAATTTACATTTGGGTCCAATATTTAGAAAACTAAAAAGCAGAGTTGTACAGATGTTACACAGCACAGAAGTTATTGCACATACAGAATGTAGAATGGAGCAGAGAAGTTGCTACAAACAGCAGGTACCGGTGCAGGAGAGAAGTTGCTACAGACACAGATTTCCATGCCAAAGAATTTGCTGCATACACAGATGCAAAGTACAGCAAAGAGGTCCATGCAGACACATGTATAGGGTACAGCACAGATGTTGCCACATACACTGATGATAGCACAGACTTTTCAGAAGAAACACGCGTCTAATAAAACACAGAGTTTGCTGCAGGCATAGACTCCAATACAACATAGAAAATGCTGCAGACACACAAGTGCCGACTAAAGCAAAGAAGTTGCTGCAGACACAGATGCCGACGCAGAATAGACGTCGTTACAGATACATGACACAGAATTTGCTGCAGACACAGATCCAAAATACAGCATAGTGGTCGCTGTAGACACATGTGCCGATTAAAGCACAGTTGTTGCTACATACACAGATGCCGATACAAAATAGAAGTTGCTGCAGCCACAGATGCTGACACAACATAGACGTTGATGTAGAAATAGACACCGACCACAGAATAGACGTTGCTACAGACACAGATGCCGAGAAACCTTAGAAGTTTCTGCAGACTCAGAGGCTAACACAACATAGACGTAGCTGCAAACACAGATACCGACACAACATAGACGTTGATGCAGAAATAGACACCGACCAGAGAATAGGCGTTGCTGCAGACACAGATGCCGAGAAACCTTAGAAGTTTCTGCAGACTCAGAGGCTGCCACAATATAGGCGTTGCTGCAGACACATGCCTACCACATTACAGATTTTGTTGTAGACAGGAAGGTCGATCACAGCACACAATTTGCTGCAGACACAGGTGTCAACAAAGGAACTGAAGTAGATGAAATTTGTTAATGATTAGAAAAGAAATTTTGTGGTAAATTACGAAACAAAAAGAAATGACATGAATGGGAACTATCGACAAATGTGAGAAACTTCCTGTTTTTTAACAGATAAGAAAAATGGAAACTAAAACGAAAACAACGAAAAGGCGCAGATTTAGGAGGTGTTTCATAAAGAAGGCAGAGTTCTGATAGAAAGACAATTCAGTAGAAGTCCATTAATATTTGAAAGATTGTTGAATTAGAAAAGAGAAATATGGAAGATTTATTACGTTTACGACAATGAAAATAATGTAGGGCAAGAAGAGTAAAACTGGTTGCCTAACTGCATACAGTAATAATGCTCCTATTTTTTTCTCATAAATATTTTTTTAAAGCTAGAAAATTTATGGCGATAAAATGTAACACATTAATTCTTGAATGTTATCCAAATTTTTTAAATGCTGTGTAATATATATGTATATAATCTATTTTATTTATAAATATGGGCATTTTAAACAGAAAATCAGTATATCGATATCAGTATGTATATCCGCGGTAAACGTGGTCGAACCCTTGTATGCACGCTACAATCTCGTGCGGATAACACAGAACTTGAAAGACGTAAAGAAGTAAAAGACGAAAAACATAAACAAGTTAATGTATGTGGTGAAAGTGAACTAAAAACAATGTAATAAAGGAAATGACCATTTTTACAATTAAATTTACGGTGGTGACAGATTTTAAAGGAGTATAATAAAACTTATCTCTCCATTAGCTAATTCTTCCCTCTGATTGCCAATAAGGATTCATTAGAGAATTTATCACTAGGTATTCACTGTCAAGGGATTTCATCAGTAGTCTATAACTGCATATAATGTCGTTAAAAAAAAATACTTTCCGCGTTTCTCCTAGTATAGCTTATGCCTAATAGCCTTGCCTATTCTATTTTAACGAGGAGCAGCAGATATTCAACAAGTGGAGATTTACATGCGGGTGTATATATCGAGAGGTTGATGGATGTCTAGGTCTGCGAAGAACATTGATGCCGAGAAAGAAGGGGAGCTCTGTATGCAGCTGAATGTATCTAGTGTTTGAAGGATGTCTAAGCCCGTGAGAAACTTCAGCGCTAAACAATTAGTGGAGTTCTACATGCGGCTGTATAATTCCAGAGCGTAAAGGATGTCTGGGTCTGTGAAGGACATTGATGCCGAGAAAGAAGGGGAACTCTATATGCAGCTGAATGTATCTAGTGTTTGAAGGATGTCTACGTCCGTGAGGGACGTCAGCGCTAAACAGTAAGTGGAGTTCTACATGCGGCTGTATAATTCTAGAGCGTGAAGGATGTCTGGGTCTGTGAAGGACATTGGTGCCGAGCAAGAAGGGAAATTCTGTATGCTTCTGAATGTATCCAGTGTAGAAGGATGTCCAGGCCCGTAAGGGACGTCAGCGCCAAGTAACAAGTGGTGGTCTACATGCGGCTGTATAATTCCAGAGGATGTAGGATGTCTGGGTCTGTGAAGGACATTGGTGGTGGGTAAGAAGGAGGATTTTGTATAGAGCTGAATGTATCCAGTGTAGAAGGATGTCCAAGCCCTTAAGGGACGTCAGCGCCAAGTAACAAGTGGTGGTCTACATGCGGCTGTATAATTCTAGAGCGTGAAGGATGTCTGGGTCTGTGAAGGACATTGGTGCCGAGCAAGAAGGGAAATTCTGTATGCTTCTGAATGTATCCAGTGTAGAAGGATGTCCAGGCCCGTAAGGGACGTCAGCGCCAAGTAACAAGTGGTGGTCTACATGCGGCTGTATAATTTTAGAGCGTGAAGGATGTCTGGGTCTGTGAAGGACATTGGTGCCGAGCAAGAAGGGAAATTCTGTATGCTTCTGAATGTATCCAGTGTAGAAGGATGTCCAGGCCCGTAAGGGACGTCAGCGCCAAGTAACAAGTGGTGGTCTACATGCGGCTGTATAATTCTAGAGCGTGAAGGATGTCTGGGTCTGTGAAGGACATTGGTGCCGAGCAAGAAGGGAAATTCTGTATGCTTCTGAATGTATCCAGTGTAGAAGGATGTCCAGGCCCGTAATGGACGTCAGCGCCAAGTAACAAGTGGTGGTCTACATGCGGCTGTATAATTCCAGAGGATGTAGGATGTCTGGGTCTGTGAAGGACATTGGTGGTGGATAAGAAGGAGGATTTTGTATAGAGCTGAATGTATCCAGTGTAGAAGGATGTCCAAGCCCTTAAGGGACGTCAGCGCCAAGTAACAAGTAGAGGTATACACGGGGACTATAAATATATATATATATATATATATATATATATATATATATATATATATATATATAATTAATAAATTAAAAATATTTCAAAAACAAGAATACTTTTATTGCATATATTATTCCAAGTATTGCGCCGATAAAACAGTACCAGCTTCTTCAGGAAAATAATTATCTATTAAAAAGTATTAGAGTTTTTATTTGATAATTATTTTCCTGAAGATGCTGGTACTGTTTTATCGGCGCAAAGCTTTGAATAAATATATTCGTTAAAAGTATTCTTGTTTTTGAAATATTTTTTATTTATTAACTATATTACAAGAAAACATATCACCATACTTAATATATATATATATATATATATATATATATATATATATATATATATATATATATATATATATATATATATATATACAGAGTATGAAGGATGTCCATGTCCAGGAAATACCCAGAGCCAGATGTTGATTCCTATACGCGGCTGCATATATCCAGGGAGTAATGGAGGTACGAGCCCGTACCGTAGAACTTCATGACTGAACCAGACGTTGTGTTCTATCTACTGATAATGGCGCATAGCTTATAGAAAGTTTCTAAATAAGTACTTGTGCTGCACTTGCACGTACACACCATGATTCCATGTAATGCGAGCAGGTAGAAATATAGCACGAATAAATGAAGAAAAATAGTTAAAGTTGTTTGCGACCTGATTGATACTGTGGAAGCCAGAAATAAAAGGTTAATACAAGTCAGATATTTCCCTTATTATAAATTTAGAAAAGAGGAAGACATTTAACGTGCCTAAGATGAGGAGTGACGTCAGAGACGTGCCGGCAATAAAGTTGGCTGTGCGATGATAATGTAACAGTAGGGATATTGTGTGTTATTGTCACCCCTGAGTCAAGGTCAGGGAGAACGGTTCTATTCAGTGCTTTGCGTCGGCCAAGTAAACGTTTTTAGGAGTAGAAGTGCAGGCTCTAATGTTATCCAGCCGCGTCACAGTTATGATTAGAATGGATACTGGATTTACAAAATATTTGTTTAAGCGTTTTCTAAATCAAGTTTAATGCGGTTTGTGTAAAGACTTTGGGCTTAAACGAATATAAATAAATATATCTATGGTGCAGGAGTAAACTGGTATTAGGTAAAGATTTTGTGGTGCAGGGGTAAACTGGTATTAGGTAAAGATTTAATGGTGCAGGAGTAAACTGGTATTAGGTAAAGATTTAATGGTGCAGGGGTAAACTGGTATTAGGTAAAGATTTTGTGGTGCAGGGGTAAACTGGTATTAGGTAAAGATTTAATGGTACAGGAGTAAACTGGTATTAGGTAAAGATTTAATGGTGCAGGGGTAAACTGGTATTAGGTAAAGATTTAATGGTGCAGGGGTAAACTGGTATTAGGTAAAGATTTAATGGTGTAGGGGTAAGCTGGTATTAGGTAAAGATTTAATGGTGCAGGGGTAAACTGGTATTAGGTAAAGATTTTGTGGTGCAGGGGTAAACTGGTATTAGGTAAAGATTTAATGGTGCAGGAGTAAACTGGTATTAGGTAAAGATTTAATGGTGCAGGGGTAAACTGGTATTAGGTAAAGATTTTGTGGTGCAGGGGTAAACTGGTATTAGGTAAAGATTTAATGGTGCAGGGGTAAACTGGTATTAGGTAAAGATTTAATGGTGCAGGGGTAAACTGGTATTAGGTAAAGATTTTGTGGTGCAGGGGTAAACTGGTATTAGGTAAAGATTTAATGGTGCAGGAGTAAACTGGTATTAGGTAAAGATTTAATGGTGCAGGGGTAAACTGGTATTAGGTAAAGATTTTGTGGTGCAGGGGTAAACTGGTATTAGGTAAAGATTTAATGGTGCAGGAGTAAACTGGTATTAGGTAAAGATTTAATGGTGCAGGGGTAAACTGGTATTAGGTAAAGATTTAATGGTGTAGGGGTAAACTGGTATTAGGTAAAGATTTAATGGTGTAGGGGTAAACTGGTATTAGGTAAAGATTTAATGGCGCAGGGGTAAACTGGTATTAGGTAAAGATTTAATGGTGTAGGGGTAAGCTGGTATTAGGTAAAGATTTAATGGTGCAGGGGTAAACTGGTATTAGGTAAAGATTTAATGGTGCAGGGGTAAACTGGTATTAGGTAAAGATTTAATGGTGCAGGGGTAAACTGGTATTAGGTAAAGATTTAATGGTGTAGGGGTAAACTGGTATTAGGTAAAGATTTAATGGTGCAGGGGTAAACTGGCATTAGGTAAAGATTTAATGGTGCAGGGGTAAACTGGTATTAGGTAAAGATTTAATGGTGCAGGGGTAAACTGGTATTAGGTAAAGATTTAGTATTACGCTATTATACTTTGTTTCTTTCAATTGATCAGAACACTTTATGGAATTATATATTTACCAATTAATGCTTTGAACTTACGAATGACGACTTAGTTAATGGTCATGAGTTTCATGCACTTAAAAAAGCTATTTAATTATTTTTCAATTCCACCTATTAGTTCACACTCTCCTTATATCTTGTACAAATTTTCAATCATTAATAAAATACTTTTCATTCATCCACTCAAATTCAAATAGATCTTTTAAAACTTGTAGTGGATGACACTTGATGTTAATACTTTTTTATCAAATATTATTTCTATAATTAAATTTATTGGTTCATATACTTGGAATGTATTCGTTCGTGCCTTTTTGTAAAATGAAATCAAGAAAAAAATCGATCCATTTAAAGATGATACCGGTGTGACAATCTCTATAGAGATGACCAAAATAAAGAAGTTCCATTTACTTGATATATATATACATATCCATTCGTGAGGACTTTTAAAACGAAATCAATAAATAAACTATTCATACAAGCGACACTAAAGTTAAGAAAAATATAGTCTTTAATATCGTCAGAAGTGTTTCAGCAACTTTAGTGCAATCATCAATGGATATACACTAGTCAATGCTTTAATTTTACACCTTATTACATTTATCTATCCTATTCTATTTTTTTGGGAAAATGTGTTTTAGAATTTACGTTTGAATTCGCTGAAATAAACAGTACCGACTTTGAATCAGCTGTGGTAGAGTGACCGATATAGGATCATTATCGGTCGTTTTATAGGGGGTTTTTGTTGTGCCCGAAACTTGCCTTTTCGTTCACAATGGTTCCACTAAAATGGCACAACCAGCCACACTGTGTTAGACAACATCGTTTTCCTTCAAAAAACTTTTGGCATCCTCATATTCATTAGAACAAACTTTCCTTGTCTAGCCCACTCCCTTACACCAACTGAAGCGTACGACTGGGGAATGAAGGAGAAGATTCTCCGCGATGAACCACCAATCACCGTGGTCCAACTACAGGAAGCAATAACCATGTATATAACGACATGAAACAATCCCTCTTCACCAAATGATGCAAAATCTTCAAGGACGGTACGAGCGTTGCCTTACATGGGACGGAGTTCATATAGAACCTGTTTACACACGAGTCTAACCGATTTAGCTTCTTTTTACTTGCATGTGTTTGTAAGCCCATGTAAATAAAATAAAGTCTTACAACTGTTTTGGCGCGTACAATAAATGGCAAAAACGCTTTTTTAATAATAAAGAGGACGAATAGGGTGAACCTTTAAGCTTCATAAAAGCTGAGTATATTATTAAACTCTTAAATAGACTCTTATGGTAAGAAAAGGGGCAGTCGTGTCATGAATTAAAGTAAGACGAAAATAGTTTCAATATTTTTGAAATTGAAAGGATCTTTGAAATAAGATGAATTTATAGCTGCATATCCGGGACATACGTTAGTAGTAGCGAATGGTCTAAACATGATCGTATTGACAATAATAGCTGATAGCTACAAGTTGCACCGAATATCATTAGCTATTATATTATCATTCCTGTGGTTATAGTAGACAGCTAAAATGGCAATAATTAAACGAATATCAACTATGACGGGTTATAGTTTTATAACTTTTGCCGCTATACTCAATAGTGATAATGACTTTGCGTCGAAACGGGTATAAGAGAATACTACTGATTTTGATTCTTCGTTCGTTATTGTTTAGTTATTGTGGTTGGTCCACAGGCTAGGCTGCCATTTGGTTTAGCCAGAGTAATTTGTAAAAGCGTCGAGCCCAGCCTAAGTGAGGCTACGTAAGGAATGGGTTGTCAGGGCTGTTATTAGCTCTGCGCATCGCCACAAAACACCCCTCGCTTCCGACCCTCTACGTCATGTTAAAGAGATGCAGTGTTCCAATATTGATTACGTATGTGTGTTTACAATCACATTTATAGATGTTTACAAGCCGCCAGTGCCCGTTTGCCCGTTTCCGACTCCCTGAACCTCTTGCAAAAACATACACGCTTCGCGAGTAAGACGATTAGAAAAATATACACGCTTCGCGAGTAAGACGATTAGAAAAATATACACGCTTCGCGAGTAAGACGATTAGAAAAATATACACGCTTCGCGAGTAAGACGATTAGAAAAACATACACGCTTCGCGAGTCAGACGATTAGAAAAACATACACGCTTCGCGAGTAAGACGATTAGAAAAATATACACGCTTCGCGAGTAAGACGATTAGAAAAACATACACTCTTCGCGAGTTAGACGATTAGAAAAACATACACGCTTCGCGAGTAAGACGATTAGAAAAATATACACGCTTCGCGAGTAAGATGATTAGAAAAATATAGGAAAGGTTCAATTTGTAATATTTAGCAATAAAATATTTCGGATTCCTGAAATGGTTTTTCAAGTAGGTTTATATATGAAATGAAAATTGTCATGAACAGTAAGGAAAATTGTCATGAACAGTAAGAGAAATTGTCATGAACAGTAAGAGAAATTGTCATGAACAGTAAGGAAAATTTTCATGAACAGTGAGGAAAATTGTCATGAGCAGTAAGGGAAATTGTCATGAACAGTAAGGAAAATTTTCATGATCAGTAAAGAAAATTGTCATGAGCAGTAAGGAAAATTGTCATGAGCAGTAAGGAAAGTTGTCATGAACAGTAAGGAAAATTGTCATGAACAGTAAGAGAAATTGTTATAAACAGTAAGGGAAATTTTCCTGAACAGCATGGAAAATTGTCATGAACAGTAAGGAAAATTGTCATGAGCAGTAAGGAAAATTGTCATGAGCAGTAAGGAAAATTGTCATGAGCAGTAAAGAAAATTGTCGGTAAGGTACTTATAACTCCATTTTTAATTTTGAAAACGTTCAAATATGGTTAAAGAGTGAAATATTATATTCAAGTCTTGTTTGTATGAACAAAAGTAATGTCATATTACTCACTTTATTAAAAGCTTTAATATTATGTATTCGTGACTATGCAACAGCTACATAGCGCTCGTTATGTAGTAAGGATACTCTGATTTAGGAGTAGTAAGGTGTATAACTACCACTATAATAGGAGTAAGGTGCACAGCTATCTTGTATTAGGAGTAGTAAGGTGTATAACTACCACTATAATAGGAGTTAGGTGCACAGCTATCTTGTTTTAGGAGTAGTAAGGTGTAGAGTAACAACTATATAATAGGAGTAAGGTGCACAGCAATTTTGATTTAGGAGTAGTATGGTGTATAGCAAACACTATATATTAGGAGTGAGGTGCACAGGCATCTTGATTTAGAAGTAGTAATGTGTATAGCAACCACTGTATAATAGAAATAAGGTGCACAGCTATCTTGATTTAGAAGTAATAATGTGTATAGAAATCCCTGTATAATCGGAAATGGTACTCAGCCATCTTAATTTAGAAGTAGTAATGTGTATAGCAACCACTGTATAATAGAAATAAGGTGCACAGCTATCTTGATTTAGAAGTAATAATGTGTATAGAAATCCCTGTATAATCGGAAATGGTGCTCAGCCATCTTAATTTAGAAGTAGTAATGTGTATAGCAACCACTGTATAATAGAAATAAGGTGCACAGCTATCTTGATTTAGAAGTAATAATGTGTATAGAAATCCCTGTATAATCGGAAATGGTGCTCAGCCATCTTAATTTAGAAGTAGTAATGTGTATAGCAACCACTGTATAATAGAAATAAGGTGCACAGCTATCTTGATTTAGAAGTAATAATGTGTATAGAAATCCCTGTATAATCGGAAATGGTGCTCAGCCATCTTAATTTAGAAGTAGTATTGTGTATAGCAACCACTGTATAATAGAAATAAGGTGCACAGCTATCTTGATTTAGAAGTAATAATGTGTATAGAAATCCCTGTATAATCGGAAATGGTGCTCAGCCATCTTAATTTAGAAGTAGTAATGTGTATAGCAACCACTGTATAATAGAAATAAGGTGCACAGCTATCTTGATTTAGAAGTAATAATGTGTATAGAAATCCCTGTATAATCGGAAATGGTGCTCAGCCATCTTAATTTAGAAGTAGTAATGTGTATAGCAACCACTGTATAATAGAAATAAGGTGCACAGCTATCTTGATTTAGAAGTAATAATGTGTATAGAAATTCCTGTATAATCGGAAATGGTGCTCAGCCATCTTAATTTAGAAGTAGTAATGTGTATAGCAACCACTGTATAATAGAAATAAGGTGCACAGCTATCTTGATTTAGAAGTAATAATGTGTATAGAAATCCCTGTATAATCGGAAATGGTGCTCAGCCATCTTAATTTAGAAGTAGTAATGTGTATAGCAACCACTGTATAATAGAAATAAGGTGCACAGCTATCTTGATTTAGAAGTAATAATGTGTATAGAAATCCCTGTATAATCGGAAATGGTGCTCAGCCATCTTTAGAAGTAGTATTTAGAAGTAGTAACGTGTATAGCAACCACTGTATAATAGAAATAAGGTGCACAGCTATCTTGATTTAGAAGTAATAATGTGTATAGAAATCCCTGTATAATCGGAAATGGTGCTCAGCCATCTTAATTTAGAAGTAGTAATGTGTATAGCAACCACTGTATAATAGAAATAAGGTGCACAGCTATCTTGATTTAGAAGTAATAATGTGTATAGAAATCCCTGTATAATCGGAAATGGTGCTCAGCCATCTTAATTTAGAAGTAGTAATGTGTATAGCAACCACTGTATAATAGAAATAAGGTGCACAGCTATCTTGATTTAGAAGTAATAATGTGTATAGAAATCCCTGTATAATCGGAAATGGTGCTCAGCCATCTTAATTTAGAAGTAGTAATGTGTATAGCAACCACTGTATAATAGAAATAAGGTGCACAGCTATCTTGATTTAGAAGTAATAATGTGTATAGAAATCCCTGTATAATCGGAAATGGTGCTCAGCCATCTTAATTTAGAAGTAGTAATGTGTATAGCAACCACTGTATAATAGAAATAAGGTGCACAGCTATCTTGATTTAGAAGTAATAATGTGTATAGAAATCCCTGTATAATCGGAAATGGTGCTCAGCCATCTTAATTTAGAAGTAGTAATGTGTATAGCAACCACTGTATAATAGAAATAAGGTGCACAGCTATCTTGATTTAGAAGTAATAATGTGTATAGAAATCCCTGTATAATCGGAAATGGTGCTCAGCCATCTTAATTTAGAAGTAGTAATGTGTATAGCAACCACTGTATAATAGAAATAAGGTGCACAGCTATCTTGATTTAGAAGTAATAATGTGTATAGAAATCCCTGTATAATCGGAAATGGTGCTCAGCCATCTTAATTTAGAAGTAGTAATGTGTATAGCAACCACTGTATAATAGAAATAAGGTGCACAGCTATCTTGATTTAGAAGTAATAATGTGTATAGAAATCCCTGTATAATCGGAAATGGTGCTCAGCCATCTTTAGAAGTAGTATTTAGAAGTAGTAACGTGTATAGCAACCACTGTATAATAGAAATAAGGTGCACAGCTATCTTGATTTAGAAGTAATAATGTGTATAGAAATCCCTGTATAATCGGAAATGGTGCTCAGCCATCTTAATTTAGAAGTAGTAATGTGTATAGCAACCACTGTATAATAGAAATAAGGTGCACAGCTATCTTGATTTAGAAGTAATAATGTGTATAGAAATCCCTGTATAATCGGAAATGGTGCTCAGCCATCTTAATTTAGAAGTAGTAATGTGTATAGCAACCACTGTATAATAGAAATAAGGTGCACAGCTATCTTGATTTAGAAGTAATAATGTGTATAGAAATCCCTGTATAATCGGAAATGGTGCTCAGCCATCTTAATTTAGAAGTAGTAATGTGTATAGCAACCACTGTATAATAGAAATAAGGTGCACAGCTATCTTGATTTAGAAGTAATAATGTGTATAGAAATCCCTGTATAATCGGAAATGGTGCTCAGCCATCTTAATTTAGAAGTAGTAATGTGTATAGCAACCACTGTATAATAGAAATAAGGTGCACAGCTATCTTGATTTAGAAGTAATAATGTGTATAGAAATCCCTGTATAATCGGAAATGGTGCTCAGCCATCTTAATTTAGAAGTAGTAATGTGTATAGCAACCACTGTATAATAGAAATAAGGTGCACAGCTATCTTGATTTAGAAGTAATAATGTGTATAGAAATCCCTGTATAATCGGAAATGGTGCTCAGCCATCTTAATTTAGAAGTAGTAATGTGTATAGCAACCACTGTATAATAGAAATAAGGTGCACAGCTATCTTGATTTAGAAGTAATAATGTGTATAGAAATCCCTGTATAATCGGAAATGGTGCTCAGCCATCTTTAGAAGTAGTATTTAGAAGTAGTAACGTGTATAGCAACCACTATATAATAGGAGTAAGGTGCACAGCCATCTTGATTTAGAAGTAATAAGTTATATAGCCACCGCTATATATTAATAGCTTAAGGTGCATATCCACTTTATTATGTAGGATCAGGAAGTTGAAATAACCACTTTCATGTAGGAGGAGTAAGGTGCATGGCCAGGCTAATGAAGGAGAAGAAAGGTACATAACCACCTTGATTTAGTGGTAGGAAGGAATTTGTATAGCCACTTTTATCTTGAAGCATAAAGGCGCATATCTAAACATAAACCCAAGAAACCAATACGCTCTGCATTTATATTAAGCAAATCAAGTCACAGATTTATGAATAATAAATCAAGTATATTGATTTTTTTGGTGATCTTTCAGTGAACGAAGTTGATTAATTGTGGATTAAATTTCCACCGCACCATAACAAAGCAATCACTTCTCCCTTGCGCATGTATCTACGCAATTCCCAGTTCCTCGGATGCAGCAATATTTCTGTGCATGGTTGTAATTATAAACTAATTTATCTCTATCGCTATCTGGATTAGTGATACGGTCATCAATACCCGTGGTAGGTGGTGAAACGACCTTAGTACTGGGATAAGACTCCTGAATTGGAACAGGTTAGCATCGCTTACCGCCAACACTGAACGAAAGGGATAAATTGTGGATTGAATCTCTACTGCACCACAACAAAGCCATCACTTCACT